>JARHVA010001422.1:697500-852500 GCA_037957365.1 Torreya grandis
AATAATCTCTTATCAATATGTCCCTAACCCATAAGGTCACATATCCCCTTTATCTTAATCTTAAATACCCATGAATCCTTATGGGGCACCATATCAACCTCTCATAATCACCTACCCATATACATCTTCACAAGATCCTTATCAATATGTTACATCTACCATAACTCAACACAACTTACCCTAACATATTCCATCTACCTAACCTCAAACTGACTTGGTTATGATGTTAATTAACAAAATGACCAATCTTGAATCATCTATCTCAAGAGCCCATAACCTTCTCTCTTATGACTAAATATGCAACGAACCTATCTAGTCATCTATCCCAATTTGATCCTATCTTCCTCAATGGGGTTTGCCTAAATTTTCCAAATTTTAAGGCAAGGAAGACCCATAACAAAATTTGAAGGAATTTTAACATTCATGTTATTTAATTGCACATGATGATTCCCTCCTTCTTCAAACTTTCCCCATGTCTTTGATGGGACCTACTCTTTATTGGGGTAGTGGTCTCACCAAGCACTCCATTTTTCATTTCACCCAACTCACCCATGTCTTTTTAGATCATTTTTTAGTGAACATATCTAAAAAAAGTTTCCATAACTAACCTTTAATCCATTAAGGAATTTGATGATGAATTAGTTGCCAATTTCATTACTAGATGGAGAGGTCTTATCAAACAACTTTATTTCTCATTACCACAAATTGAATTGATTAAAATCTTTTCACAAGGTTATTCCAAACACATTTCCCCCACTCTCAAATTTCAAACTTTTTGAACTTTTGATGAGGCCTTTACCATGGCAAAAAAATTGGAAATCTGATCTATCAAAGAAGGAAAATTAAAATTTTAGCACAAGAATTCCACCTTAAATCTAATGATCCTTCCTCATCATCAAAACCCAAAAATCAACCCAACCCACCTAAATCTAAGACATCTTCCAACTCAGTTGTCCTCAAAACCACTTCACCTCTAACCATCAACCAATATAACCCCTCAACCAATTCCTCTTACTATTTCAAACAACCCAACCCAAATCAAACATGTGGGCCGCAAAAATAGTACAATACTATTTCTAAATATTATGATTTAGTTTTGTATAAACTAATAAAAAAAAACATCATGTAACTTCCACCCATAAAACCCCCATGAAAATTTGATACTACTCATCCCACACCTATTTGGTATAATGAAAATGATTCATGTGCATACCACCATGTTATCAAACATGATGTTAGTAGGTGTAATACCTTCAAAATGATTGTCCAAGACATGATTGATAGGGGGTAGTTCATATTTGACAATCCCAATGCAGCCCCTACTCAATACCTTGACATTTTTCATAAACCATTTCCCAACCATACACCCTCTACCAAATATAATGAAAACCAACTTGAATCATGTCACACACATGAGGTCAATATGGTTTATATAATCATTGATGAACCCTTTGTTGAGGAAACCATTAACTCAATCTCTATTTCATTTATCCCACTCATTGAAGTGGCCAACTCACCAACCCTTCTCTTAGACATTCAAACCAAGGAAGCCACCTCACCCTATTTTTCATTAGAGAAAAACATTGACTTACCCATACCTCCTTTAGAAAAACCAAATGAGGTAATCATTTCTTCAACTGCCTCTCTACCTATTTTTTCACCCATGGAAGAGAACTCACCTACCATTCCATTGGAGTTTAAACTAAAGGAAAAAACCATATCCATCCCCTCACTTACACCTATCACATCTATAAATGAACAAACCAAACTCTCTTTTGAAACCACTCCAAAAGAGGAAATCTCTTCCTTTACACCTTCCATGGTGAAATCATCCTCCCAAAATTTACAACCCTCTCCCAAGAACATTCCATTACCTCCACTTAAAGGCTTAATATTTGAAACTAAGGATCAATAAATTAAGCCCATTTACAAATCTTTTTCTAGATTGCTTCAAAATATAGCATTCACTTCTCAACCCAGCCTAGATAGAGCCACTTTTTGGTATCATCTTGGTCTACCTTATCAAAATAAACCCAAAACTTTAACTAAACTTCCTTCAACCTATGAACCCATCATACCTCCAACCAACTCTTCTCCTTCCATGACTCTAGGAGAACCTCCCAACCTTCCTCCACTTAAAATTCCTAAACGTATCATATCCCAAACCAAACCCATAAAAAACATGGGGATACTTCCTAGTCCCAATATTCTTCATCCTCTTTTGAAGTTGGACTTGACCCCTCCTAAACTACTAAAACAAAAACCCACCAAACCCATCAAAAGGATCGAACCAATCAAGTCTCCACCTTGATCTAGACCCATACCACCTCCTACCACCTTACCTTCTATCTTGGGACCTCATCCTTTAATTATACCTATTACATATTCCATATATCTCTATAATTCACCCTTTTCTTCACCTACATATTTTATCAAATCAATAACCTCACCATCCTCATATCTAGATAAACTTTCCATATCTACTCTCTTACCTATAACCAAACAAGCTCTCTCAACTTATAAATCCTCCACAAATCTAACCCTAAATACACAACCCCAACCTAAATGATTAACCAAAAATATTAAATCATCTTAAAAATCCATGGTGATACCTCCTCCAAAAATGACCCCTTCTATACCTTCTAAAACCAAAATTTTGGTACCCTCAGCACCTTTGACTGAATCCTTTTCAGCCATCTTATAAAGATTTTTTCAAACTTACTCTATCTTCTTACAACACATCAAACCATTTGAATATTATAATAAATTTGACCATTCACATCCTATGCCATCTTGGTATAATAACTAATTAATGTATGCCTATCATAAAACACCTAAACATGATATGAAAAGTTGTAAAGCTCTTCAAACTCTTGTCCATAACTTGATAGATTAAGATGATCTATTCTCATATGGACCACATCTTATTCCATTAAAAACTCAACCATCCATTCCACCTTTCCAAACCATACCCTTTCCCATATTCTCATCTCAAATTAAGAAGGAACTAAAATAACCACCTAGTCCAACACCTTCCCTTACCTATATTATCAACATGGTTACTTGATCTAGGGCCCATCAAAAGGGTAAGGAGAAAGCTCAAACATCCATCCATTAAATGTACCATTTTAATTCCCAATCTACCAACTAACCCCAGATACCCTCACTTTACCCACACCATCACCAAAACCTAATATATCCATTTTGGGTGTCCCTTCCTCCAACCCATATGAATCCTTACAACACATAGTGCTTAAAAATCTTCACCAAACTCTGGTGAAAAAGAGTCTTTATAAACTCATTAAAACCTCACCACATCATTGCCAAGAACTCATTGAGACCCTCAAATCCATTAAGGTTCAACCACATGATCCTCAATCTCTAGCCAACTTTTTTGGCACTCTTCACCATTCCAACCTCGTCACATTTTAAGATTTTGGGATTCCCGGTATTCATCCTAAGGACCATTATTACCATTTGTTTATCACTATATAGATCAACCAAACCTACATCAAAAGGGTGATGGTTGATGGAGGACCTAGTATCTACATTATCTCATCACATGCCTATGACCAACTACAACTACCCACGAACATCATGTCTAAAATTATTGTGGTCCTTCACTCTTTTAATGGCACCATGGACACTACTTTGGGCATGGTCATATTTCATATTCATTTATGACCTCACACTATTCCTTAACTCTTCTATGTTGTACATGGTGAGTTCTAATATAAAATTTTACTTAGACACCCTTGGATTCATATGGTGAGTTGTGTCCCTTCCACCTTACATTGATGTGTCAAATTAAAAATTGTGGGTGTATTCATTACCATTAAAGATTATCCAAGTCCCTTCACTTCATGCAATATGACCTATCACCCAAATGATGTCCTCATTCTTACCTCTTCAAATTCACCATCCACCAACAATACTTCCAACACTACCTATGATGAAGCTTCAATGACCTCATCCATTTTTCATCTCAAATTCCTATAGAGGACCCCTCAGAACCCAAATTCTAATGTCTCTTAATGGAAGAATACCATATTATAGTTTTAGATTCTTTCCCCACTGCTCAAGAGTATGGGAGCTTCATCAATGATGTTAGATATGACCCCAACATTGGTGTCATCATTCCTTTTAAAATCCTCAGCCATCAAACCAACTTCGTCTATGGGAGACTTGATCATCCACTTATTTCTCCCATCATTAACTCTTTCACCAAACCATTTTTGGTAGACTTCTCATACCTTGACAAACCAACATTTCCAAAACTATATCTTTACAGGTGTGCCTATAAAGGATTCAGTCTTGGCCTTTATGAATAAGAACCCTATGAGCTACCCATGATCAAAACTCAAAATCTTTAGGAGTCTTTTAGCCTTGGGTTTAAACCACCTAAACAACCCACTAATTCATTAAAACCCATCATCAATATTGAGGATGGAACCTATTCCTCACCAACTCATTCCCCTTCCATGTCTTAAGATGTTGAGGTTATTCTTCATAACATTATTTTATTAAAACTATTCATTTAGGCCCCTTGTTTTATCAAAATGATGGACAAACTAAAACCCTTCTTCTTATCTATCTTGACATGATTGAATGTGAATTTCCTACCATAAATACCATTCAACAACAAGATGATAATTTTACTCTCACCTAATTTGGTATAAAATTATTTTCTATCCACAAATCTCTTCCTCTTGAGAGGTAGAACATGTTGAATGAATCTACCATAGATGTCAACTTGGGTACTTAGGATAATCCCCACATATTAAAAATTGGTCAATCCTTAGATTTTGAGGAATAACAAAATTTTCCTTCCTTTGTGACCATAGCATTACATTTATTTGGTCCTATAAGGACATACTAGGAATTGGCCCTTATATTACCATCCATAACATTTTCACCTATCATAATTCCAAACCCATGCACCAAAATCTTCATAGGATGCATCCTCACATCACACGTCTTGTAAAAGAGGAGCTACAATGTCTCTTATCCATAGACTTCATCCAACCCATAGACTATCCTTAATGGTTACTAACATTGTCCTTATCACCAAACCCATAGGGGGATAGTTATTAAGTTTGAATATCAATGACAAATTACTACCCTTATTACTTGAAACTTTCCCTAGAATGGTCAATTTTCCTTTCCAGCTAGTCAAACTGGTCAATTACGGTCTAAAAGTGCCAATTTGGGTTTAAAATGCCAAAATGGGGTTAAAAAATCATTTAAAATGGCTTCAAAAGTTATCAAATTATGTCAAAATATATTTAATCAAGATAAAAAGGTAAATTTATCCTAAGTCCTAAGTTTCAAACTTTAAAAAGGTGTTTTGATATGTTTTATAGCCCAAAAGAGCCCCAAAATAGCCCACACGTGCCATTTTAAAAGTTTAGAAGATGAAAAAGGTCAATTTTTTTATTTTTTCATGTAATTAAATGAAAATATTCTCAAATTTTATTTTCCTAGTGGTGGAATGCCTTGGTTTCCTTTTAAAAGGCCAAAAAGACTCTTTTTCTTTCATTTTTGTGGCAATAGTACAGAATCCATAAGGAATCTATACATCTAGGGCTAGAAACATCTTTTGCAGGAACTACCAAAATTTAATAGGAATTCCATGGTGTTTCATTTCCATAGAGGCCCTAAACCAACTTCTTCTATATTTCATGTTTTTTGGCATAGAGAGACATGCTTGAAGGTTTTCTATTGGTACAGTCTATTAGAGGAAGGTATAGCTCTCAAACATGGGGTGAAGAAACTAGACTTAGAGGGATTATTGATGGTTCAAGTAGTTTTTCAATTGGATCTTCTAGGCTCAAGAACCATCTAGTTTAAGTCAGGGAAAATTATGCAGCTTAGCAACCTAAGAGGAAGTTATTTTTCTTTAATTTCTCTTCACCTGGGAAGAGTTACAAAGTAATTAAAGTTTTTATAGAATATTGATTAATTTATATATCATTATATGGTCTTATTTATGTGTTCTTTATCTAATTAAATTTCAAATAGAGGTCACAAATGTAGCCAATCTAAATCTATAGTTTGAAAGCTTGCAAGGAAGACTTGTATAATCTAACTGGAATAAGGCAGTATCAAATTATCAAGAATTTATGTTTTTAGAGGTCTATATAATCTTTATCATGATTTAAAATAATAATTATTCAAGTTTCATGGCCAAGAGACCCTTCTCCATGCTCTCAAAGTTTTCAAATGGGCTAGTTTAGCATATTTTAAGGTTTCTTAGCTAATTTTAAGGTTTTTTAAGAAAACCAAGATTTAATATTGGCCTCTTTCACTCTAATGATATCTAATTTCATATGGTGATAGGATGAAGAGATCAAGTTTGCATATGTTTTATCATTCATGGCTTTGTCACCCTCCTTCATCCTCCTTTCCCACCTTCACCTCATTCGCCCACATCACTATCATATCAGTGTTTTTACTATATTTTCACTCCATTTTCACCCTCCTATCATGATTCCCCCATTCTTACACCCCCCTTCATCCTATCTCCATCCCCTGTTTCATCCTAAAAGAGCTAATGGAGTTTTAGGATCAACATAATCACGAAAAAGAGATTTATATGCTACTTGAAACATCAAAGCACAATGAAAAGGAACACTCTTAGAAGGTTATAAAATCAATGTGTGGTCATATAGTTCAATAAAGCATTAAGGTAAGGGGGACCTTCTTAGAGTTTTGTAGCATCAAGAAATCCCTAGAGTATTAAATTTTCATATTCTTCCAAGATGATGGTCATGTGTGCAAGGTTATATAGTGAAAGTGCCATCAATATGCAATCAAGAGAAGGATTTACAATAAGATTCATACTTCAAGGAAATCTAATAATTTTTTTGAAGCTTCAGAGATAATGGTCCTCAAAGAATGAATATTACAAAAGGCCTCATTATACAATCCTAAAAATAGGAATAAGAACCATTTCCCTTTGTGGCCTTCTTAGAAAGTCACCTATAGGTTATGATTTGTATAGGGTAACATCATGAAGGAATGCCTATGGGCTTGTTCAAATATAGGGTTGACAATTGATATGATCCTAATAACCTAGGTTAATCAAGATCATGCTTTTCAAACATGATATGAGCATCTAAGTCATATAACATGAAAAATATAGTTATGTAATGGATTCTAATGGTTCAATGACCTGACAAGCCTAATGCAAATCTGCCTATAGTCCCTAAAATAACCCTTTAGGAACTCTTAAAACTCTAAGAGGTTAGTGCAGGTTTAAAACGCATAGTGATCCAAATTTTACCTCATGACTGAATATATATGAATATGTACAAATCAAGTTTACTGAGGGTTTTCAAGGAGAGATATATGGAGCATCTACAACCAATTCTATAATGTAAACTACAACCAAGGAAGTAGGCCATGTTCTTAAGAGGATAGAAGATGAAAAACTTTGGAATGGTTGTTAAGTTGTCTAAAGGTTTTTTAGTGAAGTAAAAGGATCAAATATTTCATTTAACCTTGTATACACTCTTCACACATAAATGACAAGACTAAGGAATATAATACTTTGTTCTCAATCTGTACAGGTGCCAATTAAGAGTTTTAGTATGATGGGTGTATTTAATACAAATTTTGTGGCCAAAATTAATAGTATCAAGGTGAGGTTATCATGTTTATTTCTTAGCTTATGAAAAAATTCTAATTATAAATGTTCATTGGTGTTAACATGAGATGATTACATAATGGAACCCTACAGGGTTTACACAATCATATGATCTAAGGATCATCTCCTACAGCCATAGAAACAAGTTGACTAACCTAAAATCAACTAAAGATACCTAATGGCATATTTTAGTGTTAAATAAAGCAGGAAAGGGATAATATTAGTCTCTTATAAATTTGAATCCATAAAAAACCTCATACACATAGGAGTAATTTATTTTCAAACTAATACACAACCCCATTTAAAAACTACAAGCTTGTGTGTGACTATGTGAAGACCCTTTGATAGTGGCGAGGGTTTATTTCAAAGGAGGCTTTATCTAATGTTAGGGAATAAGTGGTATTAGAATTTTTAATATCATGAAGGGAATATAAAAGGAGAGTAATAAAGTTCAAAAAAGGCTTAAATGAAAAAATATTAAACTATAATAGGCTTGACAGTTATCATTCTCAGCTAGTTTCTTATTAGAGGTGAGTTAAAGAGCTTAAAGATAGTTCTTAAGGGGATTTTTTAATAATTTTGTTTCATAATAACATCGAAGGCATATGTAAACTCAAGACAAAATTGAGATTTTAAAAACCAAACATACATTCCCCTAAGATAATCTATAGGCCTGTGTTTGTTTAAAGAGACCTAGATGGAAATGATAATGGCCTTTAAGTTTCAAATAGTCCATTTTTGAAAAAAAAAAGGACATCAAGTTTGATTTTTATATTTTCTAAAATGAGAACATGGTTACTAGGATCACATCCAAGTCTCAAGGAAGGTTTTACAAGTATTAAATGGTGACCTACAACCACCTAAATGTCACCTACAAGCTTCCAATAGGCTCTTTTCCAAGGTAGTGTGAGAGTTTGAGGGTAAGGACTAGGCTTTGATAGTTTGTATGAGCTCATTCAAGGTTCATGAGAAGTTACAAAGAATGGAATGAGCATGGACATAATGAAAAGGGTCCCAAGCCTAAGGAAATCAAGGACAAACAATGGAAATCAATGACACCTACATCCCCAAGTTTTGCCCACAGCTATGTAAAGTTTCCTTGGGAGGAATATTATAATACATGGATTATTAGCTTTGTAGTGATTTTAAGGGTAGAATATTTTTATAAAGTTTTGACTGAAGTTGATGATAAATATGGAGAACCCTATAAGTTGATATGAATCTTGTAATGGTGCTAATGGGACTTTTGTAACCCTACAGGATTGCATAGACATGACTAGGGCTAAAGAGGAGTTTGAGTGCATAGAGTTTGATGGTAGGGTTTATATTCATAAAACTAGTTATGAGATTAAATTTTTTGAGGTGATTTCAAAGCATTTAAAATTCATTTAATACCTATTTCTATAGTAGTACACCTCAAATGATAACTACAACCTAGGAAGGATTTGTTACTTTGAACTATCCAACAAGGGTTTTGAACTCTTAAAAGAGGTTTGGTGTTTGAAGAGTAATCATATTTCATGAAGGGTTAAAAAACCACTACTATAAATTTAAATATAAAAATTACCTAAAAAATAAGCACCTAGAGTTCCCAAGTACTTTCAATAGGCAATTGTACAGATTATGCAGAATCTAAGGCCTTCTAAGCTTGAAACAAGTCAATGTGATGGGAAGGAGATATGTTGAGAGTTTTCATTTGATATAAATGATATTTAGGAAATTTATTATTAATAAATTGAAATTAATATTATAAAAATTCATCAACAACCTCCTAAAATCAACAAACATAGTATTTTAAGAAGCCTAATTACCTTCTTTGGAGGTCTTTTCATGCTTGAAAATAGGGGTAGAGACTATTTTAAAAAAATTGAAGAGACAATTTAGATTAATAAAGGTGTTAATGACCTTAAAGACATCCAATTCCATCAAATTCACCATCAAAACATGAAAAATTAGTAAAAATGTAGAAAGTCCATGCATGGAGGTTAAAATTTGGACAAAATTGAAGATTTTGAGAGCTAAAAGTGGAGTTAAGACCTAAAATTTTATACATCTGGTAATAATGAATTGGATAAACATCATAAAAAATTTAATATCCATTGGAAAATTTAACATATTTTCTTTTTTTATCTTAGACCTCAACCTATTTGTAAGAGGTCACAATTAGAGCATGTTTCATCTTGAAGTGCCTCATCATCTTCTAGTGTCAAGTAAAGAATTTATAAGCATGGGATGATGTTTTTAAATCATAATTAGACCTATATATAATTTAAAAACTCCAAATTATATGCAAACCATGCTCACAAAGTGTTTTATAGGCAAATAGGCACTTATACTAAAAAGGGCATTTTTGACTTTTCATGGCAACGTGACTTTAAAAGTGTTTTTATAACATGGTAAAGATAATATAATGATTTTTTTATGATTTTTAAAGCTTTTAAGGAGATATTTTCATTTTAGTGAAGTTTTTCACTTGTTACAGTTCTAAGCAACCTTCTAAGCCACATGTTCAAATGCTCATTTTATTCACCACATGTGGATTTGGGACAAACACTATTAATATGTATTGATTTATCCTATTTAATTATAATTAATGAGAAATTTATGTTAATTTAGGTTATTTTATTTATAAAAAAATTCTAAGAGTGTAGATAGCCCAGAGTGTAGTCAATTTCCCACGGGTAAATTTCATTTACATGCTAACTTTTCATATATTTCACATGGGAGCCCAATATTTTTAGGGATGTCATAAAGGTCAACATGATTCACATAAATTTAATCAGTTTGAGGTTTGGATATATGTACCTCATGAATCATTAGTTTGAAGTTTCAGCTTCTCAACCTTCTTAAGCACCGTAAAAGCTAGTTTTGAGAAAAGCGGATTTTAACGAAATAAAACCATAATGGATCAACATGAAAAATTTTAAACCATGAATTAAAATCTGATAGGATTCCATAAATATAAATTTTATGCATGGAGATATACAAATTTTGGTAGAAATCATGTTCTTTGTAGAAAAAAGTGTGTAAAATGAAGTACAAGGAAATTTAATAGAATATAATAATTTGAGATTGAATATTAGAACATTTTATTGATATTAAAATGTTAATTTGGTCATAAATAATCCTAGATTTCCCCTACCAACTCAAGCAAAATGGCCAGTCTACTGGAAATTTATGCAAAATTGGCCTAGTCAAGCATGTTGACTAATTGGTGAAGTTTTTCTCATCAAAATCATAATTTTGATGATTAAGAATTATTTTTTAGGTGTTTTTTTTTTCATGTTTTATGGCTTATTTTTTACGTTTCATGGTGTTTGAGTGCATCGAAAGGCTAGAAAGTCTTTTGGACTAATATGCCTAATTGATCAAGTAACCAATTTCAAGTTTAGCATTGAAATTGGACACCAAGGAATTTAGTTTAGAGTTACATAAAAATTTTATGTTGTTTCAAAGGATAATTATGAACTTTTCAATCTTCAATGTCATTTTCGTGCAATTTGGAGTGAGTTGGAGTTTACTAGTCTTTACACTATGGTTGACTAGTTGATAAGTCATGCTTTTCTCCTTTATTTTCATGAAAACAAAGATTTTTCAAACACTTCTAACTTAGATTCAAAGTGTATTTTTCCTTTGAAAATTGGTGTTGCATTCCATGCAAAGTGGAAATTTGACTTTCATTGGCCCACCATTCTAACTTCTATGCCAACCTTGAGGATCCATGCATGTTTGATGAATTTTGAATAATTTAATGTTTATTATTAATAATGATTATAAAATGGGCCCACCATCCATATTTATATGCCAAAGTTTGAAATGCATGAAATTTTTATAAAGGAAAAAGTTTTTAATGATTATTTTAAAACATTGTAAAAGGAGTTAGTCTTGATTTAGTCAACCAAGACTAACCCTTTCCCTTTTTGAACTCCAAATTGGCTGTAATTAGGGTTAGAAACTTATATATTGGTTTAATCAAGCCATTATTAAATTTTTTTCCTGAAGCTAAGAGAGAAATTATAAGCTATACCATTTATCAATAAAGGATATTTTTGTTCTATATCTAAGTTTTGATAAAAGAATAGTGTGTCTTTGATTGTGCATTAACATATAAGTGAGATTTATCTCCTTTTTATAGGTTATTTCCTCACTTATCTCTCTCTATCTCACCCTTTTATAGGACATTTAAAGAGATTTTCAACCCTTCATTTGAAACATATTTTTTTGCTTAAGGACAAAAATAAAAATTTTATTGATTATATGTGTGCATTGATTTTAGTAGTTTCAAAGGATTTAAGTAATTCAAGTATATCACCCCCTTTAATTAGGATTTATTTTAAGTTTCCCCTTCCCCTTTTCACCCATCAACATGAAAAAAATTATATTTAATAGACATATTTTATAGGAACTAGCCCTCTCTGGAGGTTCTTCTCATCAAAGAGTCACCCACACTCTAAGAAGTTCCCATTGTATTAAATGGAGTGAGGTTGTGCTTACACACCTTCAAAAAGGGTGAAATCCAAAGTGATAACAGTTTTTGGCATACCTGGTGGGACACTTTATTCACAATTTTGAATTATTATCCATGTATCTATGTATTTTATTCATTTTCAGATCTGTATACTTTTAATGCCACTAATATTTGTCACAAGATCATCTAAAAAAGGTAAATAAACAAATTTCTCTGAGTTATCTTACTAGCCAAAGAAGAAGAAAGATTTTCAACCAAATACAAATTCTACACCTTCTATTTCCCCTGTTATTACACAAAATCCTCTTGTTTAATATAATATTATTTAGCTAAATATTGTTTTAAATCATATTCCTCAGATCACTATTCCTAGAAGATAGGATTTTTTTACATTCAATGGTGGTAGTCCTCTAAATCTCAATCAATAGGATGATATTCCAATTTTAGCTCTGAAGGCTCTTTCATATTTTATAGGGTAAATTCTAAAAACTCTTATAGAACATATTTTAGATAGTTCCAATCTTTTTTCAGTGCATCATGTGATAGGAAAATGTAGAAATGAGGTTGATGGCAACTTCTTTCAAAGGAAAGGCACTTTAGTGGTACAGACATTTGACTCCTACATCAATCAATAACTAGGATGAATTTGGATAACATTTGTGCAAATATTTCAAAAATAAAATTGATCATCTTTCACTTGTGGATAATCTTACAACAATTAAGAGATTCAACCATGAGTTCATGGTTGATTTCAATTATAGATTATAGAAGACTTGGGATAGAATTCTAGTAGTGATTAAGTCTACACCCAACTATGCTTTTTGTACTATTTAAATGATCTTAATTTAGATGTGGCTGTAATGATCTAATCCATGAGAGGTAATACCTTACTTAAATATTTTGAAGTAGCAATCAAGGCTACAAATTTCCTTATACAATCAAACAAGTTATCTCCAAGGCCTCTAATGCCTCCTTTTCTAAATATCTGTCCTCCTACTACAACTATTACTCCAATTCTAGAGTCAACAAAATTCCATCAAATAGAAGGTGATCAAACTGATAGATTTCAAAAGATAGAGAGTCTTCTTAAGGCTCAAACCAACAATTTGGTTGCAATTGAGAGGCATCAAGCTCCACCATATAAGCCATATCATAATACTAATTAGAATTATCATCCCAATAGGACATCCTATCAATCCAATCAATAAGGTCAAGTGTAGAATTATCAATAAAGATAATATAATCCTAATGCTCTAGGAAATTAAAGAGATATTTTTCCAACTTAGAGAAATTATGCTCAAGAAGGATAATGGAAAAAATAATGGGATCAATCAAATAACATGTCAATGGCTCCAACTAGTGAGAATTCTCATCAATCTTCCATGCAACAAATTTTAGTTCTTCCTTCATTTAAAAACCTACCAACTTATTATAATAAAGAAGCCTCTCTACCCTATGGAGACATTAATTCATTCACTAAAGCAAAAATTTCAAATCAATAAGGAGAAGGTAGTGGTAATGTACCTACTTAAACTACATTTATCAATTTCTAGGAAGGTGAGAATTCTTTTGAGCACTTGGCTACAAATCAAAGTCAAGATTTACCTAATGTAGATAATTCAATTACAGCCCATACTAGATCTAAAAAAAGAGCAATTAGAGAAGGTTTAGGTCCTGAAAGGGAAGCCCCTTCTTGTTCTCAGCTAGAACAAAAGACAACTACACATGAGCTTCCTAAAAAAAGTTCAAACCAACAAGTTCATGATCCAAAAGAAAAGAATGTGAAAGGTCCTTACATTCCTCAATTTACACAAAATTTGGGAGCTCCTTTTTCTCCGAAATTATAGCAAAATGCATCCAATTCTTGACTCGACATTATGGATCATATGAAGAAGACTACAGTCTTAATTTTAATGTGGGATACTTTACTAATTTCAAGACAAAAGGAGTACTTACAAGAAGAAATTTCAAAGCTCACTATCTCTAAGAAACCAGCTAAAAAAGAAATAGTAGGTGATGTCCTAACTAATTCTAGTCCAAATATTGAGTCTAAACCTCCTAAGCTGACTAAACATCCTTTATTTTACCTTTTGGTTATCATTGGAGATTATCTAGTTCATAACTATATGATTGATAGTGGGGCTAGTACTTCTATTATACCCAAATCAATGGATAATAAGTTAGGATTGCAGTATGAACCCCATGAGAAATGTCTCTTGAAATTATATGGGTCTCCTACTAAGACTTTATGTGTTTTTAAAGATCTAAAAATCATATTAACTAATTATCCAAATTTCACCATTCTACAGGATGTTGTTGTTGATCTACCTCCATATTTTTCACTATGCCTATCAAGAAACTTCACTACCAAAATAGGTGGTTACCTTTCATTATATTGTTCATATATGGTTTTTATAACTATTTATGGAACCAAAGTAACTATTATATTAGATCCCATTTCTAGATTTCCCCTTGAGCCATATATGCCAAATATGTCAAACGTGAATTACAATATTCCAAAAGAAGATTATAACACCATTGATCAAGAGACTTATAAGCCTCTTGAAGGCATTTCAGATATTATCCTAGATGATTGGGATGATTATAATAATGGACATGACCCATACAAAATTATTGAATATGTTGGTTTTGGAGTCTACTATATGCACAAAGAAGGTGACTTATTGCCTAGTCTCACTAGCTCATTGTAGGTTCAAGGAGGAGTTTGGAATCTATTCTTTGATGGATCAAAAATGAAGAATGGAATGGGGTTGGTGTAATGTTAATTTAAAAAAAAAATCAAAGTTATTATTCTTATGTTAGATTTTAGTATAGTTGTACTTCCAATACTATAGAGTATGAAGCTCTTATTTATGGTCTTTAGTGGGCTAGAAAGAGGGATATTAAACTCTTGTAGGTAAAAGGTGATAGTGAGTTAGTAGTATATAAAGTTATAGGTTTAAGTGAAGAAAATAATCCTATTTTTAAGGCCTAAAAATATAAAGTTTGGAATAACATGGAATATTTTCTTGCATTTGACAATCACTCTATTCATAGTGGAGCAAATCAGCATGCAGATAGACTTGTTGCCATAGAAGTAAAGTATGATATTATGAATCAGATTAAGGAAAATAAAAATTAGACCCAAATAAAGGTTGTATGTAGGAATTTAGTACTAAATAATTATGTAATTTGAATTTTTTTTATTTTGACAAATAAATAGCATATTTTTTTATAGAATGAGGTAGACTTCTGCCAAAGAAATCATGATAACTTACAAGATCAATATGAAATCAGATTATGTAATTGAAATAAAATAATATGACTAAAGGTTTGGTGACTTTAAAGAGTGTTTTAAATTAATATTATAAACTAATAAAAGACAAAGTGAGTATTTCCTCCAAAAAAGAACACTATGAGCTAATTAGCATAGCTAAAGGTAAGGAACTCAAGCTGGGTAAAGTGAATACTGATTCTGAGAGAGAATATTTTATTTTATTATGTGAAGATTTTATGGATTTATTGCTTTGGAATAATATTATTTTAAGATTTTTCACCATATATTATCATATCATACTATTGAATTGGAATAAGATGCAAAACCAATAAGAAAAAAGTAAAGACCAGTTAGTCCCAAGGTTGAGATTCTCATGAGAAAGGAGCTTATAAAGCTAATTGAATTAGGTAATTTTTTATAATTAATCATTTTAAATGGGTATAAAATCTTATTATAGAAATAAAAAATAATGAAGAGATAAGATTTTGTGTAGAATTCAAAGATTTGAATAGAGTATCATTGAAAGATCACTATCAACTTCCTTCTATGGATAAAATCTTAGAGAGTTATAGGTTCATAAAGGTTTTATTTATTATATGGGTACTCATATTACAACTAGATACTGGTGAAAGAGAATGATTAGTATAAAAAAACTTTCACCATCAAATGGGATACTTTTACTTATAGGAAGATGTCTTTTGAACTCTCAAATGTTGGAGCTATATTTCAAAGGGTAATAGATGTTTCTTTTCATGGTATTTTGAGTGAAATGGTTTTAGTATATCTTGATGAAAATAAATTATTTTCAAAGGATTATAATGATCATCTAACTTATTTTAAGATTTTTTTTATAGATGTAGATAATTTGGAGTTTCTTAGAATCTAAAGAAATGCATTTTTTCAATGCATGAGGGGAGACGTCTTGGACATGTGGTGTCAAAAGTTAGTCTTTCCATTGATCTAGAAAGAATAGAGGAAATCCTTTCTCTATCATTTCATAAACATAATAAAGTAGTTTAGATCTTCTTGGGTAAGATCAACTTTATCAAAACATTCATTCTTGGTTTTGTATACCTAGTAAAGCCATTTACTCAAATGTTAAATAAATACCAAGAGTTCACTTGGAGTAAAGAAGGTAAAAAGAAGTTTTGAAGCTATCAAGGAAGAAATTAGCCAAGAACATAATTTTCTCGATCCATGTTTTAGGAAGGAATTCTTCTTATATGTTTTCTATAATTCCAGTACTATTTTAGCCATGTTTATGTAGTAGAATGATGAAGGTTTAGAATAGCCCATTGCTTGCTTTAGTCAATATTTAGAAGGTTATGAGGAGAGATATTATTTTATAGAAATAAATTTTATTTATATTATATTAGGTCTAATGAAATGTAGACATTTGTTTTCAAATAATAAGATTATACTAATTGTTGCTCATCCAAGTGTGAAGGACTTCATTCTAAATAGAGACTTGAGCGAAAAGAGAGCTGGATGGTTCACTAAATGCATGGAATATGATATTTAAGTCAAATTTACAAATATATTATGAAGAAAAGGATTATTTGAATATATTTTAGAAGATTTTAAAGATTAAAAATAAATAATTTTGATAATTTAAGACACTCAACAAGATGCTGAAAATACACGTCCTATAAGCTAGACATAGAACATTGTTAGATTTCTTCAAACTGGAGAGTGTCCAAGAGGTCTAAATGCATCCAAAAAAAGAAACTTCAGGATGCAATAATTACCATATATTCTTATTGATGGAGGGATTTTCAAAATATACAATGGACGTATACTTTTAAGGTGTGTTGAAACTAGTCAATTTGACAAGATTTTTGAGCAATTTCATGACAGTCCTTCTAGAGGTCACTTTGCATCCAATACCACATCTGAAAAAGTAATTAAAGATTTTTATTTTTTTCCTAATTTATTTGTAGATACACATGCATGGGTTAATAAATGTACAAAGTGTGCAATGCTTGTAGGAAAATAGAGACTAGCTGCTATGCCACTAAAATCAATTCAAGTTGAGCAACCTTTCATGAAATGGGGTTTAAAATTAATTGGAATGATTAATATTACATATAGTGCTGGTACTAAGTGGGTTTTTATAGATATATACTATTTCAATAAGTGGGTGGAAGATGTGCCTTTGAAAGAGGCCAATGAGAACTTTATGCTTGAATTTTATGAGAGGCTAGTCACTCATTTTGGAGCACCTTCTACTATCATATTAGCTAATGATTTGGAATTAAATAGTACAAATGTATTTTAATGGGATCTTGAACATGGTATTTATTTGAAACATTCATCCAATTACTATCCATAAGATACTAGACTAGCTAAGTCCACTAACAAGAACTTGATTTGGATCATCAAAAGAACAATGGAGGATAACCAAAGATCTTGTAATACTAAGTTGAATATTTCTTTATGGGATGATAATATCACCCCTAAGAGTTAAATTGGTCATTAACCTTATCTCTTAATTCATGAAAGAGAATCAACGCTTCCTATCTCATTATAACTTCCATCTTTGGAGCTTGTACACCAGTTAGAGCTTCTAGAAAGTGATGTAATGGAGGTGAAAATGAATGAATTAAGAGAATTGGAAGAGATAAGAGATGATGATATGAATACCATTTGGTCAAATTAGTAGAAAGTCAATAATACATTTAACAAGAGAGCTTCATCAAAAAAAATTCATCAAGGAGACATAGTGCTCAAATGGGATGAGGAACATGTAAAGCTAGGTAAGCACTCCAAATTTGATAGCCTTTGGAGTGGACCTTACATTATCATTTATTGTAAGAAGAAAAATAATTTTTAATTATCCAATTTGAGTGGAGAATAACTTCCCATTCCTCTAAATGGGATGTTTCTTAAGTATTGTTATTAGGAGAGTCACTCATTTTTACAAGTCATAGCTTCATTCCTCTAATTGATTTTTCACACATGCTTTAGTAGTTGTTTTTCTTTTCAGTATTGTTGTTATCCTTTCCTCTAAGTGCACATGTGCACATGTTTTTTTTTTTTGTGTTAGTTTCTCCTATTGTGTTTTGGTCTCTAACTTTCCTAGTTTCAGTGAATATAATAGCTTATCTTTGCAAGAGTTTAGAGTTATTTTGACTAGTAGGTTGGCCAACCCCTAAAAGTCACCAAAATTATTAGTAAATTGGCATATCAAGGCCAAATTACTACCCCTATTATTCGAAACATTCCCCAAAATGGTCAATTTCCCTTTGTATCTCATCAAACTAGTCAAATATGGTCTAAAAGTGCCAATTTGGGTAAAAAATACCAAAATGGGGTTAAAATTCATAAAAAATGGTTTAAAATTTTATAAAATTATATAAAATGATATTTATTCATGTTAAAAATGTTGAATTTATCCTAAGTCCTAAGTTTCAAACTTTAAAAAGGTGTTTTGTTATGTTTTATATCCCAAAAGAGCCCAAAAATAGCCCACACATGCCATTTTAAAAGTTTAAAACATGAAAAATGGTAAAAAATTGTATTTTTGTATGTAATTACACTAAATTTTTCTCAAAGTTTATTTTCCAAGTGGTGGAAGGCCTTGGTTTCCTTTTAAATTGTAAAAAAGACTTTTTCCCTTCATTTTTGAGGCAATAATATGGAATCCATATGGAATTCATACATCCAAGGATAGTAAAGAATTTTTCAAGGCATTACCAAGATTAAAAAGGAATTGCATTGTGTTTCATGGCCATATAATCCCTAAACTAGCTTCTTTTAGATTTCTTATTTCTTGACATAGAGAGACATGCTTGTAGGTTTTCTACTGCTATGGTATGCTAGAGGAAGGTACAACTCTCAAATTTGGCATTAAAATTTGGAATAAAAGGGGTTATTGATGGTTCAATATATTTTTAAATTGGATTATATAGGCTTAAGAACCATTTAGTTGAAGTTAGGGAAAATTATGTTGCTTAGCAACCAGAAAGGCAATTGCTTTTCTTCAATTTCTCTTCACCTGGGTACAGTTATAGAAAAATTCAAGTTGTTCCAGAATATTGAAGACTTTATCTATCCTTAAATGGTATCCTTTAGGTGTTATTAATACAATTCAAAGTCAAATATAGGTCACAAACTTAGCCAGTCCAAATCTATAGTTTACAAGTTTGCAAGGAAGGGTTGTATGCTCTAACAAGAAGAAGGTAGTATCAAATTGTCAAAATTTTGTGTTTTTAAGGGTCTATATCATCTTTATCATGATTTAAAATAATAATTATTCAATTTTCATGACCAAGAGACCCATCTCCATGCTCTCAAAGTGCTCAAATGGGCTAGTCTAGCATATTTTAAGGTTTCTTAGATAATTTTAAGGTTTTCTGAGAAAACCAAGTTTCAATTTTGGCCTTTTTACCTCCTAGAATGAACTCCATTTTCATGTGATGATAGGATGGAGAGCTCAAGTTTGTATATGTTTTATCATTCATGGATTTTTCACCCTCCTTCATCCTCCTTTCCCACCTTCACCTCATTTACCCACATCATTGTCATATTAGCATTTTTGCTATGTTTTCACTCCATTTTCACCCTCCTATCGTGATTCCCCCATATTTCCACCTCCATTCATCCCATCTCCATCCCCTATTTCATACTGAAATAGGTAATGGAGTTTTAGGATCAACATAAGCATGATAAATAAATTTATAAGCTAGTTGAAACATTAAAGCACAATGAAAAAGAACACTCTTAGAAGGTTATAAAATGAAGGTGTGGTCATATAGTTCAATAAAGTATCAAGGTAAAGGGGATATTCTTAGATTTATGTAGCATAAATTAATCATTAGAGTAATAAATTGTCATATTCTTCCAAGATGAGGGTCATGTGTGCAAGGTTATATCATCAAAGTGCCATCACTTTGTAGTCAAGAGAAGGATTTACAGTAGGATTCATAATTTAGGGAAATCCACTAAATTTTTTGAAGCTTCAGAGATAGTGGTTCTCAAATAATGAATAGTATAAAAGACCTCATTAAACAATCCTAAAAATATGAATAAGAAAAATTTCCCTTTGTGGCCTTCTTAGACAATCACCTATAGGCAATGATTTGTATAGGGTAACATCATGAAGGAATGCCTATGGGCTTGTTCAAAGATAGGGTTGATAATTGATATGGTCTTGATAACCTAAGTCAATAAAGATCATGATTTTCAAGCATTATATGAGTATCTAATTCATTTATAATGAAACAGATAGCTATTTAATGGATCTTAATGGTTTAATGACCTCACAGGCCTAATGTAAATCTACCTACACTCGCCAAAGAGAACCCTTCAGGCACTCTTAAAGCTCTACGATGTTAGTGCATGTTTAAAAGGCATAATGATCTAATGTTTACCTCATGAATGAATAGGTATGAATATATACAAATAAAGGTTAGTGAGAGTTTTCAAGGATAGCTCTATGGAGAATCTATATTCAATTCTATAATGTAACCAACAACCAAGGACGTAGGCCATGTTCTTAAGAGGATAGAAGATGCAAAATTTTGGGATGGTTGCTAAGTTTTCTAAATTTTTTTAATGAATTAGAAGGCTCAAATGTTTCATTTAACCTTGTATATGCTATTCAATAATAAAGGACAAGACTAAACACTAATAATCTATTCTTAATTCTTATAGGGGCTAGTTAAGAGTTTTAGTATGATGGTTGTATATAATACAAATTTTGTGATCAAAAGTAATAGTATCAAAGTGTGGTTGTCATGTTTATTTCCTATCTTATGACCATTTTATAAGTATAATACTTTTGTTGGTGTTGAAATGAGATGATGAAAAAATGAAACCTTATAGGGTTTACATAGACATATGATCTAAGGATCATCTCTTATAGCCATAGAAACAAGTTAATTAACCTAATGTTAGCTAAGGATACCCAATGGCCTTTTCTTAGAGTTAAATTAATAATTTAAGTGATAGGATTAGTATCCTATAAATTTGGATTCATAAAACACCTCAAACACATAGGATTAAGTGATTTTCCAACAAATACATAGTCCCATTTGAACCCTACAGGATTGTGTGTGACTAATTGAGGACCATTTGACAATGATGAGGGTTTATTTGAAAGGAGGTTTTATCTAATATTAGGGAACAATTGGTATTATTTTTTTTAATCTCATGAAGGTAACCTAAAAGGAGAGTAATAAAGTTAAAGAAAGGCTTAAAGGATAAAATATTAACCTATAGTAGTCCTGACAATCATCATTCTTAACCATTTTCTTGTTGGAGGTGAGTTAAAGAGCTTAAAGAAAGTTCTTAAGGGGATTTTGTAATTTTTTTTTTCATAATAAAATCAAATACATATTTCAACTCATAAAAAAATTTAGAGTTTAAAAACCAAGAATAGAACCCATAAGACAATCTATAGGCCTATGTTTGTCTAAAGAGACCTAGATGGAAACGATAATGGCCTTTAAGTTTCAAAGAATCCATTGTTGAAAAGAAAATAAACATCAAGTTTGATTTTGATATTTTATATAATGATAAAATGGCTACCAAGAGAACATAAAAGTCTCAAGGAAGGTTTTATAGGCAGTAAAGGGTGACCTACAACCACCCAAATGCCACTTATAACCTTCCAATAGGCTCTTTCCCAAGGTAGTGTGAGAGTATGAGCACAAGGACTGGGCTTTCATAGTTTGTATGAACTCATTCAAGGTTGATGAAAAGTTAAAAATAATATAATTGGAATGGAGATATTGAAAAGGGTCCCAAGCCTAAGCAAAACAAAGACAAATAGTGTAAAGCAATGACACCTACATCCATAGGTTTTGACCACAACTATCTAAAGTTGATTTTGGAGGAATATTATAATACATGGATTATTATCTCTATAGTGATTTTAAGGTTAGGGGGTTTTGAAAAAGTGTTTATTGAAGTTGATCACAAATCTGGAGAATAACACTATAAGTTGATATGAAGCTTGGAATGGAGCTAATGTGACTTTTGTAACCCTACAAGCTTGCGCAAACATGTTTAGGGCTAAAGAGGAGTTTGAGTGCATGGAGTTTGATGGTAGGGTTTGTATTCAAAAAAATAGTTATGAGATTAAATTTTTTGAGGTGGTTTAAAACTATTTAAAATTCATCTAATACCTATTTCTACATTGGTACACCTCAAATGATAACCTGCAGCCTACGAAGGTTTTGTTACTTTGAAATATCCAACAAGGGTTTTGAACTCTTAACAGGGGTTTGGTATTTGAAGATTAATCATATTTAATGAAGTGTTAAAAACACTATTATTAATACAAATAGAAACATGACCTAAAAAATTATCACCTATAGTACCCAAGCACTTTCAACATGCCATTATATGGATTATGCACAATATAAGTCCTTATAAGCTTGAAATTAGTCAATTTGATGGGAAGGAGATATTTTGGAGATTTAATTTACTATAAATTATATTTAATAATTTTTTGTGGATTAAATGGCTACTCATATGATAAAAATTCATAAAAAACCTCCTAAAATCAACAAACACAATATTTTAAGAAGCCTAATTACCTTGTTTGAGGTCTTTTCATGCTTGAAAATAGGGGTAGAGGCTATTTAAAAAATATTGAAGAGAATAGTGAGATTAATTAAACTTTTATTGACCTTAAATACTTCAAATTACATGAGATTCACGTTCAAAACATGAAAAATATGTAAAAAATGTAGACAATCCATGCACAGAGGTAAAAATTTGGTGAAAATTGAAGATTTCAAGAGCTACAAGTGGAGTTAAGACCTAAAATTTTATGCATAGGGTCATAATTAATTGTGTAAACATATTTAAAGAATTAATATCCATTGTAAAAGTTCACATATTTTTTTTGTCTTAGACCTTAGCCTATTTATTTAAGGTCACCATTAGAGCATGCTTCATCGCAGAGTGCCTTAGATGATTCTAGTGACAAGTAAAGGATTGATAAGCATGGGATGATGTTTCTAAAACATAATAAGAACTTTATAGAGTGGAAAAACTCCAAATTTTTTGAAAACCATGCTCACATAGTGTTTTGCATGCAAATCAACACATAGGCCAAAAAGAACATTTTTTAATTTTCATGACAAAGTGACTTTTAAAGTGTTGTTATATCATGTAACAGGTCATATAATTATGTTTTTAGGATTTTTTAACTTTCAAGGAGATATTTTCATTTTAGTGAAGTATTTCACTTTTTTCAATTCTAGGCACCGTTCAAAGCCACCTGGTTAGATGATTATTTTGTTCACCACATGTGGATTTGGGATGAATTATATTATTATGTTTTGTGTACCCTTATGTAATTATAATTCATGAATAATTAAGGTTAGTTGATGGGCTATTATTTACAAATAATCACTAAGAGCACAGACAACCTAGAATGTAGTCAATTTCCCAAAGGCAATTTCATTCACATGATAAATTTTTATATATTTCACATGGGAGCCCAATATTGTCATGGATGTAAATGGTGTCAATATTATTCACATAAATGGAAGTTGTTTGAGGTTTGGAGATCTGTACCTCATGAATCATTAGTTTGAAGTTCCAACTTTTGAACCTTCCTAAGCACCTTAAAAGCCAATTTTGAGAAAAGTGGATTTTCATGAAATAAAATCACCATGGATCAACCTATAACCTTTTAAAATTTAAATTACACTCTGAGATTATTCCATAAGTGTAAATTTTATGCATGGAGCTATACCGATTGGGGCATAAATCACATTTTTGTAGAAAAAAGCATGTAAAATGAAGTACAGGGCAATTTAACAAATCTAATCATTGGAGATACACAATTAGATTTTTTTATTCATATTGAAATATTCATTTGGTCAAAAATAATATTGGAGGTTCCCTTACCAGCTCAAGTAAAATGGCCAGTTTATTAGAAATTTGTGTAAAATCGGCCTAATCAGGCATGTTGACTAATTGACAAAGTTTTTCTCACCAAAATCATAATTTTGATGATGAATAAATATTGTTCAAGTGTATTTTTTTATTGTTATAGATTTCATGGCTTCTTTTTCAGGTTTCATGGTGTTCAAGTGCACAGATAGGCTAGCAGGTCTTTTGGCATAATATGCCTAATTGATCAATTAACCAAGTTGAAGTTTAGCATTAGAATTGGACATCAAGGAGTTCAATTTGGATTTCCATGCCAATTTTATGTTATTTGAAGAGGATAATTATGCACTTTTTAATCTTCAAGATCCTTATCATGTAATTTGGAGTTGACTAGTCTTTTTACTGTGGTTGACTAGTTGACAAGTCATGCTTTTCTCCTTTGTTTTCATGCAATCAAAGCTTTTTCAAAAACTTCTAACTTAACTTCAAATTGGAGTTTTCCTTTTGAAATTGGCATAGCATTCCATGTAAAGGAGAAGTTTTACTTTCAAGGGTCCATAATCCTAACTTCTATGCCAACCTTGAAGATCCATGCATGTTTGATGAATTTTGAAGAATTTAATGTTTATTCTAAATAATGATTATAAAATGGGCCCACCATCCATATTCTTGCACCAAAGTTTGAAAGGCATGAAATTTTTATAAAGGGAAAAGTTCTTAATGATTATTTTAAAACATTGTAAAAGGAGTTAGTCTGGAGTTGTCAACCAAGACTAACCCTTTCCCTTTTTGAACTCCACATTAGATTTAATTAGGGTCTGAAACTTATATATTGGTTTAATCAAGACATTATTTAATTTTTTTCTAAATCTAAGAGAGAAATTATAAGCTAGACCATTTATCAATAAATGAAGTTTTTTTATATCTGAGTTTTGATAAAAGAATAGTGTGTATTTAATTATGCATAAACATATAAGTGGGATTTATCTCCTTTTTTTAGGTCCCTTCCTCACATATCTCTCTCTATCTCACCCTTTTTTAGGTCATTTGAAGAGGTTTTCAACCCTTCATCTAAAACATTTTTTTTGCTTAAGGACATAAATATAAATTTTATTGATTATATGTGTGTCACGTCCCCTTTTTAGGTGACATTTCTCAGAGTTAATGATTAGCCTATTATGCAACCTTTGTAGGGTGATAGGATGGATAGAGGGTCATGATGGAGCTTGGCTTGGCTTCGATTAGCAGAATTTCTATAGTTGGTTTTCATTCGAGCTCTTTCGAACACATTTGGCCTGATCTCCTATTATTTAGAGATATTTGACATGCAACGGAGCACCCTTGTTTTGGTATGGTCATGTGCAGAATCAATCCTTGATTCACCAGCTTCAGTCAGTTTGAGGATCTGATATGTATTGAGGGAGATATTAATATTTTATTGATTTAATCAAATATTAATTATTTGGCCTATTTTTTATTAAGAAACCCTATTTCTAATTTAAGAAAACCCTAATTAGGGCAAGCACATCTTTTTGAGGGTATAAGGGTTTCTCATGGAGGCCATTATTGATTATATGCATTGATTATTGACTATTGATTTTGAAGAGTTCTTCTGTGAAGACTTAGCCAAGGGTTCTAGGATTCCATTTGCATTGGAGAACGTCCACTCTTCAGTATGTGCAATTCAGAGGCTATGAAATATCAGCTGATCTATTGCTGATTTGAGAGATAGCTTCATACAAAAGTTATCACAGAGGTTTATAGGTTTGGGAGATAACTTCACACAAAAGTTGTCACAGAGCTTTTCAGGTATTTATTTTATTTAGTTTTGATTCAATAAATTATACAGATAGAGATCTTCTATATTAGAGTCATATATCTTGAGATCAGGGGTCCAACAAATAGGGTGTGTTATATTGGTAGCTCTACAAAGTTTGTACAGATCTATATGCATCAATGAAAAGATCAGAGACTGACATCAGCATGCAGAGGCTGACATCGACTGACATTAGCCAATGATAGACCAACATCGGTAAAATAGCCAACCGACATCGATCGGCATCGGCAGAATATCAACTGACGATGGCATAATAACCAACGTCAGTGGCCGTGTGTTGACATAGTGACTTGAGCAGTTCTAAATTTAGGGTTTATTTCTAGATTTGCAAAAGACTAGGGTTTTAAGACCATATTTGAATATTTCTTTACATACATGATAAAGGACATCTACTGTAATCATCTGGACAAATAAATAAGATCACTGATTAGTGAGTTAAGAGATTTACTGTGGTTTATTTGTTTATTTAAATTTATTTTGCAAAATTGTATCTTTGTTTAGAGCTTTTGCCTTTCTCATATCCCTATTGGTTGGGGATATTACAGTGGTATCAGAGCTTAATTCTACAAGGGTTTCTATAGAAAGTCCCCCTAGGAAGGGGATATTATAGTGGTATCAGAGCCAAATTCCTGCCATCCTATTGGGCAAACCAAAGCTAAATTCTACCATCCTGTTGGGTAGATTGGACATTGTATTAGTTAGTAAATCATGATGGCTTCATGTACTCAGAAATAGTGGGACAATGATATGAAGAAGCTGAAACAAAGTTTGAAGAGGATGAATGAATTTCTTTTAGAGCCTACATTCGAAGACAAATCCACACGGTATATGACAACGAATGAGGAGTGGGAGTTATTATCACCTCAGGTTCGAGAGAGGATATCTTTTGATCACTTTGTTAAGCTAAGGAGGGAGCAATATAGATCACTTAGATAGGGCAACAACATGTCCCATGATTATTATGAGATAGGAGATAGTGAAGATGAGGATGAGTCTGATGCTTGCACTCAGAGTGGGGAGGTGTGCTCAGATGTTAGTGCACTGAGGGTTGATGATATCTCAGCTATGGCAGAGATTGTAGAAGAGTCCTAGGATCTAATTATTGTAGATGACACTCAAGATAATGTAGTGGATAGTCTTGAGGACTTAGTTTCACTGGTAGTCTCCTTCGATACAAAGGAGTTAGATAGTGATGCTATAGTTGTTGATACTTCATATGTTGATATGAGCTTTGGAGTTGATTCGTAGAGTATGGATGGTAGTATTATAGAGGTCAGTGATTCTGAGTCTACTCTTTTGGACCGTGCATCAGAGGAGGATTGTAGGAGACAATCTAGCTAGTGTCATCATGTGTCTAGTCAGTTGAGAGTTAGTGAGCGAGATATTGCTACCACTTGCAAGAATTTTGATGTTGCTCATCAATTATTAGAAATTTATGGATGGGGTTTTCCTACTAGCATTGAGCAGGGAGGTAGTTATTTGTCCTTGATAGAGATCCACTCTTTATGGGAGGCTATCTAGATCCTGAGACAGGATTATATGTAGTTGGTAGCCGATAGAGATTATCTTGTGGAGTGGGGCAACACAGCATATGATGCATTATTGGTCAAGGAAGATAAGGTGAGTGAGCTTACTCAACAGCTTGAGGTGACTTCTTAGATTCTTGAGAGTACACAGTTAGCTTATGAGGAGTCACAATTTCATTTGGTGGAGGTGACCATGGAGTTAGAGCGACTTCAGTCTTTACCAGAGTACGTGTAGTCACAGGGTGTGTTATCTACTAGCCCAAGGATATCCATAGTTGAGATCATTGGAGACAATGAGAATGAGCATATATCTATCCTTAATGCTAGTGTTGGCTTACCTAGTTCATTTCTACTAAAGTTACATTCAGTTGAGTTGGGTGCTATAGTCGAGTATGGTAATCAGCTTGATATGGTGATAGGTGTTGTGATTGTCAGTTTGGCGGTGCATGACTTAGAGCAAGAGTTGATGAGATATGTTGATCATAGTAGAGGTATAGTGTGTGGATTCTCCATACTTGGCATGGTTCCATTTGGGAGTTGTTGCAGAGTTGGAGTGTGCCTTCTACATAGCATGGTGGAATGTGTACCAGGTATTTGTGATTTTAGAGATTGGTTGAGTTGCATTCACCAGTTTGATTATGGATTCCTCTTTGCTCTATTTTAGAGGATATTGCAGGAGCTTGCATTGATTAACAGTAGTGTAGATCACTACATATGGGATCTAGGTGGATTGATTGGTTTGTTGTTTTGAGATTGCTTGGGGATTAAAAATTTTAGGAGGGGTGGATTGTCATGTCCCCTTTTTAGGTGACATTGCTCAGAGTTGATGATTAGCCTATTATGCAACCTTCGTAGGGTGATAAGATGGATAGAGGGTCATGATGGAGCTTGGCTTGGCTTTGATTAGCAAAATTTCTATAGTTGGTTTTCATTCGAGCTCTTTCAAACACATTTGGCCTGATCTCCTATTATTTAGGGATATTTGACATGCAACGGAGCACCTTTGTTTTGGTATGGTCATGTGTAGAATCACTCCCTAATTCACCAACTTCAATCGGTTCAAGGATCTGATATGTATTGAGAGAGATATAAATATTTTATTGATTTAATCAAATATTAATTATTTGGCCTATTTTTAATTAAGAAACCCTATTTCTAATTTAAGAAAACCCTAATTAGGGCAAGCACATCTTTTTGAGGGTATAAGGGTTTCTCATGGAGGCCATTATTGATTGTACAAAAGTTATCACAGAGGTTTATAGGTTTGGGAGATAACTTCACACAAAAGTTGTCACAGAGATTTTTAGGTATTTATTTTATTTAGTTTTGATTTAATAAATTATACAGATAGAGATCTTCTATATTAGAGTCATATATCTTGAGATCAGGGGTCCAACAAATAGGGTGTGTTATATTGGTAGCTGTATAAAGTCTGTATAGATCCATATGCATCAACGAAAAGATCAGAGACCAACATCAGTAGGCAGAGGCCGACATCGACCAACATCGGCCGATGATAGACTGACATCAGTAAAATGGCCAACCAACATTGATCGGTGTCGGTAGAATATCGATCGATGTTTGCATAATAACTGACGTTGGTGACTGTGTGTTAACACAGTGACTCGAGCAATTCTAGATTCAAGGTTTATTTCTAGATTTGTAAAAGACTAAGGTTTTAAGACCATATTTGAATATTCCTTTATATGCATGATAGAGGACATCTACTATAATCATTTGGATAAATAAATAAGATCATTGATTAGCGAGTTAAGAGATTTACTGTGGTTTATTTATTTATTTTAATTTATTCTGCCAAATTGTATCTTTGTTCGGAGCTTTTGCCTTTCTCATATCCCTATTGGTTGGGGATATTATAATGTGTGTATTGATTTTAGTAGCTTTAGAGGATTTAAGGAATTCAAGTGAATGACCCATTTTAATTAGGATTTATTTTAAGTTTACCCTTCCTATTTTCACCCATAAACACAAAAACAATAATATTTAATATACATATTTTAAGGGAGCCAACCCTCTCTAGAGGTTATTCTCATCAAAGACTCACCCACACTCTGAGAAGTTCCCATTGTATCAACTAGAGTTAGGGTGTGCTTACACATCTTCAATCGGGGTGCACTCTAGAGTGATAACAAGGACTTTTACTTTGCATTGACTCTTGTGACATTAATCTTGCTTATCCAAAGAATTACTTTCCTTTGCCTAGCATCAACACACTTATTTACCTTAGTGCTAGCCATGAAATGCTATCTCTTATGGATGGTTCCTTAGGATATAATAAAATCTTGATTTCCCCTAAAGATCAACATAAAACCTCTTTCATCACCTTATGGGGAATCCTTTGTTATAGGGTCATGTCATTCAGTTTGAAGAACGTAGGAGCCACCTACAAGTGGGCCATGACTTACATCTTCCATGACCTCATTCATAAAATTGTTGAGGACTATGTGGATGATCTTCTTGGTAAATCTAACATTACAAGGACCACCTAGCTATTCTCACCATCACTTTAAAATATCTCATCCATTTTCACACTAGACTAAATCCCAAGAAATGTATTGTTTGGGTTCTATCTAGGAAACTCTTTGGCTTCATTTTCTCTCTTTTAAGAATCAAAGTAGACCCTACCAAAGTCTAATCCATCCTCGAGATGCCATATCTAACCCACCTTAAACAAATTTTTAGCTTATAAGGAAAACTCCAATCCATCAATCATTTCATCTCTCAACTATTTGATAGATCTCAACATTTCCACCATCTACTCAAGAAAAACACTTATTTTAATTAGACTAAAGACTATTAGTAAGCCTTTGATTCACTCAAATAATACCTTGTTTTTCCATTGGTTCTCACCCCTCCTAAGGAGGATCAAACCTTCTACCTATATATATCCACCACTAACCATTCCCTAGGGGAAATGCTTACACATTAGGATGAATAAAACAAATAATAAGTTCTCTACTATATGAGTCAAACACTTATAGAGTATGAGACTCGATACAACCATACTGAGAAGCTTTGCCTTTCCCTCATCTTCATATCTACCAAACTTCATCACTACCTCTTTAATCATAAAACCTACATCATCAGCAGTACTAAACCCCTCAAGTATATGAACTCTAAACCATACCAAAACTAGTGTGTGGATAAGTGGTTCATGTTCCTCATTGAATTCAACCTTATATTCCTTTAGTAGAAGTCAACTAAAGGGTAACTCATTTCTGACCAATTAGCTAAAGCTCCTTTACCAAACAATCAACACCTTTCTTTAACCTTTCTATACAAGTCTATTATGATTCTATCTCAGGAAGACATCACCTATCAAATGACCCTATTCTTTAATGGATCCAAATGCCAACATGGTGAGGGCACCAAAGTTGTTCTCATCCCCTTTAATAGGGAACCCATTCCTCTTTATTTCAAACTTGACTATGAGTGTACCAACAACATGGTTAAGTTTGAATCCTTAGTAATAGGTCTTCAAACCACCTTAACCTTGGGAGTCAAAACCATTACTATCTTTAGTGACTCCCAAATTGTCATCAACCAAGTTAATGGTTCCTACCAATACAAAAATGACATCCTATAAAAGTATAAATAACTAGTTGGTGTACTCTAGGAATAATTTAACCATTACTATATCTAATCTATTCCATGATCCACTAATAAGTTTTCAAATACAATTGCTTCTCTTGTTTCCCAAATCCTAGCTCAACTTGCCACTTCTAAATTCTTTCTCACCATTCATTGTTTCATCACACCTTCGTATATCCACTTTGATCTTCCTACTATTTGAAATGTGGAAAAATCTACCTTAGACACTTGGTACGAACAAACCTTCAACTACCTTAGCCTTAGTGTAGTTTATCTTAACAACTCTTGGAATACCTTATGAGCCTTCATCCAAACCACTTCCTATTATACCATATTAGGAGGAATACTCTACAAATGTGGTTTTTAAGGTCTCCTTCTCCATTGTCTTCATGGTCATGAGGCGTCTCATGATATCAAAGAAGCCCATGATAGAATCTATGGTAGACACGTTAGTGGCCTAGCTATCACTCAATGTATCCTTCACCTTGCCTATTAATGGCCCACCCTTAATCAAGACTATTGTGACTATGTAAATAAGTGTGTTAAATGTTATCAATATGCTAATTTGTATCATGCACTCGAATATGGATTTTGAACATCCAAATACCTTTGGCCTTTCTCATAATGGGGATCAAATCTCATTAGAGAAATCAACCCTCATTCTTCACAATGTCACCACTCTATCATCACTGCTACTAAATACCTCACTAAGTGGGTAGAGGCTATTCCTCTTATTTCTACCAAATCTGAAAAGATCATTGACTTCATCAACCACCATATCATCTATCATTTTAGTGTTGCCCAAAAGATCATCACTGACAATGGAAAATATTTTTAAGAACAATCAAGTTAAATATATTTGTGATGCCTTTGGCATCAAACTTAGCTTTTCTTCACCTTATCATCCACAAGAAAATAGATAAGCTAATGCTTCTAATAAAATTATGAACAAAATTCTAACCAAGGTCACCAATGCTTTAGGTTGAGATTGGCACATTCATATCCCCTTCACTTTATGGGCCTATTATACTAGCATTCAAACCTCTATGGGTGATACTCCTTTCTCTTTTGTGTTTAGAGTAGAGATAGTCTTGCCTCTTGAAGTGAAAATTCCCTCTCTTCACATATCATTACAAGACATTATTTTTTAGAGTGACTATCATCAAGAATGTTTGGCCCAACTAGACCTATTTGATAAACATTACCTCATATCCCTTAACCACCTTCATATCTATGAGTATCACATTATGTGTGCCTATAACAAAAATTTGTGAGAGCAAAAATTCAAAATTAGAGATCTCATCCTCAAAGAAAACCAACATATCACTAACAAGAAGAAAAGTAAAAGAGATAAGTTTACCTTTATTTGGATTGAACCCTACATCATCACCCATAAATATGGATTAAGAGCTTATCATTTGTCCTCCTTCTAAGGAAAATAAAAATTTAGCCTATTAATGCTTCACATCTGTGTCCTTTCTTATGTTTAAACAAGGATAAAACTCACCTTATTGTCTAACTTAAGCTTGTCCCTTGATTCATTAGATTTTCTGCCCTCACAATCCTTTTTACCTCTATTTTTGAAGACAATTTGATTAAAATAAAATCATGTGATTATCCATCACAACTATTACCTAATCTTGAATATGGTTACCCCAACTCTACCCATAACATGGTTCTCATAGATACTTTTTTTCTTATATGAGACAAAATCCCATGGTCTTTTGTCTTTTAAAACACATTCCTTTATACCCTCTACTACCTTATTATGCTAAATGTTTTCCCTCATAAAGGTACATGTTTAATCCCTATTAGACTTTTTCATGTCTAATATTAGCATTAAAACTACTTGGGATATCAAAATATATCATTTGGGTCACAAATTTTTTATCATTCTATAGATTGCTCCTTTGAAGGATAACTGCCCCATTTCTTGAACATTGCTTAAAAGATAGACTATTCCCTTGAAGGATGGCTACCGAAAATAAGAAACTTAGACCACTCCCTCAAAGGATGGATAAGTCAAATATATATTAAAATCAATTCCTTGACACATCCCACATCAATAAACTTCACAAACTTCTCAAAATAAAAGCACAAATAGACCCTTTCTCAAAAACAAAATTAATATCCCGAGAAAGCTATAATTAGCATTCCCTCTAGTAGACTTCGTTCATTGATTAGTATATATCTTGTATAAGACATAGACTTGTCTAAAACTATTTCTTAGGTCACCTATAGAATGGGAAAGATTTCCCACATAAGGTTATCTTCCTTATTCACCCATCTACCATACACTTACCACTTATCCCCCTTCTTCTATTATTTATAAATCAAGGTATTTTGAGCTTACTAAACACAACATGATCAAGATGCAATTTTATCAACCAATGTATGCTTATGCAAAGCATTCAAAAGGATAACATTAACTAAGCCTTTCCTAAATTTGGTGATGTTCTCAGTATTTACCAATGAAAATGTATCATACTTCTCCTATTGACTATTGAATACATGCATCTCCTAATTGTGCCACATTTCACCTTCTCATAACCTCAACTCAAAACCAAAAAAGGCCTCAATATTGGTGATTTCTACTCCATCACTTAGGTTTTAGAGAGTATTACTCTCCAATCACTATCAACCCACTTTATTCTATTGAAACAAACACTACCTTCAACAAAACTCAGACTATGTGGTATGTCAAATTGGGGAAGCTCATTTGAAAAACACCTCAACCTATTTAGGGAATTTGCTTCCCTAGGATTGTTGGAGATTACCCTTCTTCTCTTTCCTTCCTCTTTTAAAAATCATCCAATCAAAACTAGAAATACATATGGCTTGAAGTTCTTATTGGATTCTATATCCACGAAACTATGTAGGTAGCATTCACTTGCCTTGTGCATATAGCGTTAGCTCAATTTCCCCCTTTCCAATATACATTTCACCCAACCATTGATCACTATCTTTCTGTGCATCTTTTGGCTATCAACCATTTTGAGATTATATTTTTTCCACCTTTTCTAACCATTTGGAGATCACTTTTCTCCACATCACTATTCGAGAACCTGAACTACATTTGGACTAAAGTTTTTTATAGATACTATGTCTACAAAACTATGTAGGTATCATTCATTTTCCTAATGCATTTGGAGTCAGATCAACCATCCCTTTCTTTTCTAACCATCAACCATTAAATATTAACCTTGAACCATTACACCACATCCATCTTGAAATTTACCATTTTGACCCAAATGATTCACATCCTTTATGATGACCTTGATATGGTATTTTTGACTACACTAACCAACTTTTCCTTGTTTACCATTCAAACATTTGAAAATTTTACACTTAGTACACAACCAAAACATTGGAGTCCTCCATGGGATCACTTCCAATTTTAGATACCCACACACAAGATCACTTCTAAATTTAGATATTCCCATGGACACCAATCCATTTTTCTTAGAAGCCTAACAAGTGTACCCAACCATCACAATATGGTCACATGATCTTTTGGTCATTTTTCTTCTTAGCACTGATCTCATTTTTACTAACATTGGCATCTTTAGTCTTTTCATGATCTTGGATATCACATCCTTATCACATCTTGTGTGCATGTTTATGTTACAATTTCCTAGCTTTCAGCCACCCTTTAGTCACCCACCTTTGTGACTAACCATAAACCCTTCATCAATCCCTAACTTGATTCAACTTTTCCTCATCATCTCCTAGTTTGAGGGGGAACTCCTACCATACTTAGGGCAAACTGACCTTCAACCAAAATTCAACTACATGATCTATTTTTGTTTTTTAGCTTGTAAATATAAGCCACATAATGAAAGGAGGAAAAATATATAGACTAAAAAACCACACATATGGCTCTAGTTGTCAAAATACCTCAGGCTTCTCTTTCACACCTTTCGACTACACAACTAATCTTATGACACTATTTTCACCCATTTCACCCACTTTCAATTAATCAACAATGAAAGGGAACTTGAAAAACAATTTATAGGTATGACTAGATGTAAATCTAAAGGATAATTTTAAGAGGTTTCTATAATAAGTTCTAAATAAGAATCAATAAGTATGCCTATGGGAGAATCAAAAGGAGGGTTTAAATGTTCCCAAGAGTCACTATAGTCACCTTGAACATTATATGATAGTTAAATCTCAAAATCATCATAATAAATAATTATTTATTTTTGATGTTTTGTCCATTAATATTTATCATAATAAAAATGGACAACATGATTGGAAAATAATTCACTAAGGTGAGTAATTCTACCAACATATCTACTTTAGCTATCAATGATAATTATAATTAATTTAAAGACAAGAAATTCAACAAAAGTAATGATGAAAACTAATAATTAATCTAGCATGTATAGAGGACCTAATTATTAAGAATATAGTGAAAACAAGAAATAAGGTATAATGGGTAAGCTAGGAAAGGGTCTTGAATCATTTGTAGGATCTCAAATAACTTTCTCATTTGTTGATTAGTGTTATCTTAATGTTTTATAACACTAACTATAGAGGTAGAACCATGCATGTATCCCAATAATAACAATTTTGAGGGTAAGTTGAGAGTAAATTATTGGGGTGATATGCTTCTCTCAAAAGCATACAAAATTAGATGAATAAAAAGGCTTCTTATTAGTTTAAAAAAGGAATCCTAGTTGCTTTTTATATACTAGGAGGCATGTGGAAACTAATTACATGTTTATCTCTATATTATGGCTATGAGTATTGGAATAAAATCCCTCATGCCATGATGTATATATATAAAACACCACAGAGCCATTTATTATAGTAGTTAAAGAGTTCTAAAACTACCAAACACAATTTATAAAACAAGAAAAAGTAAATTAAGAATCAAGTGAAATGAAAAGAAAAATAGTTTTACATAAGAAAACAAAAAAATCAACTTGAAGTTAAAAAAGAGACTCTGTGTACGTATTTATCCAAGGTGACAAGATAAACATTTTTAGTGTAAAATTACTACAAGTTCAAAAAATATAAATAATTATGTTACAAATAATTTTCAAGGTTTAGAATTATATTCTTTCAATATTAGGAATTTACAAAACTCAACTGAACCCTAATCAAAAAATCAAAAAGTAATAAGAAGTGTTTGAAATGAAATATGGGTTCAGAAAAATGTTTACACTAGAGATTAATTAGATTAAAAATTAACTCCAATTTAAAATTATATTAAACTCATATATATGAAGTTAAATAAGAGGAAAAAGTTGTAGATACTAAACTTAAATTATTTAGCACCTTTATCTTGTTATTTAGCACCTTTATCTTGTACACTTGAAAAATACCTATCACAACTATACCCTTCATCTATAAGACCTTCCTATTATCAAAATTCTTCTATTAAGTATATATTTTTATGTAAATTTATTATCTCTTCATCTAACCATTCTTATTTTGATGACTAGGAATTCTATATTGTGAAAACAAATTTAAACAATATCATTATCTTTCACTACTTGTTTTGGATTTATGCTTCTTATCTAGCTTCCTAAACACTTGCATCCCATATAAAAACCTACATCAATGCAAGTGTTCAATTTTCATACAATGTGTAGAGTTCCCAAAATTCATCTAATTATTAAATAAAATTTATCCTAAATTTCTTCTTAAGTGTTTCAGTGTAATATATTTTCAAAAGAGATTGGTATACATACACGATCAACCATCATTCATTCCTCACCTATAAAATACAAAGAACTCATAAGACACCATACTAAGAAATATTCAATTAAGGATTCAAGTCAAACAATCTACCCTATTCATACATATTTATATATTAGTCATATAAATACTATTCCCATAGGTTTCAAGTATTCAAATATAAGTTCATGAGCCATATTTTCTAGGTTACAAGATAGGTCATTGCATGTCATTGCGTATCACACATTACATACTTGTGCACATACAATACAACACATAATGGAGAACTACATAAGTCTGAGGCCCTATTTAGATTATTATTTATGTAAGTAATGTTTATGGATATAGGGGTCCTTGGGGTAGCTCAAAACCATGATAGCACTAACCCATTTTTGTCATAGTCACTCCAAGGGTGAAGAAATTAGGGTTTGATGATTTAAAAAAGAGACAACTTATGCATGTAATCCATACACATTATAATAAAGGAAACAAAAAATATATAAGAATCCATTTGGTCAAATCCATATCTAGTTAATATTTTGTATAGGACACCTACGTCGAGATCAAAAAGCTATATTGATGTAACTATCTATATATAATGCAAGTGTTTGATGCCACAAAATGTAATATTTTAGGATCTGACAACTATTACACAATCTTAATCTAGTCCAATTGCATCTAGTTTCATCTTAGATATGCATGTACATTGTAAATTAGCTAAGTATTATTGTTTCTAATTTATTTTAATATCAATCAATAGTTGTTCTTTCTATTATTGGAATATCTTGATATTTAAATTCATAATATTGTTTATCTAAGAATGAAAATAAATTTCCATACCATATATCTATTTATCACCCTTTTACTTAATTATTTCTATATTATTAACCATATTTACCCTTTTATCATTAATTTAGGGTTAAACATTTGATGAAACTAACCTATATGTCTCTATATCTAAACCCTGATTTGACTTAGGGTTTCATGTTTTTTTATTAATGTAATTCATTACAAATTTCAATTCTTTAATTTAAAAGCAATGGAAAATATTAATAAAGAAACTCATTTTCAAATCAAATATAAATAATCATTAGTTACTCATATCAATAATAATAAGGCCTTAATGAATTAATTTTTTATGTTTTAATAGATGAAATCGGAAATCATGCTAAGGCTAAGGCTTCCTCACCTACTAATGGTGAAATATTAGCTGGTACTACAAGTGATTCCATGCTAATAAACATCCCCTTCATCACATCAACACTTAATACTTATAATGTTGGAATGGGTTGTGTGTTTACACCATTGTTTCCCAAAACAAATCTTACTATTTTTACATATTCCATGGAGAACATTGGGACTTCAACCTAATTACTAGTTTCAATGCCTATATCAACTTGAACTATGGGTACACCTCATTTGGTGAATTATCAAACTTCAAAATTTAGTGATCAAAATGTGCAATATATTTTTCAAACTATACAAAATTTTCAATATAATGTTAAAAATATCAAACAAAATTATATGAAGTCACCTTATGTTATTGATTCATAAGAGGTGTTACATAACCCTCTTGCACTTGGAATATATTTTCACCTATTTTTAGTGGGTCTTTTTGTAACTAAATTCACATTTTATGATGGAAAGGCTGATCTTAAATAACATCTTCAATTTTTCTATGTAACATTCCTTTATTATGCTTTAATTGATAAAAATTTAACCAAATTATTTATAAATAGCCTTAAGGACAATGCTCTAAGGTGGTTGTATGATTTACCAATCTAAAGATTATAATTATTCAAACCTATTACATATCAATTATTGGCACACTTATCTATCAAAATCTCCAAAATGGTTTCCTATGCCCAAATTTCAAAGTCCAAATAAGGAACCTATGAACCTATCAATGAATTTGTCTAGAGGTACAAGTGTTTAAACCTAAATTTATAGGTATGAGGGATACCTATAGGGTCAAAAATAAATAAATTAATAATCATAGATGTGATAAATATATCTATAGTAAGATAATTAACTTAAAAATTTAGATAAATGATACTCTAAATTATAATACTTATATATGCCAAAAATATAAAGTACAAATATTGATTAATATTGAAATAAATTAAAAACAAGGTTACTCATATGATATATTATGCATATGTAGATCTAGGATGAAATAATAAATAAGTTGATTGGATCAATATTATAGAATAATCATCATATTCTAGAATCCTACATTTAATATCCTCAAGCTCTTATGTCAAATTAGTATGGTTACATTGATGTTGGCATCTACATTAGATGTATGCATCATGATTGAAATCCTCAAGCTCTTATTTCAATCATGATGCATACATCTGATGTAGATGCCAACATCAATGTAACCATACTAATTTGACATAAGAGCTTGAGGATATTAAATGTAGGATTATAATATATGTGTGTGTGTGTGTGACTACCCAAATCCTTATAAGTTTTTATTTCATTTATTATAGTGTGTTCATATGACATGCACATGATGCCACTCTTTGTCAAATGATCAAACCCTAGCTTCAACATCTTTAGAGTGACTATGAGAAAAATAGGTTAGTGAAAACATGTTCTCAATATGCCCCAAGAACCCCTCTATCAATGGGCACTACTTACACATCAAATACTATAAATATGAAATCATAATTATTTATTAATTACTTACATGTTGGAATTTGTATGTATGATAATAAAATGTATGAGAAGTAAGCACATAGAGTGACTTTGATTTTTACTTAGAAAATATGGCTCATGGAATGGTCCTTTAGTACTTTAGACCTGTGAAGATACTTATATTATTATTTATATATAAATATGGATGGATATGGAATAATTATGACCTAAATTATGATTGAGTGTTCTTGTTAAGTTACCTTGTGAGTTTCTCATGTATTCTAGGTTTTTCTAGGTGTGGAATGAATGAGGGTTGATCTTGTATATATACCAATCCCTTTTGAAACTATATTTCAATAAATCACTTAAGATAACCTTTAGTGTACATTTCATTTTCAAATTATATTATTTTTTAGTAATGAGGACTTAATATAAAATGGGACACTACAACTGACATAGGTGTTTGTCTGGGACACAAGTGTTTAGGAAGATAGAAAATAGGTATATGTCCAAAACTAGTAGGGAAGAATAATTGTAATTTTTAAATCATTTTTAAAAATTATGAAGGATTAATCATTAGAATACTAATGCTCAGACTAAGAGATAATAAATTTAAGCACATAATATAGTGAATATGAGCCTTTTAGTAACATGAAAGTCTTAGAAATAAAGGGTATAACCATGATAGGTATTTTGAAAGTGCATAAGACTGAGGTGATAAATAATTTAAATATAGTGCCTTAATTTTATCTTCCTCATTTAATATACTAATTAAATTCATATTTTAAATTAAATATGTACATACATGGGTGTGTAAAACACACCTCCACTTTGTATGAGTCCCACTTGAATGATTTTTTGGTGACTAAATTTCAACCAAGAGAGTGTTATAGTATATAATTATTACATATAATTCAAAACTCAAAGAAATTTAAATACTTGAAATTAAAGATATCAAGGTTAGGAATACACCTGTGTATCAATGTAACCATATCCATTTAATAAATTTAATTTGAAGAGTTTCTTTTTATGAACTATTTGAGTTGAGTTTAGTATAATTTGGAAACCTATAAGTGCATACATATACATATACATACATACATACATACATATATATATATATATATATATGTATATATATATCTATATATATATATATATATATATATATATATATATATTGAATGACACCATTACCCCATCCTTGGTAAAAAGGCGAGTTTTCACATGGTCATTGAGCTCATCTTTATTATGTAACCCAATCATACTTATAACCTAGCGAGTGTGAGTGATCTATTCAAATCACACTATATATCTAGAAAGGGTAGATGATTTAATCATTCCATACTATAAACAAGGTAATATTGAGTGATTTAATCACCTCAACCTTACCAAAAGGTGAATCAAATATTTTAGTAGATTGGGTCAATAAAGTTGATAAAATTCCATGTTCGGTATGATAATAGTCCATATTCATATTTTAAAACCTAAAATTTTATTTTATTTTGTTATTTTAAGTATTCTTTGCACGGACTACACATCTCATATATGGATTGAGATTAAACCTAGGTGTAATAATGGTACCAATGTATATAATGCTTCCAAGAATGTGTATTTAAGTCATATATCTATGAAATTTTGACAAATTTAAGATTTTAAGTGTGGATGACATGTTCCCATGACATGCCCCCACTTCATATGGAAAATATGAGAATTGGTGTAAGTGTGTAGAACATGTTTCCTTAACATGCCTCAAATATAGTTTAAAACTATGAAATTGTGGAAACCATGCATTTATTACATGCCTTCACTGATAAGCCACAATTTTGAGGTGAGGGGAAGTAAAAACTAGAAGTTACCTTACATTAAAAGGATAAATAACTATATAATTTGTGTATGGATCATGTATCATATATGAGTAGCATGTCTAGGTAGATATAGAAATGAGGTACATAGTATATGATCACATCAAGTCCTAATATTCATTATTTGAATCATGCCACTATGCATAGAGATTAAAAACACAATCTTAAAAAGAAATCACTTACACACACAAGATCACTCAAAATCAAGTCCAAAATAAATAGTCCAAGGAAACTTCATAAAAGGGGCATGTTCAAATACTACACAATCAAACGGACATGACTTAGTAAAATGTCCACAAAGCATATAATGACATGTTTAAATTTCCAAATACACAAATTTATGAAATTATTCAAATTTAAAGATAAATAAACAAAGGCATAGGACTATAATCAATGGGGCATATTCAAATGATCAAAAAAGTAATACAATGTGAGACAATAACAAGAAAATAAAAAACTCAAGGAAGTAAAAAAATGAAAATATGGAATCAAAAGAAACCATCATAGGCATATTATACTAATCCTTGTATATATGTATTAGTAAAAAAATGTTAAGTACATAACATATCAAGTACACTATAAGAGATCTAAGCATGACTAAAGTCATGTGTAATTACACAAGCTCAAACATAATAATGATAATGATCATATAATAATATAAACAAGGTGTAACATGATCAATGAAAAGGATGCACCCAATGTAGTAATGATGTGAGTAGAGGTAAGGCCAAACACTAATATGTGAATATATCATGTGCTTGGGTATGCATGTATTACATGTAATATATGTGTGAAACATATATGTATATATTAAATAATGATATTCTATCCACCAACATTAAACCAACAACATAGATACCAATGAGCTAAAAATATATGAACATTATTCATATTTTTAATTTTTGAGTTTTTTTCTTGTTTTGGTATTTTTAGAATATTTTCAAGGAAAAGGATATCCTATGATCTTAGCCAAATGATAGTCATAGGTATCTTCCCACTTAGAATCTAGTGTAATAAATTGGTGGTATTGGCAAGGATCATGTATAGGTGTAATATTTAGCACTGTATGATATGTGATACTTTAAGTATGTATGATAGGACTTGGTAGTATTGAAGAAACAATGGAAGTAATGGTTGTTAGTGAAATTGATCACTAAGTGCATTATGGTTAATTTTTAGTAGAAAAAATAGTAAAATTCTTTGTTTCTCTAGGTAACACAATATTTTGTGTAGTAGTAGATGAGTTTAATATAGATTCCACTATGTATCTTTGATGTAATAGTCTCTAGAGTACTAGCCACATATATAAGGGGATTGCCCATTTCTTACCCTTTAATGAATGATTTACCTTAATATGTTTGATAATTTATTATTAGGGTATAAAATTATTTTGTTCAAATGGATGTTCATATGGAACTCTACAAAATATAATTACCCTATTGGCATGAATGTACTTAACACACACATGTATTGTATAAGGTATTATGCCTAGTGTATATATATAAGGTAATCCAAATAACATATCAAACACTCATGTGTATGGAAAATTCTATAATTTATCTACAAATTATGCTAGACCAACCTATAAAGGTAAGTATCTCACCAAGGACTTACTGTGAGGTTTTATCAAATGCTCTGACAATTTTGGTCTGACAGTGTAAATCATCATGTATATCCCACATGTGTAAAAAATGTCATGGTTCAAACATTATGACTACAAAAATTATCAATGACAACAATGTGTATAGGTTGGTGATCAAGGTATGCTCAAATTAATAATGAATGAAGATCCAATCCATCACTCACAATCTCATTGTCATAAAAAATAATAAAAATTACTTGAATCATGGAGGTGTATGCCATTTATAATTACCAATAATCCCACCTAAGGTATTTGAATAATCAGAGGTGTGTGTCATGTATAATTATCAATAATCCCACCTAATAGGTACCCATAATATAGTGGAGGATAATGTACATTATAAGCCATTTAAATTTTTGATTCCTTTTTAGAATGGCCTTGCAAAAGGTTGTTAAAATCTCTTATTTTTAGTGATCACAAGGTTTTAAAATTGATTACTTTAGATGATCATCAAATTCAATTTTTTATTCATAAATAATCTCTTAGATCTTATGCTTAAAGGTAAAACATATATTTGAATAATTGTTAGGGGATTGGTGATAGTCATAATAAGAATTTGCATCATATCTTTTCGGTATAGGTTGACTTATACCAGTCTTTATTGTATGAGGGAGAGATATGAGGTGACAATTAAAAAACTTTGAATGTAACAAAGCTGAAGACTCAAGTAATCATGACAATTATCTCCTTAATGTATTCAATAATATAATCCAATTTAGTGGTTGTGATAGTGAATTAACCATAGTAGTTATTTCCTTTTTAGGTTCTATAGGTTTTACCTAATAAATATGTTTGATAGTTGTCACATCTTGATTTCTATCTAAGCTTAATAACTTATTGATCCATGGATTTTTCATGGTTATTGTCTAATTAACTACTATTGATCAATATTTATTTTATATATTGATTATGGGATAGTTATATGTTTATTAATTTACAAGATTGATTATCTATGAGTTAATTGTACTTTCATATTATGTACTTGATGATCATGTTTATTAATTTATACAATAGTATTTAATGGATATATTTATGTTTGAAGCTAATAAATTCATTTTTATGAGGTGGATGTAGGAAATATCCATCCCTTATATTTTGATAGAGGGAGGGAATCATTAGAAAGATTAGCATAGATGAAGTCATTAGAGGATGATAAAGGAAAAAAAATGGAAACCCACACACACACCACATTAGATTAACATGCTTTATGTTCATTGTTTGAGTTAAATAGTTGTGGTATGTTTTGATTTTTGATATATATGTTTGTTATGTTATTAATTACTTATAGCTAATCTTGTTGATTTACTTATGTGATGGTATTAATCAGGTTGTGTACTATATTAATAGTTGTTTACATTATTACGTGGTTAAATGAGTGAGTCCATGCATGTTTTATTGTGACTTATCATAGTATAGTGTATAAATATGTATATTATAAAACGTGCTTTGTTTGGTTTTGTATCTATAGGTATTAGATAGATTCTAATACTTTTGTTGATCAAGTTGTTAAATGACTATCACACGTACAATATTATTATTGTTTATAATGATTACGTATCCAAGACAATATAGGCAGTTTAATTGATAAATGATTAAATGAAAAACCATTATATTTAACTTAGTGTTTACTAAGGTTGAATTATTCATATTATTAAACATGAATTATGATGTTTATATGACTCGGTGAACTCTTAATGTTAAGCAATATGTTTATGATTTATAGCGAGGGTTGTATTAGTTGTATTAATATTATTTATTTTAAATATTTGAAAGATTTTTTGATATAACTAATGGTATTTTAATAGTAATATGCTATATCAACATTGTCATATGGAATTATAATGTGTAATTAACTAATTTTTAGTCCACTTAGCATGGAAATTTATATTGTCAACTTAGCATGGAAATTATAATGTTAAAGGACTTTTATAAAGTCAATACATGACTTTAATCAAAGTAAATATACATGAATATTTTTAAGGATTATATAATTATTATTTTATTTTTAATGGACATGGTTTAACATCATACAGGTTTATAATCAATATTTGAATTGAGTTAACAATCAGAGTTAACAATCATTTTAAGAATACCATTATACTAGTTGGAAATGATATATTTAATGATATCATCCATAAAATTTTAGAGGACTATGTGGATGATCTCTTTGTTAAATCCAAACACTAAAAGGATCACCTAGGTATTCTCACAATAATCTTTGAAAAACTAATCCATTATCATGTCAAGATTAACCCCAAGAAATGCATTTTTGGGGTCTTATCAGGAAAACATCTTTGTTATATCATCTCCCTTCATGGAATTGAAATAGACCCCACCAAAGTCATAGATATCTTGGAGATGAGTCCTCATATCAATCTTAAGAAACTTCATAGCTTGCAAGGGAAGCTCCGATCCATCCATTGCTTCATCTCCTAGCTATTAGATGGATGCCAACCCCTTCACCATTTCTTAAAGAAAGATACCTCTTTTAAGATGACCAAGGACTATTAAAAAGCCTTTGATTCAATTAATAAGTAACTTCTTTCTACACACATTCTTATTTTTCCTAAAGAGGATCAACCCTTCTATCTTTATATATCCACCATGAACCATTGCTTAGGGGCAATGATCACTCATCATGATTAATAGAAAAAATAACAATACATCTACTACATTAGTTGAAAAATTATAGAATATTAGAATTGGTATACTAATCCCATAAAAATTTGCCTCATCTTAGTCTTTATGGCCTCTAAAATCCATCACTATCTTCTTAATCATAAAACCTATGTCATCACTAACACCAACGCACTCAAGTACATGCACTCTAAACCATACCAAAACTAATGTATGGCTATGTGGCTCATGCTCATAGCTAAATTTGATCTTGATTTAATTTATAAAAAATACATTAAAGGGAAAGTCATTAGCAACCAATTGGCCTAAGCTCCTCCACCAAAAAATCAACCACTTCCTCTTGCATTTCTCGACAAGTCCATTACAACTCTTTCTTAGGAAGAACCCACCTACCAAATGACCATGTTTTTTAATGTCTCAAAATTCCAAGTTAGTGCGGTTTCTATATTTATTCTCATCCCCATTAATATTGAACCTCTTCCCATTTCCTTTAAACTTGACTTAAAATGCACCAACAATGTGGCCGAGTATGAAGTCCTAGTCATAGGTATCCAAACCACTCTAGCTTTAGGGGTTAAAATAATCAGTATTTTTAGTGATTCCCAACTTATCATAAACTAGGTTGATATATCCTACCAATGTAAAATGGATGTCCTATTGAAGCAAAATAAACTCGCAAATGTACTCCTAGCATCATTCGATCATTACCTTATCTAGTCAATTCCTTGATATATGAAAAAATTCATAGATATAATGGCTTCCCTTGCTTCTCAAATATAATCTCAACCTACTGAATCTAAACTATTTGTCACCATCCATCACTTTATCAAGCCCTCATATATTAGTTCTAACCTTCCCACCATTTGTAGTGTGGAAGCATCTTCTTTTGACATTTGGTACAACCAAAATTTTAACTACCTTAACCTCAATGTTGTTCCTCCAAATATTTATAGGAATGAATAAAGAGATTATATTTAGAGTACCTCTCATTACACCATACTAGGAGGAATCCTTTATAAACATGTCTTTGATAGCCTCTTTCTCCATTGTCTATGTAGTCATGAAGTTTCCCATGCTATCAAGGAAACACATGATGGAATTTGTGGGGGACATTTTAGTGGCCTAGCTATCGCTAAACATATCCTTCACCTTGGATATTATTTTCCCACCCTTAATCAATAATATTGTGATTACGTAAAGAAGTGTGTCAAATCTCAACAACTCACCAACTTATATCATGTACTAGACTATGACCTTTGAGTATCCAAAGACTATTGGCACTTCTTGTAATGGGGTCTCAATATTATTATGGAAATGAATCCTCATTCTTCATAATGACACAAACCCATCATTACTACTACCAAATATTTTACCAAGTGGGTTTAGGCCATTCATTTTATCTTGACCAAAGTTGAAAAGAATATCAACTTCATCACTCACCACATTATCTTTCACTTTGGTGTTCACCACAACATCATCACTAACAATGGAAAATATTTTAAAAACAATAAAGTCCAAGATATTTGTGACATTTTTGGCATCAAATTAATATTTTCTTTCTTTATCATCCATAAGTAAATAAATAGGTAGAAGATTCCAACAAAACCCTCTCCAAAATGCTAAAAAAAGTCATCAGTACTTTAGGTTAGGATTGACATCTGCATATCCCTTTTTCTCTATAAGCCTATCATGCTATCATTCAAACATGTATGAGTGATACCCCTTTCTCTCTCATTTTTGGAGTAGAGGCAGTCTTACCTCTCAAAGTCTAGATTCCATCTTTATTCATATCTTTATATGACATCCTTTTTGAGAATGATTTTCATCAGGAATATCTCACATGACTTGAAATCCTAGACAAACATCACCTAACAACCCTTAATCATCTTCATGTATATCAAGAATTAGTCAAGCATGCTTACAAAAAATAATTGAAAGAGTGATAATTCAATGTCAGAGACCTCATCCTTAAGGAAAACCAACATGTAAATAATATGGAGAAAAGCAAAAAAGTCAAGTTTTCTTTCAATTGGCTTGGACCCTACATCATAACCTATAAGTATGGATCAGGAGCTTGTCAATTTTCCTCTCTTGAAGGCAAGCTATATAACTTGAACCTCTTAAAGGTTCACATCTGCATCCTTTCTATTATTAAAGAAGGGTGACATTCACCTTTTGTCTAACTTAATCTCATCCCTTGGTTTATGAAATTTTCACTTTCCTTATGTGTTCACTTTACTCCTCTTGAGGACAATTGATTATAACATAATACCATGTGATTATCCATCATAGTTATAGCATCATCCTAAGCATGGATACCATGGATCTACCCATGGCATGGTTCTCATTCATAATTTTTGTCTCTAATTAGATGGAATCCCATGGTTATTTGTCTTTCAAACCAATTTGCCTCATCTATCATCAAATGTTTGTGTTAAAGTTTTTGTCTCCATAAAGGTAGACCTCTAAACCCAAATAGACTTGTCCATGTATAAATAGATCACTCAAAATAAAATTGGGATACCAAAATATTACTTGGGACCATATCTCTAGCATTATAGACTATTCCCTTGAAGGATAGCTACCCAAGAACTCAATTGCTTAAAAGATAGACTACTCCCTTGAAGGATAACTACAACATAAAAAAAAAATCCAAACTTATACCACTCCCTTGAAGGATAGCTAAGATGAATTTATCAAAGTAATCATTTGAAGCTTCCCACATCAATCAACATCATCCTTTTTATAAAAAACAACAAAACATGAAAAAAGAGGGCCCTATATCAAAATCAAAGTGAGTTATCCCATAAGGGCCACAATCAACTCTTTCATATATATTTAGTAGACGTCCTATATTGACTAGTCTACACTTGGTATTAAGACATATACATTTATGTTATGGTTATTTTGTAACCTATAGAAAGGGCAAACTAACCCACATCACATTTCCATATTACCCATTTCCCATTCGATATTCTACCTATCACCTACTAGCCCTTCTTAAACTCTCTAAAAAAGGGACTATGAGCTTACTTGACACAAAGTGATCCTAATAACTTCTTTTTTGATCAAATCATGTTCATACAAAGCATTCAAAAGGCTTATTTTCATTAACTCACATCCAAATTTGGTTTTGTTTAATCCTTACCAATTAACACATCACACCTTTCTTACTTTCTCATTATTAATTCATGAAGACATGTGTCTCATGATTTTTTTTTATCTTTTTCCAACATTTAGTTTGTTACCTATACAAACTTTATGTGTATTCATTATATCCCAATATCAAATATCATAACCAAACATTAAAAACATCATTTTCATCACAACATTATCCCATATGCCTTATCACATCATGATCCATATCCCCTATATGCACCTAAACATCAAATGTAACATAAACCATTTCATCAAAATAAACAATCAAAACCATCCTATCTATCATCATGAACAAACACATCATCCCTCATATATACACGATACATCACCTAAAACTATCAACATATTACATTCAAACATATAATCACAAAACACATTTTAATTCCTTCATCTTCTCATCCATAATCTATAACTATCAAAACACAAGACAAAACATATTGTCTATTTCACATATCCTTGTATATACAAATAATATCATAAAGAATGGGGCATGAGCATCCTACCATTCATAAACCTTAAACCACATGCCATACACATTAATAAATGTCAAAACTCATATCCACAATTGCATAATCCTATTCATAAAATCACATCATGTCAACAAACCACATAAACCGTGTCATATAACATTTCCCATATACATCATAAGAAATTATCCCTAAGCCACATCATAATTATGAAATAATAAACATGTTATATCTATAAACAATGTCATCAAATAATCTATCAAAAACATAAAGTCCCCATGATCATATCTACATAAACTCATCTATCTAGTATTGATAATCACGTCATATATAACATCATTTTATGACAAAACTCAAAATCCATCTTTGCTCATACATATATCATATTGATGCAATGAACAAAGCATATACATCTACAAGTAATATCACTCATAAAATAATAAAATCAATCATCACTTATCTAAAATCATACATACCTAAGCTCATGTCATCATAACATCATAATCATAAGTCCATTCATTCTATACATCATCATAATACATCACATCCTTCACATGAACAAAACATGAACAATAATAATTAATCTACATATCCTCTCATAATAAAAATTATTCATATCATCATCATAACCATGATACATCAATACATAATCAATAAACATCACAAACATCAGAACATAATAGCCATATAATCAAATGTCAACATGTCATCAATATAATCAAATGTCATCCATATAATTGACATAATCATTATATAATAATCATATACATCAATAAGTAAATACATGACATAATTTATCCATGTTTCTCTCACTTATATACATCTCACATCATCAACACATAGGCCAAAATAAAAACAATATACATCCATGTCACTAAACATAAACAAATCAAGCCCCTGGGGGACTAGAACTACCTTGCACCTACACCTATACTACCATCAAGTGGTGGTCCTCCTGATATCCCTACCTACATCATTATCAAGGCCCATTATCTTAGAGTAGCTATAGATGGACCCCATACCAAGATGGCCATGTACTCTTTATATCTCATCTCTAATAGTAACTATGCTAGCACTATCACCTCATAATATCTTAGCTCCTTAATGGTGGCTAAGTAATGTGTCCTCAAAACTATGTCAAGTGGTCCTCCTACCACTAATACAATCACTTATTCCATGTATCCCAGTGGATCTTTTTCCTGTGTCACTAACCCAAGAGAGATCCTTGCTTTATCTTGCTCTCTAGTTAAGGTAACTATTTAACCTTGTAAAGTAGCCACCTATCCCTATAACCCAATAATTTGGGCCTCAACTGCTATCAGTGTCACTACTACCTATCCATCCTATGTTGGTTCCCTAATAACATACACATACATGAGTTATTAATTCCTATCACCCCATCTAAAATCAACCACTATTTATCAAGTCTAGTACCATGCTACATACCCATCTATAATACTATCATCATTAGTGGTGGCTCTAGTTGGTAACTCCTTTTAGTCTAGTATAACATCTTGTAATTGTAGTTTAAGGAGATAAAACTTAGCATCCTCCCTCTTATATCTAGGGGCATCTATTGGGATCACCCACACCAATCCAAACTATCTCCACACTCATTTAAATGGGATAAGCTTTTTCTTCCTATACCATATTCCATAAATCTAACATGAGCTCTATAAGGATAATGTGTGGTAGTTTTACCCTATCCACCTAGGCTAGCCCACATATGACCTCCATACTATGTCACTATATACCAAACCCTTGAAGGCATCCTTAAAGCACTCAATGTCTTAACCACCATAACTAACACTTGTCAATGCATAGTCACCTCTCCATCTAGTAAAACCAACTATAAATGGCTCCTAAATAAATCCATCTTAGGGAGTCCTACCAAGCATGCCAAAATGTTTCAAATTAATTTTTTTCACATTTCTTAATATCCCTACCTAGCCCACTATAGAGGTCTACTTTTTTAGAGTAGCTATAGATGGACCCACTACCAAGCTAATCATGTACTCTCTATATCTCATCTTGAATGGCAATTATGATAGCATTATAACCTCATAACATCTCAACTCCTCAATGGTGGCTAGGTACTATGTCCTTGAAACTATGTCAAGTGTCCCTTTTACTACTGTTATGATCACTCCTACCCTTTTTCTTAGTTAATCTCTCTCTTATGTCACTAACCCAAGAGAGATCCTCACTTGATCTTGATCTCTAGTCAAGGTAGCTATCTGACCCTATAAAACATCAACCTATCCCTGTAAACCATTAATATAGGCTTGGGCTAGTGCTAATACCATTACCACCTATCCATCATATGTTAGTTCCCTAGTATCATTCACATCCATGGGTTGATGATGCCCATCACCCCATCCAAAATATTTTACTATATATCAAGATTGGTACCATGTTGCACACCCATCCACAATATTAGCATTATCAATGGTGACTCTAGTTGATAGCTCCTCATAGCCTTGTACAACATCCTATGTTTATGGCTCAAGGAAATGGAATTTGGTGTCATTCCTCCTATTTTTATGGATCTAAGGACATCTAGTGGGATCCCCTACACTAATCTAAACTATCTATGCACTCACTCAAATGGGATAATATCTATCTCCCCATCTCATCTCCTATAAATCCAATACCATCTTTGTAAAGATAACATGTGATATTTATACCTTGGCTAATTAGGTTAGCCCACATATGGCCTTTATGCTATGTCATTAGCCACCAAACCCTCTAAGGCATCCCTAAACTACTCAATGTCTCAACCACCACCACTAACACCTATCAATGCATAGTCACCTCTCTATCTATTAAAACCAACTAGAAATGGATCCTAGTTAAATCCATCCTAGGGAGTCCTCATAGGCTTTAGTACCTAAATGTGCTCATATGCTTAGTAGTGGAGCATGAACTTGAAACTAATCCTGTATCACTTTTGATCTTGTAAAGCCCAAAGTTCTCCATAAATATACACTAATATCATTAGGGCCCATCCAAAAATAATCTTCCCTAGCATCATCTGTACTAAAATCCCTAATAACCTATATGGGAAGTGACTATTACTTGAATCTAGCACCATAGAGTAGGACATGACCATCATAATCATGATGAGTAAACATCTATTTGTAGGAGACCTCTAGTATAGGGGTCTATAGATGAATCCATTTTATTGAAATTAAGTATGTACTTGATCTACCCCATATATCAAATTCATATTATACTCAATATCATCAGTTTTAATATGGTATACTGTCTCTCCATAAATGGGTAGCCATGTGATATGCTGACTGTCCTTCAAGAAACTTGTCATCTCCCCTATTAACAACAAAAATGTTTTTATGGATGGGTCCCTTCTCTTGATAAGGGCCACAATCATACATGTATCTCATGGTGGGTATTTATAATGAATCATCATACCTAGTCTGACTCTCTCCATATGTCTCCACTCCTCTATGGTCATTGCATCTTGAACCTCAACAAAACTCTAAGGGACTAGATCCCTCATTTAAATCTAGTAGTGAGATTACAAAATAACAATATTAGCATGCCCATTTAATTTTCCACCTCATGTTAACTGCCAATCAATACTTATATCTTTCATCCTATTTCAATCTAACCCATTACATCTTCCCTATTTCTATATAACAATCCACACTAATCTCTACCTTTATTCATATTAATGTTATCATCATCTTACACACCTAGCTAATTTTATCACCAATAAGTACCATATTCCACATTATTTTTGCTAAACCTATTAAAACCCTAACACGTTATTTATATACACCTAACATGTCTTTCACCTCATTCTACCCACCAACCCTTTTTTAATTATCTCCTATAACACCCACATTTGACCTTCTCCACCACTTAACACTACTTTTCAAATAAATTTCCACACTTTATCACACTTTCTATACATTCACATACCTTTACACCACATAAAAACCTAAACCCTATACCCTAAACCCTTCAAATCACCTTAAACCTTTCACCACCTCTTCACCATATTTAGCCACATATTTTACAATCATAAGTACCTTACCTAACCCCACATAACTTTTAAACTTCCTTTACTAACACTAAAATAGGCTTTCCATGCCATACAACTTTCCAAACTATAACCCCATTATAACTTTTAATATTAACCTACCCCTAAAAAATTGATCATCGATGGTTTATTTCACCATCGATGGTCCCTTTAGGACCTTATACCCCCATCACCCAATCATTGATGCTTGAGTTGAACTATCAACCATTATTGTGTGTGACCATCGATGGTACAACTCAAACCCTCAAACTATCCAACCCTCTACAAAAACACCCAAAAATAACAAAATGCCTACCTAAGACTACTTTACACCCTATTACCAACCTTTTCTTCCTTTCAATCCCCATTCCCCCCTCATTTTATCACATTCAACAAATCCTAAGCTACGGTTTTATTTTATCATAGCTTATTTAAAACTCTACATAAAACACTAATCACACCCTATCCTTATTAAATTCACATTCAACATAACCAATTCAACTATCCTACCAAATTCAACACATCACCAATCTCATTTCATGATTATTGACATGGTTGGAGCCCTTAGACCACTACCCGACCATGTCCTCATTACCCTCCATCAAATCATACTCGATTAATACTAAGACAATCAATTACCTAATGCAATACCTACACCTCAACAAGCTCAATGCAAAAATAAACAAAATGAATAAATCACTAAAGACAACTCACCAAAAGTCAAATAGTGAAAATGATTTTCACTTTTTTACTTTTTGTATCTTGGCTTTTTAGGGTTTTCCTAACTATCAATGGTTAGGGTGACTGTCAATGGTCGACGATGGCTAAAAACCCTAACCATCAATTGTTTGGATTCTAGTTCTTTTTCTAATCTTTATATACCCTACATAGGTGATGAAATTTTAAAGATCAACCTACAATCCACCCACCCTAAACATGACCTATTGGGAATTAACTATCTTTGATCAATCATTTAGACTACATCCACTAATATGTTTCCTATTTTTGACCAAAATATTCATATATTATGCAATGACCTTGACTTGATCATTTTGACACATGAATCAACCTTGCCATGTCAAAATTTTACAATTTATACCACCTTGTGTGTGACCTAAATATTTATTTTGTTTTATGAGAGTAATTCCTACCCCAGATACCTGTGTGTAACATTGAACCTATCTAGATGACTTGATAGGAATGACCCAATCAACTATGACAAAAATTATGGATTGGTTACCTTGTCATACATATCCCTAAAACATGACCTTATTTTTATCAACATTAGTAACTTTAGTCTCTATGTGATCTTGATTATCTCACTTAGTCACATTTAATGTGCATTTTTGTATTTCAAATGTCGAACCCTTTTATGTCACCTACCTCATGACTCATCTACCATTTATCAAACCCTAACCTAATTTTATTTTCACTCCATCAACTCCTAATTTTAGGAAGAATACCTCCTCCCATAATTGGGGAAATAATACCATGACAAATATCTATTTTTATTTTATAGCTTATTAATCCAAAACTACATAACAAAAAGGGACCAAATGTAGACATTCAAAAAAAGCATAGTTTTAGATGTTGAAGTGCATTAAACCCCTACCTAAATCTGAGGCTAGTTGACCACCTAGTTGACTTAGCCCATATATTAATTTAGTAACTTAACTTCCTAATTTACCCCTTTATAATCCATCTTCCTTTATAACTATGACTCTTGATGATTAACCTAACCATTGACAATTAGCTTGACCATTAATGGTCAAGTATTTCAAGCCTATATTAAAATCATTACCATATTTATGAGATAAGAATGATACATTTATCAACTTATATTTTGTGATGTAAACCATTTTTAAATCATCATAATTATAAACTTTCTCCTCTACCTAATTAGTAACTTCCTTCTATATATTTAGTAACTTCATCCTATAAAAGGAGAGAAGTAGGAAGTGAAAAGGATCTATAAATCCAACAATCTGCACCCAAACTATCTTACATATAGGTGTCTATTATCCCTTCAGCAAGCAAGTAGTGTTAATGGAGACTTGAACCTCTATTAGTATCAATTTTTATGGCCAAAATACTTTCACTCTAACCAAATTACTTCAACCTTCCCCCATCAAGTTATATGTATCTCTTTCTTTTTTTCTTTGATTTATATTCCATTTCTGACCTCCCTACCCTATCAGACCCATAAATATCTTATTTTTCACTCCCTAAATATATGATAAACTTTTGTTTTCTTGATCACCTAATCTATAACCCCTTTTTTATCATTTCTAAAATCACATAGGTAACCATCAATGGTTAGCTCAACCACTGATGGTAACCTCAACTATCAATGGTCACCTAACCATAGATGGTTAGCCCAACCATTGATGGTTCACCCAACCATTGATGATTATTGTGGAAAAAAATAACAAGCTATTTTTACCCCCTTTACCTCAACCAAACCCTATTTTATATGTTCCTACCTATTCACAGAGACTTTTTTGATTTTCTAAACCTAACCCCAACTAGATTAACATGAGTATTGACAATCTTTTGCTATATTTAGTCATTTTTATTAGTAGGAAAATTAATTTCATCTCATCTTACATGAATTTATTTTCTTGTTATTGAATATACGTATTCTTAATTTTCATTTATATCAACTTAATTATTATAACTTGTGGATTGATAGCATCCTAGTAAGCGCATACTTCTTGGATCTAGCTAACACTAGGTAGTCCACTCAACCATCTATCTAACAACCCATTTTTCCAGTGTATTTATTATCTATAGCTTATTCATTCTGATCCAAAAAGGAGTTATCACCATCATCTAGATCATGTGCACAATTTATCAGGTATTCTTCTACACACCCTATTATTAGTTCCATTACTTGCTTCCAAATTAAAACGAGTGTAAATTAATTTGAAATAGGTATAACTATTTATTTTAATGGTTATTTTCCTTGACTCAATAAATTTTTGGATTTAGTGTTTTATGTCAAAATAGGTTTAGATAATTTATATTTAAATAAATATGCATAAATTAAGAACCTATATAGGATATGAGGGAAAATTTACGGTTTTAACCTATAATTATAATATAGTTTAAGACCTTATTTTTCCATAGATGGTGAAGGATATTTTATGTATTTTATTTTGGGTTTTAATTATTAAAACCTATGTAAGGATTTGACTATGTGTATAAGTCATTTGGAAAATAAAATGAAATTGGATTATTTCATGTGTATGTGTGTGTGTAGCATTTGGTTATAAGGTCTTGAATTATGGTAAGGATAATAATATTATATAAAATTTATATATATATATCCTCTGAATATTTAAATATTAAACCATTCCACCAATTCAAACATATGGTTGGGTATTCAAATTTAAGACTTGTGTTTCTATATTTATCTTTATTATGTGGGATAACCCTACTTATTTTATTTGAATTTGATCACTTATATAACAGGATTATAGAAATAGGAGGACAAAACTAAAATGAATTTCATATTAAGTTATTTAGAATTGGGGTTTATTCTTACTACATTTATTAAGACATATCCATATCCTAAATATTATTAAAGACTGTTATGAATAAACAATTGATTGAACTTGTATATGTATGCATACTTTTCAATATATGAATAAAGGATTATTATATTTTTGAACTCATTTTAACATACATATTAGTAAAAATCTAGGAGATAGTTAGATGAGATTATGTATAATAGTATGTTTGTTGATACATCTCTATGATTATATAAATCTAACTTTTCGACATATGTGGTTGAGTGTATAACATTTTGAACATTATTGATTTAAAATTTTTAGGAATATAAGAGTATTATTCATAATTTAGTTAAGGGTATGAGTTAATTAAATGAGTAAATAAATATAAAATAGTTAATCTACTAATTTGTATAATTTGATTGCAATTTTGACCTTTCTAAAAATAATAATTATTGAGAGAAAATAAGACTTAGATGGAAACAGACTGATACGATTGAGATAAGAGTATAAAATTCATTGTGAAAGACTGGGACACCATCACAAATTAGGATCTAGCCTTCATTTTATGAAAGGATAGGAGCATGGAAATAAGACACCCTAGGGTAAAGCACTATAGTAATATTTTACCACTATTGTCTAAGAGATTTGATATTTTTAGGTTTCGTTCATTATTTTGTGTGAGCCTACATATGAAATTTTAACTATTGGATGTTTGTGGAACTCCTTATAGGGCTGATTTATTCTTGAAACCATAGACTCCATTATTATTTGACAAATTTTAGAAAAGAGGGGGGTGTTAGTGTGTGTAAAATGCACTGAACATGTATCCACACCCCTTGTGTGGGCACATTACTAATAATATGAAGAGGGATAAAGCCATATGTAGTTCTTCCACTTGATGTTCTTTATGCAATAGTGTGTATGAAGATAAAAATGCTAAACTAAATGTGGTTGAGGTGGATAGGGACTAGTGTGAGGATTTGAATTTAATCTGATAGTAGTATTGGTTAGTCGTATACAAAGAATAGGGAAGACTATCTTAGTGGGTTTCCTTGTATTATTATTTTCTTTGTAATAATTTCCAACCCCCTCTAAATTAACTTTGAATGGGATTTTATAAGGATCTATTGGTCATGTGTCAAATGTATTTGTCTTAGGGTAACAAGAAGGAGGATAATAACTAAAAGGAAATGACTGTGGGTGGAAAAAATGCACTTAGACAAGAGCACCAAAAATGGACACATTAGGGTCTAGTGCTATAGTCTAAGTTGGGTGCTAGAGTCCTTAAGGAATGAGATCGAGAGAGATGGAATCATCAATTGAAATGCTTCTTGGAGGAGGTGGAATCACTATCTAGAGGCTATATATGACTAGGAATTAGTGAAAAGATGCTTATGAGGGTCACGTGAGTAAGAAAGAGGGACCTATGGGTTAGGTGTCACAAACCACACTCAAGCTATCAATTTTCACATTTTATATGACTACATTCACCCCCATTTATTCTAGTGATGTAGTAAAGTGAAATATTAGGATAAAGGAAAAATAGAAAGTGTATCTAAACTTACCTAAAAGGGTGAAGCTCATGAAGTTGTATGATGTTTTGTGTGCATAGAGATAACATGCTATGAAGTGTAAATATGTAATAAAAAATAAAGAGTAAACCAATTCTCACTAGATACCCTATATCTAAAGTAAGAATGTATAATTTGGGTAAGAGAGAGAGAGAGAGAGAGGAAGAGAAAGAAATGAATATACCTCATTAGGTATGCAAACTAATACAAAAAATATTTTTATGTTGAGTGATGTTAGATGATGTTGAGTAATGTTGGGTATGTGCTATACCAAAAGAAATATCATGAACAGAGCTAGGTGCTCAATTCCTTGAGAGTGGATCAAGAATGCAAAGGTTATCCCTTTGGCTCCATCATCACCCAATAAGTGAATCTATGTGATAATCTATGTGTTAATCAATGTTTGCAATATGTGTCCAATCCATCTAAGTGGCTCAAGAATATAAAGGCTAACTACTTCTTTGGCTCCATCGTTGCCTCATGAAGTGAAGATATCAATTGATACCAATATGAAATGTGTGTTGTATGAGATGGATCCTAAAGCCCATGAATGATCTATAATATAAAAAATGTGACATGGATAGCCAAATGTATGTTAAAAACTAGGCCACTCTTGGTCATTCTAAAAGGTGGGGATTAGGCTTGTATGAAAGCCTTTCCAAAACTAGGGACCAGGTTTATATGAAAGCCACTCCAAAATGTGGAGTTAAAGATTGTATGAAATCCACTCCAAAATGATGCAAACCACCTAAAAATGGAATAAGGGATGTAACTACTAAGAATGTCTAGGTAATATACTAAACGCAAAAAGAAAAGAAGACAAATGTGCCATGCACATTACCCCCAATCACTAGTGTCTGTAACATTGACTTTGATCTAGAAGTTATACCACTTACCCTATCTAAATTAGAAGTGAGATCCATCATGACACACAATATTCCCCCTATATCTAGATTCTTTGAAAAAAATTTACTATTACTAATGTATTTTAATTGTTTTGAATGTGCAAAACTATAGTTGAACCTACTTTTTTTCTTATTTTTGGAAAAATTGATTTTTTTGCTATTTGGATAGTAGTACTAAAAATAAACACTCTGATATCTAGCATTGTAGTCCAATCTTGGAACTATTGTATTGAGATTATTTTGATGATTATTTAATAATTTCACTATCTATCTAGTCTATTTTACTTGGTCTAAAGTCTGATTATTGTTCTAGGTGTTTTGAATGTTGATTTTTTTACCAGTAGGAGCTTTAATCTCTATGACAAAATCCTTGTTTATTGTCCCCTCTTTTGTGGGTAGGAATAAAGACCCTATAATGATTACCCTCAAAATAAATAGCCCTACAAGTATGATATGCTACAAAGATACATGATATATCAATGATTATTGACAAGATATCTGAAGATATAACATGTTTTGTAATGAGAGATTGTTAGATAAATAAGGGTATGCCTATATAAATATAACAATGTAATAGCATGTGCAATATATTTAATTGAAACTACAAGTCTAGTTAGTTATTACTTGTTATTTGGCAAGGAGGGATGAAGCATGATGTCCATTATGGCATCCAAGAAAGTAAGATAATGCATGATGTAGATCATGGCATTGCAAAGAATTAAAAATAAATCAATCAAAAAGTACCCAAATAAATAAGCATATAAGAGTGGTCAAAGGGCCAAGAAAACAAGGTACATGGGAACATGTTACTTAAAACTAAACATACAAGGCATGTTCAAATTCCAAATACACATATAATTAAAACAAGCAAGGTTGGCATGCAAGCCACAGTCACATAGAAGAGTATAGGTGAATAAAATTGATAAATGTCCTAAGGTACACACAAGAATAAAAGCAAAAGACATTGGAAAATGTGCTAAGGAACATATAGGAGACAAACATGAACTAATAAATGTAATCACATCTAATTATGTAAATAAAATAAGGAAAACATATGAATACTGAGAATACAATTACATCTAACTAATCAAAGAAAGAAATGAAAGTACGAAATATATGTAGTATAAGACTAGGTATATGCTAATAAATACACAAGTTTTATATATTAGTGAGTATCAATAGAATAATTTTTGTACGATAGTAAATAATGTACATCATTATGATAACTAGAGTTTGTGTTGTAGGAGTGACATAACCTGGATGGTGTAGTCATGTAGATGATGCCCCTATTGGGTAAATATATTGATGTATGTCTTAAATGTAGTAGTATGCCACCTAAATGGGTAGAGTGAAGCAACCAAGGATCTATAAGTCACTGTACACACTTAAAATAAGATCAAGTGAAGCATGGTAATGTAGATAAATTAACAAACAATAACATAAAATAATAAATGTAAGTATAGAATTGTAGTAGAAATGTAAAGCATGGATGATACATACAATTGAAATGTTTTTATGTTTTTTTAAGTTATTTGTATGATTTTTTATTTTTAAATGTTATATTATTTTTGGTATTTTTGACATATTTGAATGTTTTTAGATTTTGAAATGTTTTATTTTTTTTGGTATTTTTGACCTGTTTGAATGTTTTTGGATTTTGAAATTTTATATATTTTTTTAGTTATGATATGAGATATGTAAAATAAATCATGAAAAGACTATGTATAAGAAATAATAAGAAACTATGTACAAGCAAGAAAAAATAAACTATGCACAAGTAATTTAAAAAAAGCAATATGTAAACAATGATGTAAAAGACTAGACTAGAGGGGGTAAAGGGTCCAAGGATGGAGCTCACTAAGGATAGAGATGGAGGAAGAGATCATGGACATCATTGAATGCCTCAAGATCATCATCATAAGTATCATCATATGCCATAGATTCTATATGCATGGTGGATATCTCCTCATGTATTAGTAGGATCTGTGCTCTTTATGTAGTTATAGACATATCACTCATAATGGTGTCATCCTATTGATGGAAAAATGAAGTTTGTTTTTGTAGCAAAGATGCTAAGTCTCCTTTAAGACATTTAAATTTGGTAGTAGATGCCTTTAATGTATGTGGTAAAGCTGGTTCTGGTGGTGATGTAATCTGAATAGTATCCTAAACTTGTAGATTATCTAATCTATGTTATAAAAATATACATTAATTTATATCATGACTTGTGAGCCTAAAAAAAGGAAAACCTGGGTGACCATATTGCTATGATAATATTCTAATAGATTTATGTCATACTATAGGTAGTGTGATTAATCCATGATCAAGTAACACATATAACATAATCTATGGCTATTGTTGTGTACTGCCTATTTGGATATGAATGACTAGCTCTATATCCATATAGGTAACCATGTGAACTATATGTATTAATTGATCTATCTTTGGTTGTGAATGTTGAGTATATATTGAGAGTGTACTGAGAGATGTTATGAATGATGTAGGATGTGTAATGAGAGATATAAAGTCATCTCGATACTCTCTTGGGAAAATTGGTGTAAATATCAATCCACACAAATAGTTATCTATAAGTGTGGGTGTCATATCATCATCTAATGTAGCCTACAAATCTATATCAACATCATGTATATATGGTAACTTAGAATTTACCACAAGGGGTAACTTTGATATGGGAGTCTCATCAACTATACTAATAAAAGACAATGGTGTTATGAGAGTATCTATAACTGATCAAGCAATTGTGTTTATGGAATCAATTGGTACTACTAGAACTACTATTAGTAAAGGTATAATTTAAGTGTAAGAACTATGATCAATGGAGTAGCTAGAATGGCTAGAGCTTCCATGAATATCAAAATATCTAGAGTTGAGGACATAATTGTAAGTGGAGTGCAAGATGTGCTTGTCTCTCCTACCTCATATGTATGTATCTGATAAAGATAAATGCAATGAAGTAGCAATTGAACTATGATATGAGGTGTCTCATCTAGTGAAATGGTCAAGGATGACTCTGTAATCCAACAATATATGAATGGTTGGTTATATACTAGTCATGTGTATAGGTATCCTTCATGGATAAACTTAACATATCGATGAAGATTAGAAGGAACTACCTCCATGGCATGTATCCAAGGTTGTCCAAATAAAAGATTATAATGAAGAGGACCTAGCATGACCTAGAATTTTATAGAAAGGGTTTTTATCTCTACCATTATATCCAAAGAAATTATGCCTAATGTCTTTCATGGTATATCGTAAAACCCTCTAATATTCTTATATGTTTTTTTCATGGTCTTTAAGAATGTAATATTACATATATTAAGTCTATAACCACTATCAATTAGAACTCTTTTAACTATGCTAGTTTTGACTTGAACTTGTATGAATAGTGTAAATTTTGATCAATAAATGATTGAGATGACATGTCCTCATCATCAAAAGAAACAACATCTTATATAGTTTTTATTGTGTTAACCATTGTTGAAAAATAATAAGGCTCTAAATCAATGGGCATAAAAAACTAAGTGAGTGCCTGATAAAGAACGTCCTTAAACACATTAGCTTTTTGAATTAGTTATAGCATGGAAATCTTAGTTAGTGTGTTTCTCAATTGATCAAAAATATCATATTACTTATGCAGATCTACCTTCATGGGTGGGTTGGGCCTAAAATAGGAAGGAATAAGAGGGTGGTGGGGCTCTTGACTAGGTAGAGGAGCCATGGTGACACATTGAGTAACAAATCTAACCACATTATCTACTATCTAAATAAGACTAGTAGTAGCTATGTGAGGAAAGCATAGATAATCGATAGGTCAAGGTAGTGGAGGGACAAAGGGTTTCAATTGGGCTCTTTGGTAATGGGTAGTAATTTGGTGAAGAGAAAAATGGGCCATGTAACATAACTCTACATGGGATAAAGGCTTCAAGGGAGGTGAGGCAAGAGGTATATTAACATGTTTAACCATAACTCTCTTAATATCATCCCATATTATGAAAAATAAGAATGAAATGCAAATAATGAAGTTTTTTACTAACATATGGTAAACTTCATCATTCATTTACATGATAGGACTGAGTATGGTATTCTTTTAATTTGCAGGAAATGCAAGAAATATGTAAAAATAAGTGAGATCTATTTTTTCTATTATGTAAAATCTGATTTTAGATGTAAGGTAATACCTTAAGAAGAAAATAGGAGCTAGTGCATACAACTAGGGTTTTGAATGAAATTATTTTTAAAAGTTAATAAGTCATTTCAAAAATTGATGTAAATTTTTTATTTAAATATGTAAGTAAAAAAACATAAAAATATAGGAAAAATACTGGGGAAATATCAAGACCTAGTATGGGTAACTAAGGTTTGAAAGAAAACTATTTTAAAATTACTAAAAAATTGTAAAATTGAATGCCAATTTATGATTTTATTATGCAGGTAAAAAAAATAAAATAATATAGGAAAAATATTGGGACCTAGTATGGGAAACTATGGTTTGAAATAAAATTATTTTAAAATTAGTATGAAATTTTAAAATTTAATGCTAATTTCTGATTTTATTATGTAGACAAAAAAAATCAAAAATATATAGGAAAAATCAATAGTAAATTTAGCCTAGGGTTATTAGGGTTTTTATGTGAAAATGAAGTAAGCTAGGTTCACCAAATGATTTAACAATTTTGGGAATATTGGAGTATTATTACTAATTTAGTTAAGGGTCTTAGTTAATTAAAGCAATAAATAAATAAGCAATAATTAAGATACTAGTTTGTATAATTATAAAATTTGAAATTTTATAAAAATAGTAATTATGGAGAGAAAATAAGACTTAGCTAGAAATAGAATGATATGATTGAGATAGAGTCTAGAATTCATAGTGCAAGACGAAGACACTATCACAAATAAAGATCTATCCCTCATTTTATGAAAGGATAGGAGCACCAAAATATGACACCCTATGGTCTAACATTATAGTCCTCTTCTTCTACTATTATCTAGGATATCTAAGCTTTTTGGGCTTTGTTTGTTGTGTCTGTGTGAGACTTATTATGAAAATTTGAATGTTAAATGTCTTTGAAAATCCATATAGGTCTGATTTAGTCTTCAAACCATAGCCTCCATTTTTCTTTGACAAACATTTGGAAATAGAGGTGGGTGTTAGTGTGTGTAAGATGCATTGACCATGTATCCACACCCATTATGTGGGCATGTTGTCTACATACCAATACTCTAAAGAGAAATCAAGCCATATATAGATATCCCACTTAATTTTCTTTGTGCAATAGTGTTTATAAAGATTCAAAATGCTAAATTTGATGTGCTCAAGGTGGCTAGGGATTGGTGTGAGTATTTGAATAAGATTGTAGTAATATTAGCTAGTTGTATGCAGAGAATAGGGAGGATAGCCTTAGTGGTTTTGCTTGTATAACCCCCTCTAAATGAACCTTGAATGGTATTTTATATGGACCTATTGGTCATGGGTTGAATGTATTCATGTTAGTATGATAATAAGGAGGACAAAAACTAGAATGAAATGACCATTAGTAGTAAAAATGCACTTGGATAGGAGAACCAGAAATGGACACCCTAGTATCTAATGCTATAGTTCATGTTGGGCGCTATAGTCCTGAAGGAACAGGACCCAGAGGGATGGAATAATCATTGGAAAATCTACCTAGAGAAGGTAGAATCCCTATTTAGAAAGCTACAGATGATTGGGAATTAATGAAAAGATGCCATGAGGGTCATGAGAGCAAGGAAAAAGGATCTATGGATTGGGTGTCACAAGCCACACTCAAGCTACCTATTTTCACATTTCATATGACTACAATTATATATGCATGGAATTTAAATAGGTCTTTGAAATGATCATTTTGCCATAATAAATAATTGAAATGGTTAAGATTTGATTTGTTAAGTTTGAATTAATAACCATTTATATTCTATGCATATTTAGTTGAAGTACTAAATTGGGAATTGTTTGGTATTGTGAATATTTACGATGAAACATTATAGTTTGAGTGCATACTATTTGTATACATGATACTCTAAGCTCAAGGATAATTATAATATTCTTAGATAATACCATATGCTTTCTTCAACAATCATTTGGTTTAGATATTGTTTATAAAATTATGTTCTGATTATCTACACAAATATATGGTAAGGAAATGTAAATAACCAACCAATTAGTAAACTAAAATGCTATACCATATATAGATGTGTCCAAGTTGTTAATTACATGTGACTTGTAATTATATAGAAGGGTATTATGGGTGATTTTTTTATGTATTTAATGTTTATTTGAAGCATTAAAAATGAGGTACTTAAAATGTTTAAGTACATATCATAGTAAAGTTGTTATATGATTGGCTTATTGTTATAATTGTCGAATATAAACAAATAAATAATCTATAATTAATTTTATGTTGTGTGGATGAAATAAAATTTTGAGTTACATATTAATATTGAGTAACTTGTAGTCTAGATATGATTCTTACCTAGATAATATGTTTCTATTAAGTACTGTATATGATTCTATTTATTTTTCTATAATAAATTTGATGATTTTATATTCATTACATTATATTTAATGTACTAAATGTGTGTATTTTATATTTTCATACATAGAATATTTTATATCTGTTGATAGGGAATATTCTAATTGACAATAATTATTTTTATATTATTATTTAATTAACCAAATCTCATATTTATGACATTAAAGAATTAGTGTGATATATTTTAATAGCTTAAATAGTGTCATCAATGCAAGATGAAGTGTAATACGATTGAGTGTTGTGTACGAAATTGATTGATCATATAAATCATTAACTATTTTATAAATCTGGTCAAATTAATGATTATAGTAAAATATTTTCATTTCATGTGTTTTATATAGTTTACATGTTTGTATGATATCATGTTACATTAGCTGTTTTTATGGTATACATAATATATTAGTTATTTTACATCAAACGGGTTGTAATTTCTCACTTTAGATTACCACATCATCGTTACCTACCCATCCATGAAGGGTGACTCATTCTCTTATTAGGAGATAATGTGGGGGACCCATGGTATGTGGTTAGTGTGAAAAATCATTCAAATGATGCTCTCCCTCCCTGTAATAGTACTACACTAGACACTACACTTAAGATTATAGATGGATACTTGTGTTTGTTGAAACTCATGCTCCATGGAGCTTTATATCACTATATTATTATTATGACATTATTATTGTTGAAATTTAACTATTTATTCATATCTACATATACAATAGTGGCATTAATGATTGTATCATCCATGGTTGAGATTGTATTATTAATTTAATGAAATAAATACATTCTTTATTGTTATGCAATATTGTTCATGTTTTGTTATATCATTATCATGGTGATCATTAACTAAATAGACTAGCTATTAACCTTGTGGGGTTAATTAAATTAATATATTTAGTTAAATATCACTCAATTAGGTTTGTCTTGGTCAAATTTGTTAGATTAATGTGTAATTAATTTTTTTAAAAATTACTCTATTCTAGTAAAATATATTGGGGTTGTTACATTGTGGTATTAGAGTTAAGTCTTAAACTCTATAACTTAATGTGTGTGTTAACCCAAAATTATTCTCCTATTAAGAAAGAACAACAATGGTGTATGATAGAGTAGGAGGTGAGGGAACTTTTAAAACCAGTCCCCCTGTTGATGTAAATTAGTTTTCTACTAAGCAAGCTACAAAGTTGGATCAAATCCTTGTAACCATGCAAGACACTAGGGACCAAATTACAACCCTGGAAGAGGAAGTGCATGGGTATATAGAGGATAATTCTCAATAGGAACCTAAATAACACCTAAAAATTAGGAACATCCTTAAGAGTAGAGGCATGAGAAAGTGCCATAATATGCGAGAGCTCAAACAACTTTAAAGTTTGTATGTGACATGAAAAATGTGAATCCACCCAAGTTTCATGGAACTATATTGGGAGATGGAGATGAAGTGTGGCTAAAAGATATGGAGAAATATTTAAAGATTCTAAATTACTCTAAAGTCACAAAAACATTCTAGGGAGAATATTAGCTGGTTGGTGAAGTAATAATTTTTTAGGCAAATAATAAGGTCAAGATGAACCTTAACTCTACCATTATATCTTGGAAATAGTTTGTGACACTATTATTGTTACAATGGATTCTAGTGCTATACATCAATTAAAATCTTATATATTTTTAAAATCCTAAGTAAGGATACCTATTGGTGAATGAATACTAGGATCAATTTACAAAGCTATTTATGTATGTACCTAAGTATCAGGTGGATGATAGGTTAAAGATCAAGAAATTAATCATTGTATTAAAATAGTAAATTAGTTATGAAATATATGTGCATAGGCCATTTACCATGGATCAGGTCTTTGAGAAGGTAGTTTATTAGGAATAGAAAATGAAATATTTTACCCAACTGAGAGATAAGTTTAATAAAAAGTCTATAAGTTACAAAATAACTTTCAAAAAATATAATTGGAAGTAGAGGTGTGGGGACTCCAAGAGTCTATTGAAGAACTAGAACACCAAGTTCTATAGTAGTTCAGGGAATACAAAACCTAGTAATGGATTCAAGGGAGGTTTCATGGGAAACCAATATTTTTATAAGAAAGGACCACCTAGAGGTTTCTTCATTTATTGACATGACCATTATGATTGAGAGTGTACTCAAGATAAGTTGAAGAACAAATGTTCTTCTTTTTAGTAGGTTTCAATAATGGGTTCATGCATCTATTGACAATCATCAGGCTAAGTATCAAACTTTACCCATAAAATTGTTAGGTATTTTGTGTGATTATCCAATTTCTATTTTTATTGACATGGGAGCTACAAAATGTTTCATTTCTCCAAGAATTCTTAGTAAATTATCTATAAAATCTATATTTATAGTAAATGCATGGTCAGTACAACATATGAATGAGTCAAATGTCAAATTTAAAAAGTCTTTAGTTGAAACTAAGATTAGGGTGCCTAGATTTACTACAATAGTTGATATTTATGCTACATCATTAGGGTCATATGATGTGATCCTAAGAGTCAATTAGATTAAAAATAATAAATCTGAAGTTGATTGGCATCTGAAGAAGGTTGAGTGTCAAGATGATTTTGAAAATTAGATGTAACTTTAGGGTGAGCAAAGGGAGTTGAAGCTTATGAATATTTATACAATTCAACTCAAGAAAGCTTAGAGGAAGGGATGTCATACATTTATCATTAATATAAATGAAATGGAAGAATATAAGTAACCATCCATTAAGGATTATCATTTTATAATGAATTTTCAAGGCATGTTTCCATAGGAATTACCTAGATTACCACCTAAACATGAGTTTTATTTCTTGATTGATATCATACCTAGATCAAAAATATAGTCTAAGGCACTTTACATGATGAAAACCACTCAATTTTTTGAGTTAAAGGTTCAAATTTAGGATTTGATGTTGAAAGTGATGATTCAACCAAGTGTGTCACCATAGGGTGCACTATTAGTATTTGTATTTAATAATAATAATACTCTTTGCCTATGTATTGACTATAGGATGTTGAACAAGGCAAAAATAAACAATATATATTTGTTACCATATATTGGTGATATTTTTAATCACATGTGAGGGGTAACAGTATTTTTTGAGATTAATCTTAGATTGGGGTATCATCAACTAAGAATATGGGATGAAGATATTTTGAAAATAATGTTTAGAAATTAGTATGGGCATTATGAGTTCATAATGTTAAATTTTGGGTTAAAAAATTCTTCTACAACATTTATGAATCTCATGAATAGTGTATTTAGTGATTATCTAGATTATTTTTATTTGATCCTTCTAGAAGACATCCTCATATATCTTAGGGATGAATAATATCATCTTTAGCACCTGAAACTAGTTTTTGAGCTTTTATGAAAAAATAGGTTATATGTAAAGTTCTCCAAGTGTAAATTTTTCCAAAATAAAGTGTAATAATTGGTACATATTATCTTTGTAGAAGGTATTTTAGTATATCTAGCAATGATAAGAGCCATAATGGAATGACTAGAACCTAATAATGTGTATGAGATAAGGAGTTTAATAGGATTAATAGGATATTATAGGAAATTCATTCTAAATTTCTCTAAGATAGATAATTGAATTACCTCTCTTCAATGGAAGAACCAATGTTTTGTCTAGTCAGACAAGTGTGAGATATACTTTTAGTAGTTGAGAAGGAGGTTTAATTCAACATCAGTCCTAAGAGTTCCCAATCCTAATTGTCAATTCTTAGTGATCATAGATGCATCTGGGGATGAAATTGAAGGTGTTTTTATGTAGGATAGTTTAGTTGTATCTTATGAGTCTAGGAAATTAAATCTATATGTGGTGAATTATTCGCCTCATGATTTAGAATGTGATACAATGTTACATGCCTTGTATGTTTGAAGGCATTATTTATTAGGGAAACCATTTGATCTCAAGACTAATAACTTAGGACTCAAATACATGTTCACCTAACCAAGCCTGAATGATCATTAGAAGTGATGTTTATAATTATTATTTATTTATGATTTTCATATTAATTATATCAAAGATAAGGAGAATATAGTTGTTGATGCTCTAAGTCATAGAAGGTATATATCATCCATGGCTACTATAAGGAGTAATTTTTGATATCAGCTAATAAAATTATTTTTAGGAGATGAATTCTATGATTAGGTCAAAAAATAATTATCATAGGATGCTCAAAATCCTAGATTTAATGTATTTAAAATAGAGAGTGATTGTATTTTGAGGTACAATAGTAGGATGTATGTGAATAATAGAGAGAATATGAGTATCATGGTGTTATGGGAACTACATAATACCCCATATTTAAGACATCTAGGTATAACCCAGCCCATGGCTAAGCTAAGACCACTCTATTTCAAAAAAGGTATCAAGAAAGATGCAGTAGATTTTATGTCTTGTTGTTTGAAATTTCAATGATTGAAAGTTAAACATGTGCATCTGATAGGGTTATTATATCCACATGATATACCTAAATATAAGTTGTAAGTGATTGACATGTAATTTATCTAAGGGTTTACATTATTGTGTAACTAACATGATATGATATTGGTTGCAATTGATAAACTAACCAAGGTATCCTACTTTATACTAGATAATTTGAGAGATGATGAACTTATGCTTATGAAGAGATTCATGAAATAAGTGTATCGATTGCATGAATTTATAGAAAATATCATTTTGGATCAATATGTATAAATGATGTATAGATTTTGGTTAACTCTAAATTAAGATATGGTTATCTAATTGAATTTTAACACTACTTATCACCCAAAAATGGATGGATAAACATAATTAGTTAACTAGGTTTTATAAGATTTACTTCATATATATTACAATGATTAATAATGTTTTTCCCAAAATCTGTCACTCATTTTTGGGGACAACATATCAACTATTTTAGTCTTATAGGACCAAAATTCTCTCTTCCCTTCTCAGAAAATGTTCTAAGTGCTCCAATTCATCAATTATTCGAGCTTTTTAAGCTATGGGACTCACAAGTTCAACAGGTTCAACAACTTCAATAGGCGAGCTATCACAAAGAAACAAGTTCCCAATACTTAGGCATTTCAAGGCTAGTTCAATGCTGAAGTTCAATCAAAAGACTTATCGACAAGCTTTAAACAAAGATTGAACCATTGAACCATTGAACCCCACCTCCAAAGGTTCAATGACATCAGCAGACTTAAAGAGTTAAGCATTTTGGCAAGGCTCAAAAGTTTAATAAGTTTGGCAGACAAAGAAATGAAGGCTTCAAATATTGAAGGTTGAATTATTGAACCATTGAACCTTGAACCAAAATGGTTCAATGAGTTCAAAGGTTCAATGAGTTCAATAAGATCAAAAGACTTAAACAAAAGAAGACTTTGAAAGAGAAAGATTGAACCGTTAAATTGTTGAACCTTGAACCAAAAGAGTTCAAAGTTCAAAGGCTTAATGAGTTCAATAAAGTTTGAGAGACTTAGAAGAATAAAGGATTCAAAGAGCAAAGAATGAACCATTAAACCATTGAACCTTGAAATAGAAGAGTTTAACAAGTTCAAAGGTTCAACGAGTTTAATAGAAAAGAAAATGATCCAGAAACTTTGAAGGAACAAAGGATTTTGGGAACGAGAATGAACCATTGAACATTGAACCATAATGGTTCAAAGTTTAAAGGTTCAAAGGTTCAAGTAAATTCAAAGGTTCAAGGAAGCTTTGATTAAAGGAAGGAAGTAGAAGATTCTAGAGATAAGTTCGAAGAGATGGTTTAACTAAAGAGGAAAGAAAGTGATTGAACCAAAAAAGTGATTAAAACAAGAAAGTGATTAAACCAAAGAAGTTATTGAACCAAGGAATTGATTGAACCAAAGAAGCAATTACACCAAGGAGCTGATAGGACTGCATGAACCATTGAACCATTGAACCAATGCACTCTCATGGTTCAAAGGTTCAAGGTTCAATGTGGTTCAAGCAACCAGTGATATCCCTACGGATGTTAAATTAAAGGTAATAAAATTCCCATTTATTTTCAAATATGGCATGGAACCTTAAAACAAACTCAGTGACCAGCTGAAGAAGAAGCCAAAAGAGCCATTAGAAAGGGCAGAGATAGCCTAAGAACTCAGATCACAAGGCAGAGATAAAATGCATTAAGAGAAGAAGGAATAAGAGGGAAAGACTAGAAATATCTATACAAAAGTTATTCTAGTAGGTGAAACAGTCCACCAAGTGGACATCAAAAAGTGTGAACACTCAAGGACATAGCCTATTTTTATCCATCGAGTAAAGGCTAAGTGTAGAGCTACACAAATATCAAGAAGAGTACCAAGTGACCTATAATTTGGAGGAGACATTTGAGATAAATTGACATGCCACAGTTAAGGTCGATGCCCTATTCTAGCATGGCCCTTTGATAGAACTAAAAATGCATTCAAGGCATTGAATGCAGCATGGGCCATTCCATGAAACAAAGTGCCAAGTCTTTCTTTGCTTCAATATATTGTAATCTCTTATTTTATGCAAAGGAGATCTCTCTATTATAGAAGCAAAACTCTACCCAAATTGAAAGGCATTTCCTGAGACTTTGAGCTCAGATTGTTAATCACATTTATTTATTTGAATGAGAAAACAAGTGACCTTTTATAATTTGTGCTAGAATATCTTGTGTTATTTAGGAAATTATTATTATGTCAATTTCCTAGAAGCATTCTTGTCCATTTAGTTAAATAATTAGAACTAGTGGAAGTAATCAGGAAGGTGTCTTGAAGCCAACTATGGAGAGACTTTATGCTACCATAATTGTCTTTAGTGTGTGTGTTTTCTATTTCTATTTAAAGGATCTTGGGATGAATTTGTTCCCCCATTGTCATTCATATATTTCACTCTTTGGTAGTTGAGGTGGAGACTTTATGATATACCTCATTCTACTGGTTATTATGACCTGTTACATTTACTTATCAGTTACCTACCAAAAAGAATTCTTATTGTTTGCTGCGGACCACTTCTGAAAGAAGAGAAGTGCCTTCAATGTTTTCACCAAAATTCCCTTATGTTTGTGAACATCATCTATGAAAAAAGAGAGATGGATGGTATTTTCCTACCCGTAAGTGTTATTTTCTACTCATATATATAGTATATAGCACCTCATATTTATAGGGAACCTCCCCTTGATGAGAGGAGAGATTTTCCCCCTTTTGATGTAGTAAACCTACACATTTGGCCAATCAATCTCCTTATGCTGTGGTTGAAACAACCTATTTTTCCCATCAATTAGCTACTAAAAAAATATTCACCCAATAGTTTTTTACAACTCCACTGGGGAAAAACATGTAGTTTGAAGCTTTAAGCTTCATATTGAAGCAGTGCCAATTCTTTTCCATTTTTACTTTACAATCTGGCAAATCCATGGTATACATGAAGCCAGAGATCTAAAGGTACTATTGACCCTATATTCGAGTTGGTAAAACAAAGTGATTTTGATCCTTTCCCTTCACCATCTCACCTTCAACAAACCAGGAGCTTTCCTCCTACCAAAATTAGGTCTCCATTACTAGGCAAACCATCCATTTCTAATGTTAGCAAATCTTTATCAATACATACCCCTCAAACATTTGTTATCCCTCCCTTTAGTAGTCAAATCATGATAGTTTAAGGCCCTTGGGGTAACTCTTTTGGTACACTCAATCTAACTCCACCTCTACATGAGCTACCTCACAGTTCAAGGAAGAATTTCCCAAAATTCTTTGGTGATGGGAGAGTTCATCCTGATAAACGTATTACAGCCTTCAGCATAGCTTGTGGTGCGATAGGCATGGAGTATGAAGACATAGTAGTTAGGTTGTTTGTGGAAACATTGTAAGGCATTACTAAAAATTGGTTTTATCATCTATAATCACAAATAATGACTAACTAGAACACCCTCAAAGCCAAATTCAAAGCCAGGTTCAAGCCTACAATAGATGCACATGCCCTACTAGCCCAGCTCACACAAATAAAGAAAGAACCTCATGAACCTATGAGAGACTTCATAGATAAGTTTGACAAGCTAAAGAATAGGATGCCTACCATTACTCAGCCAATAGTTGAGAATCTCAAATGCTTCTTCATCAACTCTTAGCTTCATGAATGAGTTTCTTATTGAGACGTGCTGGTCACATAGACCTTACTACAGCGCAAGATTTGGCCACTGAGGTGGAAGATGATCTCATCTTGGTGGGGAAGATAAGAAGGGATCTTAACAGAGGTAAAATTTATTCATCCTCTAAATATCCATCTATAAGCACCACCGATCCTATGGTGCAAAAGCTAGAAAATGAGTTGCTAGCTCTTAGAAAGCAAATGGTGCAAGGAATGTCTACTCCTTCTTTATGCTAAGATATACCAAGGAGAACTTTTCCAAATTAGTCATACTAAGGCAATGCTACCAAGAATCAAGGGAAACCAAATCATCTTCCTCCCCCATAGGGGAAGCTTGCCATTGAGGCAACACCAGCCAACTCAGTAGTTAGATATCTCAAAATAGAATCTAATTTCTCCTTCTAGCCTAATTTTAACCTAGAAGATGATGCTAATCTATTCATAGAGGGAGAAGGAGACATTAGTTTCTTGAATTACTAGGATGAACCCATAAGTAAAGGTGAAGCATTTGATGGATCATACACTGTATTCACCCGGGGGTACCAGAACTAGTCAGCCCAATAAGCTAATAAAGAAGAAATAGAGCAGCAAGCTCAACTAGTAGTTTCAATTGCTATGTAGGGAACCACTCTACCTTTTCAATCAAAGGACCTAGTGATTTATAAAAAAGTACATACCTCAAGTACACCTTCATCTTCAACTTTAATTTTGTAGATTAGTACCCCCCTCCTAAAAACTAGAAGGATGAACTACATTCCCCTATTCCTAATTTGTTTCAAACATTTGATATAATAAACCATGTCAAGAAAACCAAAATTCAAATGTCTGAATTTGAATTCCTATAATCCAACCCTAAGTAGTTGGATAAGTTGATTTAATGTGTGAAAAATCAAACCATCCCTATAGGACAAGATGTTAGAAAGGTAACTCATGATCCCCAAAGGAACATGTCCACCCCAAACAATCTTGTCATTACTCCTCCTACTGCTCTTGGGAGGACAAAACCGTTTTATATCTCCCTACTGATAAATGGACACTAGCTAAATAATTGCATCATAGACTCAGGTGAATTTGACAATGTCATGCCTTCCAAAGTGGTAGAATCTCTTGGACTCACATTAACCAAGACCTTTGAGAGATGTTTCTCCATGGAGAAAAAATAAGTGCCACTACTGGGACAAATCAAGGACTCACAATTTACATTTATAGCATTTTAAGACAAGAGAATTAAGATGATAGTCTTGGTGGATGATGTCCCAGTGTCATACAACATTCTTCTTAGTCAAAATTTTTGCAAGGATGTTGGTGGTGAGTTAAGTATGGACCTATCTGAAGCAAGGATCCTAGTCAAAGGCATCATGCAGAGATTGTTCCCTATGAAGGAAACAAAATATGTTGTCACTCAAACATCAGCACCTAAAGCTCAAATTTTGTTTGAGTCTTCAAGCGTGGGTAATTACTTCCTGACAATAGAGGATGCTCCTATCCTAACTGATGAAACTTCTAAAGATGAAAATCTAAAAATTGGTTTAAATGAAAAAACAAAAGGATTGGTAAAATGTAGTACAAGCACAAAAGAATCCTCCCATCTAATTAAAATAAAATTTGAAGAAAGCACAGTTCCTGATAATATACGGATACTAGAATTTGATGGAAACTATTCTTCTACCAACTATGGAGTGGGGATTGTTCTAATATCTCCTCAATGAGATATTTTTCCTTCTTCATACAAATTATAGTTTAGCAACACCAACAATACTGCTAAATATGAATCGTTGCTGCTCGAATTGAAGGCTACTCGAGATAGGGGAATCAAACTCCTTCACACCAATGGAGATGATGAGCTAGTGGTTTACTAGGTACGGAACCTATATCAAACCAAGAATGGAAGATTTCATCATTATTACAATCTAGTTTGGGATCAAATTGAAAGTTTTGATGCTTTCAGTATCTTTGCAGTGCCCAAAGAATTCAATGACCAAGCTGATGCATTAGCTATTTCAGTGACTCTCTTGGTTCCTCACCAAGATTTTGAAGGAGATAAGTACACTATCTAACTGGTCTTTTGACCAAGTGTGCCTAACAATGCCAATCATTATCAAGTGTTTAATGGTGACAACTAAATCATCACCTTTTTAGAATAAAAAGATAGCTTTGAATAGCTTCACTTTGAAGGCAGCAAACCTCAAAAACTTGAGTCAGCCCCTAAAACAAGTTCAGACGTAGGTGAAGAATTCCTATAGCTAAAAGGGAATAAAATTCCCAAAGGATTGCTTTCCCTTGAGAAACTATTTGACAAGCATGACAGGTTCATCAAATAACAACAAATGGATTCAAGCTCCTCTTAGGAGTTTGATCAAATAAATTTGGGTACTAAGGAAAATCCCAAGATGGTTAATATTGGGAAGTGCTACACTCTTAAGGAGAAGTTCAAATTTACTGCCCTACTTTGCTATTACATGGTTGTTTTGGCATACTCCTATGATGACCTGAAGTCACTCAAGCCTGAAGAAATTTGCCATGAAATTCCTCTCAAGAGTGATTCAGTGCCTTTCAAGTAGAAATCTTGGATGTATAATCCAAAGATATTAGGTACTATTCTATCTAAAATATAGAAAATACTTAACACTAGAATAATTTTCCCAATCCATCATTCCACATGGATTGCAAACATAGTTCTTATGTGAAAAAAGAATGGAAAAATTTGCCTCTACATGGATTTTAGGAATTTGAATCAATCCTCTCTAAAGGATAACTACCCTCTTCCCATCATAGATCAAGTCCTTCAGACGATGACTAGTTCAAAGATGTTATCAATGTTGGACAGCTTCTCAGGGTACAATCAAGTGGAAGTTGGTGAAGTAGACCAACATAAGACTACCTTCAACACAGCTTGGGGCACCTTTGTATATCAAAGAATGCCATTTAGCCTGATAAATGCTGGCACCACTTTTATAGAGAAATGGACCTTGATTTTAAAGATGACATGGGAACATTCACTATGGTGTACCTTGATGATTTAACAGTCTTTTCCAAGCATCATCTTGATCATGTGCACCATTTGCAATAAGTGTTGGAATGATGTCACCAGAATGGAACTTCTATAAATCCTAAGAAGTCTATTTTTGGGGTAACAGAAGGAAAACTTCTTAGACACATTGTATCCTAAGAAGGCATAAAGATTGACTTATAAAGATTCAAATCCATCCAGGAGCTTACTCTACCCACAAGTAAGACTATAGTCCACTCTTTCTTTAGAAAGGTAAATTTTTTATGAAGGTTCATTCTTGAGTTCACTGAGAAGACTCACCACATTGTGAACATGATGAAGCGAAAGGCCACATTTAGCTAGACTAAAGAATACAAACTGGCATCTTGAGACATCAAGATAGCTATTACCCATGCCCCAATTCTAGTTTGTCTAGATTATACCAAAGATTTCACCATGTACAGGTTATGCTTTTGAGCACACACTTTTAGCAATTCTAGTTCAACAAAACAAAAAAGGTGTGGAATCTCTCATATCCTTCTTGAGCTATCCTCTCAGATCTCATGAACTAAAATATTCAAATCTAGAGAAGCATGCTTATGCAGTGGTAAAGGCAGTAAAACACGTCTATTTTTACATCCTAAATTCACACATTATTGCCTTAGTTCCTGATACCACAGTCAAATCCATATTAACTCAGTAAGAGTTTGGAACTAAAAGGGGAAATTGGGTTGTTAAAATCTAGGAGATTGATCTTGTTATCAAACCAACGAAGCTTGTGTGGGGAAGGGATCTCTACCAATTGATTGTTGATAACAAACCATCAGAAATAGAGCATGAACAAGCAAAAATTGAAGACATGCCAATAGTCCTCTTTGTCTCCAAAATGAATGAGTGGTATTCAAGTAATGCTCATTTCCTTACTTATGGTGATTGTCCTACTCAACTGTCTCATAAATAAAAAAGGACTATCAAGTTAAAATTTGCAAATTTTGTCTTATGGGACAATGACCTGTATAAGAGGAACCTCGATGGAGTGTTCCTTCATTGCATGGATAAAGAGTAGCAGAGCCAACTTCTAGAGTCCTTCAATAATTTGGCCTGTGGAGGACATTGTTTTGTGCTTGTAACTACCCATAAGATTATGTGAGCTAGATATTACTGGCCTACTATATTTCAAGATGCATTCAAATGGGTAAGAAGGTGTGAACTATGCTAATAGTTTGTTGGAAGACCTAAGTTAGCTACTTTGCCTCTTAAGCCAGTGGTAATAGAAGATCAATTTAAGCAATGGGGAATCAATTTCATAGGTGTTATAAACCCATCTTCAAGTGTTAGACATGACTATGTCCTCACAACCACATATTACTTCACTAAATGGGTGGAAGCTATTCCAGCCAAGCATGCTACTTTAGAAGTAGTATGTAATTTCCTCAAGGAAAACATCATTTCCAGGTTTAGGGTCCCAATCAAGATTATCATAGATAATGTAGCTTGTTTTTCTTTCCATGAGATTATTCAGTTCTATTTTTATTATGGGATTACCCTCTCCCACTCCTCTGATTATTTTCCATAAGGGAATGGCCAAGCAAAATCAAGGAACAAGAACCTGCTAACCATCTTCAAGAAGCTAGTGAATGACAACCAATGAACATGGCATAAAGCATTAGTTGATGCTTTATGGATAGATAGAATTACACCCAAGAGGGTGATATGGATGTAACCATTCCAAATTTCGTATGGTCTCAATGTAGAAATACCAATCACCCTAGAATTGCCAGCACTAAAATTGGCAAAGGTGGTCAAAGATCAGATATATGAAAGCTCCATCAGCAAAAGGATCATGTGCTTGACTGAGTTGGATGAGCAGCAAACTATGGTAGTGGACCAAATTGCTAAACATCAAATTTTGGTGAAGAAGCTCTTCGACCAAAAAGCAAAATCCCATGATTTTAGATTGATGATCAAGTTTTGTTATGGGACAAGAGAAGAGAACCAAAGGGAATGCATAAAAAATTTGATTCCTTATAAAGAGGCCTATTTGTTATTCATCAGCTCAATGGTGAAAATAGTTTCCTACTAAAGTATCAAGATGGCATGCCCTTTTCACTACCTCATATTGGGCAACATCTGAAGCACTTCAATCCTTGAAGTATCAAGTGACATTAGTTGTACATATGTATATTTTTATAGTCTTTAGTTCTATTTTTGTGTTCTTCATTTTTATTTCTTTTTGGCAACTTTATTTTTGGGTGGCATGACTCTATAGCCCAATGGCATACTTAAAGGCACTAGAGATTCTAGATTCTACTCCCTTCGATTGTTTTTACAATCGATGGAAGTTCCTCAACTAGAGCCAGTTGTCGTTCCCAAAATCTGTCACTCATTTTTGGGAACAACATATCAACTATTTTGGTCTTATAGGACCAAAATTCTCTCTTCCCTTCTCAAAAAATGTTTTGAGTACTCCAATTCTTCAATTATACAAGCTTTTTTAGCTAAGGGACTTAGAGGTTTAACATGTTCAACAACTTCAACATGCGAGCTCTCACAAAGAAATAAGTTCCCAACACTTAGGCATTTCAAGGCCGGTTTAATGCTAAAGTTCAATTAAAAGACATATCAGTGGGCTTCAAACAAAAGATTGAACCATTGAACCATTGAACCTCACCTTTAAAGGTTCAAAGGTTCAACAAGTTCAAAGGTTCAACAACATCAGTAAACTTAAAGAGTTAAGCACTTTGGTAAGGTTCAAAAGTTTAATACGTTTGGTGGACTTAAAGAAAGGAGGGCTTCAAAGATTAAAGGTTGAAATATTGAACCATTGAACCTTGAACCAAAATGGTTCAACAAGTTCAAAGGTTCAATGAGTTTAATAAGATCAAAAGACTTAAACAAAAGAAGACTTGGAAGGAGAAAGATTGAACCATTGAACCTTAAACCAAAAGAGTTCAAAGTTTAAAGGTTCAATGAGTTTAATAAAGTTTGAGAGAATTAGAAGAACAAAGGATCCAAAGAGTAGAGAATGAACCGTTGAACTGTTGAACCTTGAACAAAAAGAGTTCAACTAGTTCAAAGGTTCAATGAGTTCAATACAAAAGAAAAGGATCTAGAAACTTCAAAGGAACAAAGGATTCTGAGAAAGAGAATGAACTATTGAGCATTGAACCAAAATGGTTTAAAGTTAAAAGATTTAAAGGTTTAATGAATTTCAAAGGTTTAAGGAAGCTTTGAGTGAAGGAAGGAAGTGGAAGATTCCAGAGACAAGTTCGAAGAGATGGTTCAACTGAAGAGGAAAGAAAGCGATTGAACCAAGAAAGTAATTGAACCAAGAAAGCAATTAAACCAAGGAAGCAATTGAACCAAGGAAGTGATTGAAACAAACAAGAAATTGAACCTAGGAGCTGATAGGATTGCCTAAAATGTTGAACCATTGAACTAATGCACTCTCATTATTCAAAGGTTCAAGGTTTAATGTGGTTCAAGCAACTAGTGACCAGTGATGTCCCCACAGACACCATATTCAAGTTAATAAAATGCCATTTTATTTTCAAATATGGCACAAAACCTTAAAACAAACTTAGTGACTAGTTGAAGAAGAAGCCTAAAGAGCCAACAGAAAGGGAAGAGATAGCCTGAGAGCTTAGATCATGAGGAAGAGATAAAATGTGTTAAGAGAAGAAGGAACAAGAGGGAAAGACCAAAAATAACTACATAAAAGTTATTCTAGTAGGTGAAATAGTTCACCAAGTGGACATCAAAGAGCGTGAGCACTCAAAGACATAGCCTATTTTTTTCCATGGAGTAAAGGCAAAGTGGATATCTACACAAATATCAGGAAGAGACTAGGTGACCTATACTTTGGAGGAGACATTTGAGATGAATTGATAGGCCATAGTTAAGGTCGATGCCCTATTCTAGCATGGCCCATTAATAGAACTAAGAATGCATTCAAGGCATTAAAATTAGCATGGGCCATTCCATGAAAAAAAGTGCCAAGTCTTTCTTGGTTGCTATATATTATAATATCTTATTTTATTCAAAGGAGATCTCTCTATTATAGAATCAAAACTTTGCCCAAATTGAAAGGCATTTCCTGAAACTTTGAGCTCAGATTGTTAATCATATTTCTTTATTTGAATGAGAAAACAAGTGACCTTTTAGACTTTGTGCTCGAATAGTTTGTGTTATTTAGGAAATTGTTCTTATGTCTATTTCGTAGATTCATTCTTGTCCATTTAATTAAATAAGTAGAACTAGTGGAAGTAATCAGAAAGGTGTCCTGAAGCCAACTATGGAGAGACTTTATGCTACCACAATTGTCTTTAGTGTGTGTGTTTTCTATTTATAAATAAAGGATCTTGGGATGACTTTTTGCCCCCATTGTCCTTCATATATTTAACTCTTTGGTAGTTGAGGTGGAGACTTTGTGTTATACCCCATTTTGCTGGTTATTCTACCCTATTACATTTACTTATCAGTTACCTACTAGAAAGAATTCTTGTTGTTTGTTGCATACCACTTCAAAAAGAAGATAAGTGCCTTTAGTGTTTTCACCAGAATTCTCCTATGTTTGTGAACATCATATCTAAAAAAGGAGACATGGATGGTGTTGTCCTACCCCTAATTGTTATTTTCTACTTATATATAGTATATAACACCTCATATTTATAGGTAACCTCCCCTTGATGAGAGGAGAGATTTATCCCCTTTTGATGTAGTAAACCTACACATTTGGCTGATCTATCTCCTTATGCTATGGTTGAAACAACCTATTTTGCCCATCAGTTAGCTGGTGACAAAATATTCACCCAACAAGTAATACAAGTGGTAGGAATACCTTTTATTGGTTGAGTTTGTTTACAAAAACTCATACCAATTTGTATTGAATGTGGTCCATTTGAGGCATCATATAAAAAGACCTGTAGAACACCAATTAGTTGGGACAAGTTAGAGGACAGGGTAGTCTTTGGACCTAAAATGCTTGTTGAAATGGAAGAGCAATTCAGGACAACTAGGCAGAGGTTGGTTGAGGATAAAGATAGATAGAAACATTATGTTGTTCTAAAGATAAAATCAATGTAGTTTTCTATATCTGATAAAGTGTTTATATTCATTAAGCCTAAAAAAATCTTGATTATCTTCAATAAGTCAGCAAAACTTTCACTTAAATATGTGGGATTCTTCAAGGTTTTTTTTTTGGTCAATCTTATAACATATAAGCTTGCATTGCCACTATATTTAACTCTTTTAAATAATGTCTTGCATGTGTTTTATCTTAAAATTTATGTTGTTGATCTTTCACATGTGTTGGATTGAAATGCTTTGTAGATTTTATATCTCAGGGTGGCATGGTAGAACCAATAAAATTAATTTAAATTCAAAAACTTAGTTTGTATAATAGAAAAGTGTCATAGTGCAAGGTCCAGTAGGATCAATGTTATGAAGATAGTGCCAATTGGGAGGACTATGATGAGATATATAAGCTCTTTCAACATTTATTTTCTTGATTTTCTATTTCATATTATGTTATTTTCTATTGAATCATGTTTTTAAATTCATAACTTATGTTTGAATAAGTGTCATTGGGATGATGACCAGCTTTAAGGGGAAGGATGTTACATCTCAATTTCTCTCCAAGTTTAATAACCTATTGATCCATGGAATTTTCATGGTTATTGTTTTATTAACTACTATTGATTAAGATTTATTTCATATGTTAATAATGGAATATCTACATGTTACTTAATTTTGGGGTTTATATAATTTTAGTTAAATATAAATTATAAAAAGTGGGATGAATGTAAGGCCCTGTGGATGGCTCAGCCATCCACAAAACTCTACATGTAACCTAGAAAACCCTAGTCAAATGGATTGAGACTTTGTGTTATACCTTGCTATTTAGAATAACTCAAGAACAAAATTATGTGTTTAAAATATTTCACTCAAATGTTGTAAATCCTATGAAAATGTATGTCATGTATAACTATGTATTTTAATGGGTATGTTAATTAACTCAATTGAATTTTCAACTTAGTGTTTCATGTCAAACCATGTTTGGATAATTTAGACTTAAATACATATGCATAAATTAATAACTTGTATAGGGTAGAAGGGAAAGGTTAGGGTTTTCAACTCAAAGTCAAAATATAGTTGAAGCCATTCTTTTTCCATAGCCAACAAAGGATTTTTTTCGTATTTTATTTTGGGTTTCAATTATAAAAACTTGCATAGGGATTTGACAATGTGTATAAGTCATTTGAAAAATAAAATGAAATTAGGTAATTTAATTTATTTATATATATAGATAATAAATATATATACATATGCAAGAGCATGTATATACAACATACATGACTTGAGTGACCTAGGGTATATACATACCTGTGTGTGTGTGTCTAATAAATTGATTTGAGATGACTATGGCATTTAGTTATGAGGTCCTCAATTATGTTTAAGATAGTTCTATTTTATATATATATATATATATATATATTAATCTAGTCGAATGAGTCAAACATATGGTAGGGTATTCAAATTTAATACTTGTGTTCTATATTTATCTTTGTTTTATGGGATAAACCTATTTAGTTTAGTGGAATTTTTTCACTTATATAACAAGGATTATAGAAACATGAAGACAAAAATAAAATTAATTTCGTTCTAAGTTAGTTACCTATTGGGTTTATTCTTAGTATATTTATTAAGACATATAAATATCTTAAATACTATTGAAGACTATTATGAATATACAATGGACTGAACATGTATATGTCTACATACTTTTCAATATATGAACCAATGACTATTAGAATTTCAAACTCGATTTAACATACATATGAATAGAACTATATAAGATAATTAGATAAAGATATATATACGAGTATGTTTGTTAATACATCTCTATGCTTATATAAATCTACCTTTTAGACATATGTGGCTGAGTATGTATTCTTTTGAACATTATGTATGCATGGAATTATAATAGGTCTATGGAATGATTGTTTTATATATTATAAAATAATTGAAATGGTAAAGCTTTGATTTTTTGAGTTTGAATTGTTAACCATTTATATTCTATGTATATTTAGTTGAAGAACTAAATTGGGAAGAATTTGGTATTGTGAATATTTTTGATGAAATATTATAGTTTGATTTTATAGTTTTTGTATATCTCATACTCTGAGCTTAGGGACAATTATAGTCTTGTTAAATTTTACTATATGCTTTCTTCAGCAATTTTTTGGTTAATATATTGTTTATAAAACTCTGTGTTTTAATTTTTTACATAAATATATGGTGAGAATATGTGAAAAACCAAATAGTTAATAAATTGAAATGTTATACCATATATAAATGTATACTAGCTATTCAATACATCTGAGTAGTAATTATATAATAGGGTATTATGGGTGCTTTTTTATGTATTTAATGTTTAGTTTAAGCATTAAAAATGAGGTATCTAAATTTTTTAAATATATATCATATTAAAGTTATTATTTTACTAGCTTATTATTATATTAGTGGAATATGAACAAATAAATAAGCTATAATTAATGTTATGTTACATGCATGAAATAAAATTTTGAGTTACATATTCATAATGGGTAGCTTGTAGTCTAGATATCATTCTTACCTAGATGGTATGTTTCTATTGAAGATTATATACTATTCTATTTATTATTGTATACTAAATTAGATGATTTTATATTCATTATATTAAATTTGATGGACAAAATATATGTATTTGATATTTACGTACTTAGAATATTTTATATCTATTGATAGCGAATATTTTGATTGAATCTATTTATTTTTTATATTATTATAAAATTAATCAAAACTCACATTTACATAATTAAATAAGTATTTTTATGGATTCCATTGGTTTAATTAATGCCATCAATGTAATATGATGTGTAATCTGATTGAGTGTTGTGTAGGAATTTGATTGATCCTAGAGATAATTAACTATTTTAAAAATTTTCCCAAAAAAAGTTTATATTTAAATATTATCTTTTCATGGGTCTGATATAGTTTGACATGTTTGTAAGATATCATGTTATAATGGATTTATTTATGGTATACATCATGTATTAGTTATCTTAAAACACATGGATTCTATTTTATCACTTTGGATTATTATATCATCATTATCTACCCATCCATGAAGGGAGGGTCATTCTTTTTTTAGAAGATAATGCAAGGGATTGATGATCTATGGTTGGTGTGAAAAATCACTTGGATGGTGATCTCCCTCACCATAGTAATACTACACTAGAAAGTACACTTGATGTTGTAGATAGATACTTGAGTTCATTGAAACTCATGCTCCATGGAGCTGTATATCATTGTATTATTATTATGACATTACTATTTTTTAAATTGAATTATTTATTCATTTGTACATTTATATTAGTGGTTGTAATGATTGTATTAGCCATGGCTAAAATTGAATTATTAATTTAATGAAACAAATTCAATCTTTATTATTTATTTAACATTGTTCATATTATGTTGTCTCATTATCATGGTCATCATTAGCTAAATTGACTAGCTATAAACCTTGTGGGGTTAATTAAAATAAACATTTAGGTAAAGATCCCTTAATTAGGATTCTCATGGTGAAATTAGTTATATGAATATGTGTAATTAATTTTTAAAAAAATAATTACTCTATTTTGCTAAAATCTAATGGGATTATCACAATAATGAAATGGGTATTGGATGCATTTAATATGTTTTATACATACTTAAGTTTATTCAATGAGATAAGCTTCATTTCAAAATCATAAAAAATATGGAATAAGTCATCAAAATATTTAAACTTTGTAAAAATAATGGAATCGATTAATGTGGCAAGTGAAAATTGATTAAATATGGCTTGAAGCTATTTATTTACCATTTTATTGGTCATTTTGGCCAACATTTTCATGTACCTTAATATATCTTCATTGATAGGTTCATTGGTTACTTGTTTGATTTTACAATTTGGGCATAGGAAAACTTTTTGGTAATGTTGATAATTAAGGGTGCCAAAAAATGATCTATAAGATGTTTAAATGTTTGTACTAATTAGATTAGAAATTCATAGAACCACATGATAGTATAGTCCTTGAGGCTCCTTATAAATATTTTAGTCAAAATTCTATCATAAGGCATGTTACATAATTTTTTTGAATATGTTGTTTAGGATCACCGTTACCATCATAAAATGGGAACTTCAATGCAACAAAATTTGTTGGGAAGGGGTGAAAAAATATTTCAAGTGAAAGATAATTAAAAAAAAATTCTTGTGATTAAATAGCATAAGGTGACTTCATAATTTGTTTTCAATATTTGTAACATTAGATTGGAAAGTTTTTATAATTTGCACAAGATCTTTCACATCTTGATCACTAAGGTTTGAAGTTTGAGAAGTCACCAAATGATGTGTACCTATAGTTTGAGTTGATACAGGCATTGAAAATAGGGATATTCCTAGGTGTAATACAAATGGAATAATAAATTTATAAAAATATAATAATGAAAAACCAAAAAAATTTGAATACCCTAGGGAAAGATATGGTTTTCATAGACATGTTCAATGAATGTTTAACCCTAAATTAATAGGTATGTGAGATACATATATGGTTAAGAATATATAAATGAATAAGTACAAGGATGATAAATAGATATATATATATATTAGGAAAATTAATCTTCAAATTTAGATAAATAATATTCTAAATTTATAATACTAAGATATGCTAAAAATATAAAGTATAAATATTGATTGATATTGTAATAAATTGAAAAAAATAGTACATAGTTGGTTTATTGTGCATGTGTAGATATAGGTTTAAATAATTTTAAGTGGTTTGGATTATGATTATATAAAATTAATTATATTATATAATCTTACATTACTTGGCCTTGGAAAATTTTATTACATATAATTGATTGTGCTGACTCTCATGTTTGAGTTTGACATAGGTGTGTAATATGTAATAGTGCCTAGATCTAGATGCAATTTCCTAGATCCTTCTAGGATTTATTTTTCATTTATTTTTGTGTGTTTAAATTGTGAATATATGTTATCTCTATTTTTCAAATTATTAAACCTTATCTTATTCACCCTTGGAATGATTATGGAAAACATGGGTTAGTGGGCACATGGTGTCAAGTTTCCCCAAGGACCCCTTTATCAATTTGCATTAAATACATAGCTAATACACTTAATAAGGATATATAAATATGTATATTCCATAAATTTTGGATTATTTGTGAATGAGGGTGCAATATTTTATAAATAAGTATGTATAGTGACCTAGTTGTAACTTGGCAAATATCGCTCATGGGAAGCTCCTTCATTACTTCAAACTTATGGGGATATTGTTTATATGCCCAATATGGAAATAGGAATGAATAGGATATATTTTATCAATTTAATGCTTAATTTTTTGATATTATTAAGTTATATTGTGAGTTTAGACACACCATTTTAACCACTTTTGTGTCTAAAGTAAAATTGAAATGACTTTCTGAAAACACACATAAATTTGATTAAAATTTCCATTCGACCCAATTTACATACAACATTTTCATTTTAATCCAAAATCACAATGAAACATACTTGATTAGGTTAATAGATCATATTTCAAAATTAACATTATCTATCACATCCCAAATCAAATAGACCCTTTGTGAGTGTTATTATAGGATAATTACATGAATATTTTATTGAAATAATAAAATTATATTTGAACCATTCTTATAATTACCAATTAATCACATTGATTAATTAGACTAATCATTATTCTAATGTAAAATTCCATGAGCTAGAATTATCTATTTTCCATAAAGCAAAGTGGTTTTATTACCTCACATTGGTGATGTCATAGGGGCAAGTCAATGGAATAGAGTGAAGTCTAGGAAAAGTAGTATATTATAGGGCCACTTACTCTCTTACACATTTGACAAGATCCTCTTACAAAATAATCTATTAAACACTCTAGAATTGAGCATCAATTGCATTTTCCTTCCAACATTCCTTCTAAACTCCAAAAAGGTCTTAAATGGCATATATTACACACTCCATGTGTGCAATAATGAATGTGAGGATTCATTACCTACCCTCAATTTTAAAATGATATGGATCATTCAAAATCATTCTAAAAGTTCATAAATATAAGGGTCTTTTGAAATTATAGACAAGATCTGTTAAGGTAAACTTACTATACATAAGTCATATTAGAGCCTCACATTTCTTCCAACTTTCTCATGCCAAGCCAATACAAAAATAAATTGTAGATAGGGAGAGATATTACCCACATGTAGAATCAAGCATTGATAAATATATCTATCCTACAAGCTAAGCTCAATCTTCCTCACATGTCAGTTTGTAAATAAATATCCAAGGAAAGCATAAACTTAGCATTTTGTCTTCTATTTTATATTTATTTCTTTTTGTTTTAACTATTTATGATTATGGAGTTAAGACCTAGGTTTTTAAAGGTATGTGTATAGTTAATTATGGTATAAATATGTACTAAATACAACCACTAATTTGTAACAAAATTGACCTAGTTTGAGCTTTCTTAAAATAGCAATAAATAATGAAAATAAGCACTTATCTATAAATTTACTGAGATGGGAAATTTATAGGATGAAAACTAGGACAAGGATTAATTTGATCATCATAAACAAGATCTAAATGCTAAAACCCTTCTTAGATACTAGTGACCTAATTAGATAGTGGCACCATATGGTTTTAGTGAGCTTATTTTAGCACTAGTGTCCTTCATACATAATTATTCTAAGCTTTTAGGTACACATGTGTCTAGGTCTTTCAAGCCTATTCATATGCACACAAGTTTTGATTCCTTATAGGTGACTTATTTTGATTAATTTATTATGTAAAACCTAAACATCTATGTTGTTAGGGAATCCAGTTGCCATAAGTAGCAAAGTGTGTTGTTAGTTGGGTAAAATAAGGATTGATAACCTTGATTGTTAACAAAGTTTTTGATTTTATTTGTGTAATTTACATCTGATTTCCATCTAGTGGATGTAAGGCTAAAGTCATGTATCTATATTTTTATATTACTTGTGTGGGTCATAAAATAGGTCTAGGCTAACCCTAGGTTTTTTATCATTTGAAAAGATATAGATTGGAGACTAAAGGAAGGAAAATGATAATAGGGATCAAATTAGGACACCATATCCATGGATCACTACTGTCCAAATTATGGCACTAGGTTTAGGTGATAAAACTCAAGGCACTACAAGCCAAGATGTTAAAGTGAGGGTCTTAAATTGATCTAGGGATGTTTAGGGATGCATGTGGACACACAAAGGCTAAATAAGTGTCTAAATAGTCCCTAAGATAGGTTTAGGGCTAAGATAAGTATGGGTGGTCTCAATTGACACTCTTATCACTCATGTGTCATTTTTATATTATTAAATTTCCCCCCCATTTATTCTAGAAATGTAGAAAATAAAAATGACTAGGATAAATGAAGAATAAGCAGACCTAAACATACCTAAGAAGTAAAGCCCATGAATCTCATTCTAAGTATGTGAAGCATGCTCTATTTTATATCATGTAAATGAAACATTCATAAATTAGTCCTTAATTTATATCAAAAGAAAATACAAAATTGAGTAAAGAGATAAGATAAAAGAAATGACTAGATACACCTCATTGGCTATGTGAACTAATGCATAAACCTAGTGATAACCTATGTGTGTGTGTGTAGATAATGATCAATCAGTGAATAACTTGAACTAAGTTGATGGCTTACTCAAATACCATATGTGGGTAGATCAATAAATTGTGTAGACTATGAATCCAAAATTTTGTACCGATGTGTATTAGATGCATTTGGAAATGAAAATGTACAATGTAATTGAAGATGTGTAACTATAATTAGGACCATATATCCTTACAATGTGAAAAATGATGTAATAATTCCAATATTAAAGTTTTTTACAATAATATCATTAAAATAAGTTGTAACATGGTGGAAGGAGAAAGACTATTTCATACATTCTCTTTGGAAATTTGTGGTAACAAGTAGAAGTTCATCTTAAATATTATAGCAGTGAAAATTATGCAAGAATTCATTAGATTTGCAATGATGAGGTTTTTAACTCCTAAAACATTTTATTTAATTCACCATACATGAAACATAAAAGTAAAGACTACCATGATGTAATGTAAAATGAATTATCTAAGATATATATCTATATTAAACATGCTTGTAGAAAAGGGGAAATTTTGATTTTTCAATTTTAACATTTTGAAATCAAAATTCAAAAAATAGTAAATCAATAAAAAAAACCTATAACATTTTTCTCATTCACATAAGTTAGGTTCACACAATTTTTTACACTAAAATATATCCTATGGAATCTAGGGTTGAATGTGTAGATATAGCATAGTGTAAAAAGATGGTAGACTATCTCTAAAGCAAGATAATTAACTATCAAACTTTGATAAACATATATTGAATTTATTATGCTTACATATGATAAAAGTAGAAAGTAAAACTATGTTAGATATTAAAATGATAATGAAAACAATATATTGATCTGGTTATGATTATAATATAGATATGGATATAGAATAATGAGGAATAATATTGGAACTAGATACTATACCATTCATTAGATTCTAGATTGAACACTTTTATGATCTCAAACACTTGTTTCAGTCTTAGATAGTTGGATCCACATTTATATCTAACCTAAATGTAGGTGTCGTATATAAAATAATTTTTGAATTTCGATGTGACCATGTGTAATATTATGAGTTCTATTTCACCTTCACTATAGTGTGCTCATATCTAGATCATGGGTTGTCACTCCTTGTCAAATAGTAAACCCCTAGTTATTCATCTTCATAGTGATTGTAGGTAAAATGGGTTAGTTGGCACATAATTGTTAACTAACCCAAAAACCCCTATATTAATTATCTCTACCTACATAGGCAATACTCTAAATAGGGCCTAAAACTTATGTATTTATCTCCTATGTGTTGTATTGTGTGTATAGGGATTTGATGTGTGAAAATCAAGTGCATAGAGTGACCTAGCTTGTAATTTTTAATATGTGGCTCATGGGATGATACTTCAATACTTAATACCTATATATTTTTTTTCCTTATTTTTCATTTTTAAATACATTAAATAGGGAATCTTTCCTCACTTGAGTGCTTGATTAAATGCCTTTTGTAAGTTACCTTGTGAGTTTTTAGGTATGTGCTAGGTAAATAATGAATGAAGATTTATATTTTATTTATACCAATCTTTTTGGAGAATATATCACATTAAATCACTTAGGTTTACCATAGGTATATGTTTCATTTTGAAATTGAATGAATTTCAGCATACTAGACACTTTCACCTGGATAGAACACTTACATTGACTTAAGCATCTAACTAAGACATGAGTGTTTCTTAAGCTAGAAAATAAGCACAAGTCTAGAACATATATAAATATAATATAAGAATTTTTATAAAATTATGAACATTATATAAGGTCTAATCCATCATATAACATTGGTTAGAATAAGAGATAAGCAATAGGCACAATGAGATAGTGTATACGCGCCTTTTGGTAGATGGAAGGTCTAAAAGGTGAATATACATACATGATATGTATTTTAAAAGTTTATAACATTGAGGTGATATATAATTTAAAAATATTTTCTATATATATTCAATCACCATTAAGAGGAGGTATGGGAGAGGATGGGGTAGGATCTTTTTTTAGATTAAGATATTCAATGATTGTGCACATGTTATTTCCTTATTTTTAATTAGTAATATTGAAATAATTAGTAATGGAATGGGATAAATTATCATGATTTCATTACTCTATGATAATATTATGATATTGTGGTGCAAGAGTAACAACATGTGAAGTCAAGAATGAGGATGGAGTATACGAAACACCATCATATATGGTATAATAACTAACATTTATTTCAATTGTAACTTGTGATGCACTAAGGGTAGAGGAAGAAGGTTTATCCACATGGATTAACAAGGGTGTAAAATTAAGAAATTTAGGCTCAATATTCACTATTCTTAATGGAAAGAGATGACAACATTGTTATTTGTAATTATTTTTGATATTTAATGTTACTTTGAAATTTCTATATTAAGAAAACCATTTTTAAAAATTAATTGATTTTACTTGGATTTCTCTTTTTGTTATAGATTATTAGTCAAGGAAGAAATGAAACTTGAAAAATAATTTAGAGGTATGACCAGTGGTAAATCTGAAGGAAAATTTTAAGAGGTTCCTATAGAAGGTTCTAAATAAAAATAAATAGGTGTACCTGTGGTAGAATCAAAAGAAGGGTTTAAAGGTTCCAAAGGGTCATTATAGTCACCTTGAACATTATATGCTAGTTAAAGATCAAAATCATCATCATAAATGTTTTTTTGGTTTTGATGTTTTGTCCATTAATATTTATCATAAGAAAAAAGGACAACATTATTGTAAAATAATTCATTAAGATGAATAATTATACCAACATATCTAATTCGATTATCCATGATAATTATAATGAATTTAAGGAAAAGAAATACAACAAAAGTAATGCTAAAATATAATAATTAATTTAGCATGTATAGAGGAACTAATGATTAAGCATATAATGAATAAAAAAATCAAGGTATAATTTGTAAGCTAGGAAAGGGTCTTGAATTATTTTTAGGCTCTCAAATAACTTTATCATTCATTTATTAGTGTTGTATTAATGTTTCATAATACTAACTATATATGTAGAACCATGCCTGTAGCACACTAATCACATTTTTGAGGGTATGTTGAGAGTAAGTTACTAGGGTGATATGTTTCTCACTATTGCACGACAAAGTAAATGAATAAAAATGATTCTTATCAATTTAAGGAGGGATTGAAGGTGTTTTTGATATACTATGAGGCACTTGGAAACCAAATTCCATGTTTCTCTCTATACTATGGATTTGAGTATTGGAATACAATCCCTCTCCCATGATGTATTTAAACAAAACACCACATAGCCCTTTCATATATTATATAAATACTTCTAAAACTATTGAAAAACATTGTATAAAACAAAAATAAATAAATTAAGAATCAAGTGAAAGGAAAAGAAAAATAATTTTACACAACAAAACAAAAAAAGTCAACTTGAATGCAAAAAAGGAGTCTCTGTGTAAGTATTTATCCAAGGTGACAAGATAAACTTTTTTAGTGTCAAATTAATACAAGGTCAAAAAATTTAAATAATTATGTTGTAAATAATTTCCAAGATTTATGATTATATTATTTTAATTTTAGGAATTAACAAAACTAAATTGAACCCTAAGCCAAAAATCAACAAGCAACAGGGAGTGTTTGAAATGAAATGCAGGTTCAAAAAACATTTTACACTAGAGATTAATTAGAATAAAAAAATAACTTGAATTTAAAATTATATTTAAACTAGATATATGAAGTTAAATAAGAGAGGAAAATTTTTAGATACTAAATCTGAGTTATATAGCACCTTAGGCTTGTACACTTGGCAAATACCCGTCACAACTATACCCTTCATCTCTAAGAGCTTCTAATTGTCAAAATGCTTATGTTCACTATAATTTTTTTATTTAAATTTCTTATCTCTTAGTATAAAAACTATTATTTTGATGACCAATAATTCTATAATTTGAAAAAAAAAAACTTAAAACAATATCATTATCTTTCACTACCATCTTTGGATATGTACCTATTTTCTAACATTCTAGACACTTGCATCTCATTATAAAAACATACATAGATGTAAGTGTAAAATTTTCATACAAAGTTTCAAGTGCCAAAAATTCATCTAGTTATTAAATGAAACATATATTAAATTTATTCTTAAGTATTTTAATGAGAGATATTTTGAAAATGTATTGGTATATATACAATATGAACCCTCATTCATTCCTCACCTAGAAAATACTATGAACTAACAAGAAAATATACCAAGAAGCATTCTATATATAATTCAAGTTAGGAGAACTACCCTATTCATACCTATTTATATATTATTCATAGGATTGGTATTATCATAGATTTTAAGAATTCAAAGATCAGTTCATGAACCATATTTTCCATGTTATGAGATAACTCACTGCATGTCATTACTTATCACATATTACATATTTGTACACTTACAATAAAACATGTAATGGAGAACTACATAAGTATGAGGCCCTCTTTATATTATTATCTATGTAAGTAGTGCACAATAATCTTACCTATTCATAAATACTTCTATATTAGTCATAGGAGTAGTATTATCATAAGTTTGAATCATTCAAATATTAGTTCATGGACCATATTTTCCAAGTTACAAGCTAGTTCATTGAATGTCATTGCTTATCACACATTACATCCTTGTGCACTTAAAATACAACATATAATGGAGAATTACTTAAGTCAGAGGCCCTCTTTAGATTATTATCAATGTAGTTAGTGCCCATTGATATAGAGGTCCTTGAGGTAGCTCAACATTGTGATCCCACTAAGCCATTTTTGTCATAGTCACTCCAAGGGTGAAGAAATTAGGGTTTGATGATTTTAAAAATAATGATACCATATTTGTGTGATCCATACACATTAGAAGAATATATATATATATATATATATATATATATATATATATATATATATATATATATATATATATATATATATATATATATAAGGCTCCATTTGGTCATATCCATATCTAGTTAGTATTTGATGTAACTACATCTATATCAGGCACCTACATTGATGTAATTATCTATATACAATTCAAGCATTTGAGGCCACAAAATACAAGATTATTGGAACTAAAAATTATTACAATATCTTCATCTAGTGTAATTCCTTCTAATTTCATCCTAGATCTGCATGCATATAGTAAACTATCTAAGTATTATTATTTCTAATTTATTGTAATATCAATCAATAGTTATTTCTTTCTATTTTTGGCATATCTCCATATTTAAATTCAAAATATTTTTTATTTGAGTTTAAAAATAAATTTCTTTATTATAGATCTATTTATCACCCTTGTACTTAATCATTTCTTTATTATTAACCCTATTTAACCCTATATCATCAATTTAGGGTTAAACATTTGGTGAACCCAACCTCTATGTCTTTATATTAAAACCCTAATTTGACTTAGGGTTTTATGTTTGTATGATTACTATAATTTATTTGAAATTTGAAATTTTTCTTTTAAAATCAACATAAAATGTTAATAAAAAACTCATTTTCAAATGAAATCAAAAGAATCATAAGTTAATCATATCAATAATGATAAGGGATTAATGAATTAATTTTTTAATGTTTCAAGAGATGAAATAAGTAAGCATGCTAAGGCTAAGGCTTTCTCACCTAGTATTGTTGAAATTTTAGCTGGTACTATAAGTGATTCGATACAAACAACCCTCCCCTTGAGCACATCAACACTTTTTACTTATAATGGGTGAACATGATATGTGTTTATACCATTATTTCCCAAAAAAATCATACTATTGTTACATCCTCCATGGAAAATAATGGAAATTCAACCCAATTACCAACTTCAATTCCTATAGAAAATTAAAATATGTATACCCCTCATTTGGTGACTTCTCAAAATTTAAACCTTAGTGATAAAATGTGAAATATCTTTTACAAACTATACAAATTTTTAAAGATAAGGTTAAAAATATCAAACAAAATTACATGAAGTCACCTTATGCTATTGATTTAGAAGAGGTGTTTCATAACCCTCTTTCACTTTGAATATATTTTGACCCATTTAAAGTTCATTTTGTTGTACTTAAGTTCACATTTTATGATGGAAATTTTGATCCTAAATAACATCTTCAATATTTCTATGTAGCATTCCTTTATTATGGCTCTAATGAAAAAAATTAACCAAATTATTTATAAGGATCCTTAGGGACTATGTTGTAAGGTGGTTGTATGATTTACCAATCCAACTAGTAAGATAATTCAAACCTAATAAATATCAATATTTTGAATAATTATCTATGAAACTTATGAAATTTTTTCTTATACCTATATTTCAAAGACCAAATAAGAAACCTATGAACCTATTAATGAATATGTCTAGAGGTACAAGTGATTAACCCTACATTGATAGGTATGAGGACTACCTATAGGGTTAAGAATATATAAATTATTAAGAAAAATTGTGATAAATAGATATATAGTATACTAATTAAATCACAAACTTATATAAACAATATTCTAAATTTATAATACCAACATATGATAAAAATAGAAAGTAAAACTATTGACCGATATTGTAGTACATTGAAAACAAGATTACCTATATGGTTTACTATGCATATGTAGATCTAGGATGAGATAAAGTAGAAGTGTATTAGATAAATATTTTATAATAATCATCGTATTATATAATCCTACATTTAATAGTCTCAAACTCTTGTGTTAGCTCAATATGGTTACATTGATGATGGTGTCTATGTTAAACTTAGATGTCAATTATGGAATAGTGATTAAATCTATATGTGACCACATAGATCCTTATAGATTTTTTTTTATCATTTATTATAGTGTGTTAATATTACATGCACATGATTCCATTATTTTTCAAATGACTAAACCCTAGCTTAATTATCCTTAGAGTGATTATGAGAAAAATAGGTTACTGGGCGCATTGTCTCAAACTTCCTCAAGGACCCCTATATCAATGGGAAATATTTACACATCTAATAATCATAAGATGGAATTAAATTTATGTATTTATCCCTTACATGTTGTATTTTTTGTGTATGATGATGAAATGTGTGATAAGTAAGTACATAGAGTGACTTATCTTTTTTCTTGGAAAATATGGCTCATGGGATGATCCTTCAATACTTTAGGCCTAAAAAAATAATGCTCTTATCCCTAATATTGAAGTAGAGATGAATGTGGAATATTTTATGACTTAATATATGAATTAGGGATCTTGGTATGTTACCTCATGAGTTTCTAGTGTATGCTAGGTATTATCTAGGTGTGGAATAAATGAGGGTTGATCTTATATATATATATATATATATATATATATATATCCATTTTCAAAATATATTTGAATAAATCAATTAGGATGACCTTTAGGATACATTTCATTTGTAAATTATATGACTTTTGAGCACTGGAGAGTTAGTTTTAAAAAGGACACTAGAGTTGATATAGTCATCTAGTTAGGACACAAGCATCTAATAAGATAGAAAATAGGTAGAGGTCCAAAACTAATATAGAATAGTAATTATCAATTTTATATCATTTAAAAAAAAAATAGAAGGATTGATCATTAGAATAATAATGATCCAACTAAAATAAGAAATTTAAGCACATGATATAGTGAATGTGAACCTTTTGGTAGTGATAAAGTCTTATAACTAAAGGGTATAGCCATGATAGGTATTTTCAAAGTGTATAAGAATAAGGTGATATATAATTCAAATTTAGTGTCTACATTTTCCCTACCTATTTTAATATAGTAATAAAATGTTAGTTTAAAGGAAATAAATGTGTACATGGGTGTGTGTATCACACCTTGACATTGCATGCATCCTACTTGAGTGATTTTTGGGTGACTAAATTTCAACCAAGATAAGCGTATAGTATATAATTAGTTCATACAATTCAAAACTAAAATTTTTGAAATTAAAGAGGGCAAGGTTAGGAGTACAATAGTGTGCTAGCATAACCATCTTGACTTTTATCAATTAGATTTGAGTAGATGTATTATTATGAGGTATTTGAGTTAAGTTTATGATAATTTAGAAACCTATAATTACACACACACACACACACACAAGATTAAGAGTACAACAGTGTATTAACACAACCATCTTGCCTTTTATCAATTTGATTTAAGTAGATGTTTTATTATGAAGTATTTGAGCTAATTTTAGTATAATTTATAAACCTATAATTACACACACACACACACACACACACACACACACACACACACACACACACACACACACACACACACACACACACACACACACACACACACATGATGACACTATTGGATCATCCTTGTAAAAAAGGTGATTTTTCAAATGACCATTGAGCTAATCTAAATTTTGCAACCCAATCATACTTATAACCTAGCGAGTGTGAGTGATCCATTCAAATCATACTATATATCTAGTAAAGGTGGATGATTTAATCACTTCATCCTATAAACTTGGTAATATTGAATTATTTAATCACCTCAACCTTGCCAAAATGTGAACAAACTATTGTAGTATATTAGATCAATATAGTTCATAAAGTTCCATGTTGGGTATGATAATAGTTGATAGTCATATTTTAAAAACTAAATTTTGATTTGATTTTGTAATTTTAGGTGCTCTTTGCATGGCATATACACCTCTTATATGTCTCAACCTTTATTAAACCTAGGTTAAATATTTTATTAAACCTAGGTTTAATAATGGTCCCAATGTATATAATGCTTCCATAAATGTGTATCTAAATCATATAGTTATGAAATTTTGACAAATTTTAATTTTTTAAGTGTGGATGACATGTCCCCACTAAATATGGAAAATATGAGAATAGGTGTAAGTCCGGAGAACATGTTTCCATAACATGCCTCCCCTATGAATTGACACTAAAAATGAGGAAACCACGAATATATGATATACCTTCACTGATAGGCACCCATTTTGAGATGATGGGATGTAAAAATAGGAAGTTACCTTACATTGAAATGATAAATAACCAAATAATTTGTGTATGGATCATGTAGCATATGTGAGTAGCATGTCTAGGTAAATATATAAATAAGCTACTTAGTATGTGATCACATCATGTCCTAATATGCATGATGTGAATCATGGAAATGTCTAGATAGTAACAAGATAAGCTTAGAAGTAAATAAATCACACACATAAGAGCACTCAAAATCAAGACAAAAATAAATGGTCCAAGGAGACATCATATAAGGGGCATGTTAAAATGATACACAATTGAAATTAAATGACTTAATCAAATGTCCACAAATCATATAATGATATTTTTAAATTTACATAGAATAATCTATGACATATTCATATTTTAATATAGACAAACAAAGGCACAAGGTTGTACACAATGGGGCATATTCAAATGATTAAAAAATTAATAAAATGAGAGACAATAGTAAGAAAATAAATAAATAAAGGAAGTTAAAAAAGGAAAGCATGGAATCAAAATCAACCATCATAAGTAAAAAATGTTAATTACATAACATATCAAGTACATTGTGAAAGATCTAAGTATGGATAAAGGCATTTGTAAGTATACAAGATCAAACATGATAATGAAGATGATCATATAATAATGTAAATATGGTGTATCATGATCAATAAAAAGGATGCCCCCAATATAGTGATGGTGTGAGTAGAGGGAATGCCAAACACTTATATGTGTATATATCATGTGCCTGAGTATGAATGCATCACACTTAATAGATGTTTCACATGCACACAAACACACACACACACACACACACACACACACACACACACACACACACACACACACACACACACACACACACACACACACACACACACACACACACACACACACACACACACACACACACACACACACACATGCACACACACACACACAAACACACACACACACACCCACATATTAATAATGATATTATATCTACCAACATATAGCCAACAACACAGATACCAAGGAGCTAAATAAATATGAAAATGCTACATATTTTTAGATTTTAGATTTTTAGATTTTTTTGGTATTTTTGGAATATTTTCAAGCAAAAGGATATCCTATGATCTCATCAAAAGGATGGTCATAGGTATCTCCCCACTTATAACCTAGATAAATAAATTGGTGGTACTTCTAAGGAATATGTATATGTGTAATATCTGGCACTCTAAGATATGTGATACTTTAAGTATGTATGATATGACTTTATGGTCTTGAAGAAATAATATAAATAATGGGTGTTAGTGGAATCCATCACTGAGTGTATTATGGTTTTTAATAGTAGCATAAATAGGAAAATGTTTGGTTGCTCTAGGTAACACAATATGTTGTGTACTAGCGGATGAGGTTAATATAGATTGCACTATGTATCTCTGATGCAATGATGTCTCATGTATTGGCCACTTAGTAAAGGGGATTTATTGATTAAGGATTTAACTTAATAGGTTTGATAATTAATTTATTTCGTATAAAATTATTTTGTTCAAGTGAATGTTCATATAGAATTCTACAAAATATAATTACCCTATTGGCATAAATGTATGTAATATACACATGCACTCTATAAGGTATTATGCCTATTATATGCATCCAAGATAATCCAAATATAAAATAAAATACTCATGTGTATGGTATAATTGATAATTTAGACACCACACCTATTATACCAGCCTATAAAGGTAAGTATCTCACCAAGGACCTACTTTGAGGTTCTATAAAATGATTTGAAACTTTCGTCCAAGAGTTTAAATCATCATGTATATCCCAAATGCATAAATAATGTCACATTTAAAACTTTATAACTACAAACATTATCAATCATAACAATGTGTATAGGCTAGTGATCGATGTATGAACAAATGAATAATGAAATAAGATACGAGCCATCATTTACAATCTCATTTTCATTAATAGTAATAAAATTTATTTTAATCATGGGAGATGTATGTTATGTATAATTATCAATAATCAAAACTAAGGTATTTGAAAAATGGGAGGTATATGTCATATATATTACAAATAATCCCACCTAATAGGTTCCCATAATAATATGTAGGAGGATGTGAATTATATTCTATTTATATTTTTGGTTCCTTCTTAGAAAGGTCTTGCAAAATGTTGTTACATATCTCCTAATTATGGTGATCAAAAGGTTGTGAAATTGATTCATTTAGAGGATCATAAAATGTAATTTTTGGGTCATAAATAATGTCTTGGATCTTATGCTTCAATGTAAAATATCTATTCATAAAATTCTTAAGGCCTTAGTGACATTCATAATAAGAATTTGTATCATATCCTTAGGGTATATATTGACTCATATCAACCTTTATTGTATGATGGAGAGATATGAAGTGACACTTCAAAAGATTTTACTGTAAAAAGTTTGAAGACTCAAATAAGAATGAAAATTTTATCCTTAATGTATTGGATAATACAAGCCAATTTGGTTGTTGTGACACTATATTAACCATATTAGTTGTTTCCTTTTTAGGTTATGTAGGTTCTATGTTATAAATTGGTTTGATATTTGTCACATCCCTGTTTATCTCTAATCTTAATAAAATATTGATCCATAGATTTTTCATGTATATTATTTTATTAAATATTGTTGATTAATATTTATTCCATATGTTGGTTATGGGATAGTTACATGTTGCTTAATTTACAAGATTAATTTTCCATGGGTTAGCTATACTTTCATATTATGTACTTGATGATCATGTTTTTTAATTATACAAATATATTTTATGGATATATTTATGTTTCAAGTTAAAATACCTTCATTGTTGTGAATTGAATGTAAGACATATCCATCTCTCAAAGTGTGTTGGAGGGAGGGCATCATTAGAGAGGGTGGTATAGATGGAGGTATTTGGGGATGATAGAGAGAAAAATTGGAAACCCATGCACACACCACATTAGATTATCATGTTTTATGTTAATTTTTTGAGTTATATAGATGTACTATGTTTTGATTTTTGATATATATGTTTATTGTGATCTTAATTATTGTTAGTTAATCTTTTCGATTAATTGTGTGATGGTACTAATTGGGTTGTGTACTACATTAATAGCTGTTGGTATTATTGCCCGATCGAATGATGGAATCCATGCATGTTTTAATATGACTTACCATAGTATAATGTATAACTATGAATGTTATAAAATTTTCTTTTTTTCGATTCATAGCTATGTGTATTATACAAATTCTAATACTTTGTTTGATCAAGTTTTTAAATGACTATCATACTTAGAATATTATTATTATTTATAATAATTACATATCCAAGTTCTTATAGGTAGTTTCATTTTTAAATGGTTAAAGTAATCACCATTATATTTAAACTATTATTGATTAATGTTTAATTATTCATATTATTAACCATGATTGGATAATTTAGACTTAAATACATATGCATAAATTAAGAACCCATTTATGGTATGACATAAAATTGGGGGGTTTTAACCCAAACATGAAATATGGTTTAAGCCCTTCTTTTTCCATAGCTAGAAAAATATTTTTTATGTATTTTATTTTAGGTTTCAATTATTAAAACCTGGGAAAGGATTTGACTGTGTGTATAAGTCATTTGGAAAATAAAATGAAATTCGGTTATTTAATTTATGCTTATATCTAAATAATAAATATATCTACATATATAAGAGTATGTTATTAGAACACAACTATCTAATAAGAGGGAGGTGAATTAGTAGGTTAAATAAAATAGTGCTTTAATACTTTTATTGTATATTAAAACATATAAATAGAGATCAAACACACATAAATATGCATAACACCATATGTATATGTGGAAAAACCAATATAGGAAAAACCACAGTGAGAATAAGTGCTATAATCTACTATTCTAATCCAACCTCATAGTCAAAACCTCATTGGTTAAAACATTTTAGGGCACTGACTCTAGGGAGACACAAATTCACTGGTTTAAGAGTACCTACTCTAAAGCACAAACTCCCTCACTGAGCACCAACTCAGCCTATCTAATGTCACCTACCAATAAAATTAATAGAGCTAGAACTCCATATAACAATATTTATTCATGAATGAATCTAATTATAGTTCTTTATTACAACTATAGTTTGTAACTACTCAAACTTTGCTCTTCATTTCTCTCTTCTCTTACACTCTACCCCTCTTCCTCTATGTCTCTATATTTTTTATTTGACACAATTAAACCACTTAATAAGTTCCACCTCTCTCTCTCTCAATTAAAATTCATTCAAAAGCAATAAACCATATCCAAGATGAGATATATATAAGCATTTGATCTAGGTTTTGCATCTTCTCTGTGTTTAAACATGTTTACCAACACATCATGCCAATTCTGGACTTGGTTCATATTTATTGAACAATAAGTTTACCACTTCTTCAGTTCATGCTCCACCACCATGATTCTTTGTCTCATTACTATTTTTAGCATAAACTAGGCTTTAGTCTTGAGTCACATGCCATATTATACAAATTAGTTCAAGCAAAATGATCTATATCATTATCTCTATCATATTTTATAGCTTTCATGTTCTTCCACTTGACCGTTGTGGTGAACAAAAATTTAAATACTGACCATTGATATTAATTTTTACACCATGATATGATGATCCTCATTTAATTTTACCAACTTTAAAATGTATTTATTAGATAAATTTTTGATAGGCTCATACATTTTGTTGGATCCTTGTACATTTATATGCTTTAATGTTTTAAATTTAAAATGAATACATTAAATATTTTGATCTGAGCTCCAACATGTCATTAGATCTTAAAAGTTTCATTAACTTTACCTTGGTCTAATGTTAAACCTTGATCTCTTGATCTCATCTCATTGATTCTTGAGACTTTTGAATGCATACACTCTATCAATCTCATCAAAGTAGATTAATATTTAAATTGAATCTATGTCATTAAACATCAAGCACTTGATCCCATTGTGTCCACTCACTCCATTAGATCTTCAATTCATGATCACATGCTCATTGTTTGATCTTCTAAAAACCTCAAACTTTATCATTCAGAAGCTCCTCTGAATGTGACACGTATCATCCCCACATGCCTTCTCCACATTTTATATCAATTACATCTATTGTGACACTTTTCTTTCCCATTTTAATCCTTAACTATTTGATTTTAAACCTATTTTTATGTTTAAAGTGCAAGCTCCATGATTTTGACACTTTTCACTAACACATTTACTCATAGGTGCCTTTGATAAATTGAATTTACTATGCTTCATTGGATCTCCAATGTATGATTAATCACTAACCATTAATCAAGCTAGGATAAATATTAAGTCTAATACGTAGGAAATATTAAGGTCTTTGATCACTGATAGACATGGTAATTTCTAGGTCACAGTGCCTAGTTGTACAATGATGATAGACTTAAGATTTAAACTAAGTAACTAATTCTTATATATATCCAATCAACATTAAAATAGAACATGCCTATGAATGCCATAGCTTAACCCTTAGGGTTTAATTGAGAAACCTTGTAATGTCCAACATCAAAAATGAATCAATTATGAGCTCATTTATTCTCAACAAAACTTGTGAACCATATATTTAAGATGATCCTAAAAACCCATAATATTACTTCTATTAATTGCTCTTCAAGTGGTTCAGAAATAGTCTCTATAAAAGCATGACAACTTTGCATTGTGAAACTATAAAAACATACTCTTCTATCCATCAATCTTGCCTGATCATATAATATCAATGAGATCCATAATTCCCCTTTCGACATAAATGACAATCATATGGCCAACAATCTCCCCCTTTAGAATTGATGGCAAAATAAATGCTCTGATCCTATAATACTCTTCTCCTTCTCTGGCATTACTTACATTGGATTCTATTGAAATTGAGTTGAAGTTGATAATTCCAAACTTAATCCCCCTTTGTAAATGGCACTTTTGCTAAAAATCAACTTGGACACATGTTATACTCTTTCAAACTTTTACAAAGAGCATTTCCACTTTTTCTCCCCCTTTGAAATAAATGGAAAAGGGACTCCAAATTTTTCTCCCCCTTTATTAGATAAAAGAGTTTGTCCAAGAATATTTAAACATAAAATCATTATAAATTTGAAAAAACATGCATACCTAAGTTTTTTTTCTCTCTCTTCTTATAGGGATTAATAGAACTTATATGATACTCCCCCTAGACTCATGCCCCATCACTCGAATCTAGTGAAGTGATGTAGGAGCCACCACTCCCAATTTCTATCTCAGATAGTTAAATTATTCCTTGGGAAGAGGTTTGGTGAATATGTCTACAATTTCATCCCATGTTGCTACATATTACATTGTGTCCTCTTGATCTACAACCTTTTCTCTTAAGAAGTGATACTTTATTGATATGTGTTTAGTTCTAGAATGAATCACTAGATTCTTTGACATATTAATAACACTTGAATTATCACAAAGAATACATATAGGTGATTTTTACTCTACCTTGATGTCTTTAAGTGTTTACTTCATCCATAAGAATTGAGTGCAACCTAACACTATTGACATATACTCTCCTTCTATTGTAGAAAGAGTAATCAACTCTTTGTTTTTGCTCAGCCATGACATAAGTCTATTTTTAAGGGAAAATACACCACCACTATTGCTTCTTCTATCATCCACACTTCCTACCTAATCAACATCTATATATGCCTTCAAAGTGAAATATTCACCTTTGGGATACCATAGTCCATAGTTAATTATACTCTTTATATATCTAAAGATCCTTTTCACTGCATTGATATATGATTCTTTAGTATTATATTAAAATATTGAAATAATGTATACTTAGTGCATGATATCAGGTCTTGATGTAGTTAGGTATTACAAGATACCTATAATTGAGCTTTATAGAGTTTGATTTGCATCAAGGGACACATCTTCTTTGCTCAACTTACAACTAGTAATCATGGGAGTACCTAATATTTTACTATCTTCCATTCCAAACTTCTTGAGAATTTCCTTAGCATACTTGGGTTGGGATATAAATATGCCTTAATAAAAAAATTATATTTATAGACCAAAGAAGAAAGAAAGTTATCTAAGCATAAATGTCTCAAACTCATTTTACATTTGAGTAGAAAATTCTTTGCACATTATATTATCACTACCACTAAAAATGATATCATATACATAAACAAAAATAATCAACATATACTCACCTTCTAATTTGAATTATATAAAATTATCTACAGATCTTTTGTTGAATCCTTGTTATTGTAGATAGTGTTCTAATATTGAATACAATGCCCTAGGTGCCTATTTTAGACTAGACAAAACATTCTTCAGTCTGCACACATAATCTTCTTCCTCTGACATCTAAAAACCTTCAAGTTGTTTTATGTATACTTCCTCTCCTAGGTTTCCATTCAATAAAGCAGACTTAACATCCACTTGACAGATTCTAAATTTCTTGTAGACAGAGAATTCTAGAAGCATTCTTATAGATTTAAATCTAGTAATTAAATCAAATGTTTCCTCAAAATATATGCCTTCAACTTGTGAATATCCTTTGCACACCAATTTTTCCTTATTCCTTATAATAGTTCCATCCTCATTGAGATTGTTTCTAAAGACCCTTTTTGTATCTATTACATTTTATTTTTGAAGATGTTGAAATTAATTCCCATGTTTTGTTCTTTTCAATTTAGCTTAGTTATTCTTCTATGAATTTTAGCCAATTCTCATCCTTAATAGCCTCAACATTTTTCTTAGGCTCAATTTTAGATGTTCGAGAAAATTTTACTTTCTCCTTATTCATTATAACTCTTTTCCTTATTTTAAATCCTTCATTTTTTTTTCCAATGATCTTCTCTATAGCATAATCATTTTGAACAAATATTACAAGTGCATTTTCATTTACTTCTTCATGCTCTTCATTAGCTTCTTCCTCTTCATAATCTGATTCTTCATTATTGATTTCTCTATCAATTTTAACATGTATCAATCCTTCTTCACCCTTAACATTGGTGCTCTATATAATATTGTGTAGCCTTTTGTTGTAACATATGTAGCCATTGCTTTGATTGGAATAACAAATAAATATTACTTCATCAGATCTTGATTCAAAGCTTCCTAATTTGTCTTCTTTTCTCGTAATGTATCATTTTCTACCAAACACTGTAAAATACTTCACAGAGGTAGGTTTTACATACCATAATTCATAGGGAGTTTTATCACTATTTACCCTTAGTTGAACTCTATCCAAGATATATAATACTATTTAGACTACTTCTCTCTAGTATCCATTAGGTAACTTGACCTCTTTTAACATTATTTTGGCCATGTCCATGACTATCCTATTCTTTCTCTAAACAACTCCATTCTATTATGGAGTCATTGTTGCATAGTAATGCCTATTAACTCCATGATTTTCATAGTATTATATGAACTCATTTGAGGTTAATTATCCACCTTTATTAGATCTTAAGCATTTGATTTTTCATCTCATCTCATTCTATACCATGATTATAAAGATCTTTAATATTTTAAGTACCTGAGACTTATCATTCAAAAAGGTTACACATGTCATTCTTGAGTAATAATATACAAATAACATGTAGAATCTCTCTCCTTTAAATATTCTTGACTTAGTAGGACCAAAAATATTAGTATGAACTGATTATAGATGTTTCGTAGTTGCATACTCCTATTTTTAAATTTGACCCTTATTTTCTTTACTTGTTGACGTTCCTTGTAAGTAGTATCTACAAGTTTGTTTTTCTTAGGCATGTGTCTAGAATATTTATTTGAGCTCACCTTTATTATGTTGTCAAAATTTAAAATGGTCTAATCTTTTATGCCATAATCAAATCTCATCAATCTTTCCTATCAGGCAATTATTACCATTCACTTTACTAAGATTATAGATATTTATTTTAGTTACTTTCCCTTCAACAAATATCCTTCTATATATCCTTATCTTATAGCCTTCTATATTAAATGTGACTTTATATCCATTATCAAACATTTGGTTGACATTTAATGTATTATGATTCAATCATTCAACATAAAAGACATCATATATAGGTAGTTTTTCATCTATGTTCAAGGTTCCTTTGCTTTAGATCTTTACTGCAGTGTTGTCTCCCAAACTAATAGATCTTTCCTTACTTTTAATCAGTTTGATGAAATTGTTCTTGTCATGATCTATATATTTTGATCAATGTTATCTATTATCGACAAATTCTTCTCTTTGACATGAGATATATTTTGAGTATTCATAGATTGATCTTTCACTTTCAACATATCTTTGGGTTTATTATTAGGCATATTTTCCCTTTTTTTAGAGAATTGTGAACCATTGTTCATATTGGGAGACATGATTTTATTTTATATTTTTGGTTTTACAAAGTTTTCTCTACAATGCTTAGTTATGTGACAAAAATTATTATGATTATAACATATTAAATTTGTATCTAACAAGGGAGCAAATGAATTTTTGATTAAAAATTTTGTTATCCTTTGAGGTACAACTCTACAATCACTAGCTCTATAACCAAACTAATTATATGTCTAACAATAACCATATAAAAATGAGGAATACTTGGTCATAAAATTTATTTATGTAGGATGAGGAGGTCTTCTTAACTCTAACTTATTCAAGTCTTTCAACCTTATGAAACCATCTATATTAGCTATTTTTGTCTTCTTATTTTCTTTAGGATTGTTTCCTCCTTCATTTTTCTTCTCATTATTAGTGCTACTATTTGTCTTTATCTTCTTTCAAGCTTTCTCTTTCTTTGTTCCTGATTATCTTTCTACTTTAAAGTTGTCATATAAGTTTATAGATGTACTAGTTATGAATTTTTTTCCTTTTTCATAACCAAGACCAAATATATCTTTTGAAAGATTTTGATATTTGATCAATTCATCAAGAATGTCTAATCCTCCTTTTAGATTCAGACCTTTGTCAATTTATTATTTAGCTTTATCAAGTTTTTTTCTCAAATCCACTATTTTTGCTTCTAATTTCATGTACTCATCAGATTTGGATTGTAGTTCAATTTTCACTACATCTTCTATTTTTTTGGCCTCTTCAACTTGTGTCTTTAGACTTACCACCATTTGATTAAATTTTTCAAGACTTTTGGACATTTTTTAAATCTCATTTTTTCCAAGCTTCTTCTATTTTGAATTATCTTTTCTTATCTTGTCAATTTCATCTAGAGCACAAATGAGTTCACACTCTAGATCCACTTTTCCATCTTCTTCTTCATCCGAGTCTTCAAATTATTCTTTATCCATAGAAGATAATAATAATGTCATGAATAAGACTTATTTTTACTCAACCACAAAGGCACAATCATATTCATCATCATAACTATCACTGTCATCTAATGGATCACTATCTTCTCTTGTGTATAGGCCCTTCTTATTTTTAAAGTTTTTCTTCTTGGAGTAGTGGGGTTTCATCTTTTAATTATCCTCTTCTTTCTCAAAGTTATCCTTTTCATTATAAAGTCATTTACCAAAAAAGTGTCCTACCTTACCATAGTTAAAGTATTTAAAGGGTAACCTACCTTTATACTTTCAAGACCCTCTTCTTAATCTTCTAAAAAAGTTACCTTCTTATTTATCAATTTCCTCAGATCTAAATGTAGGTGCTTTAGCCTTTACTAGTTTAGATGCCTTAAATGAAAATTATCTCTTGAAGGTATTTGTTTCTCCCATTCTCATCTCATAGGTTGTGAATATTCCATGAAACTCATCAATAATGAATTTATCTAGATCTATTGCTTCCTCTATTATAGAAATTTTTGAGTCATACCCTGATAGAAGATATATTAGGACCTTTCTAACAATTACTATATATTTCATCTCTTCTCTAAGGCCTCTAATTGCATTGACTATTTCATCTACTTTATGGAGGTAGTATATAATTTTCTCTTCGTCATTCATTTTAAGGCTTTCAAACTTGCCTTTGAACATTTGTATCTTAATATGCTTTACCTTTTCATCACCTTCATAGATGATATTTACTTTTTTCTAGATATCTTGTGCATTTTGACAATGCATCACTTTGAAAAACTTTGAATTAGAAAATCCACAAAAGATAACATTCTTTGCCTTAATATTACTCTCATATGCCTTCTTTGAAGCTTGATGAGTAGGAGTTGTATTAGGGATTATATATCTATTTCTAATAGATATCCATATATCAAAACCTAATGAAGATAAATACGCTTCCATTCTAATGCTCCAAAATGCATAGTTTGATCAATCAAAGAAAGGTTCTTTGTTTGAGTAAGTGCTTTCTTGACTAGCTATTTCTGTTCGCCATCTAATATCTACTTGAGCTAATTAAGATTATTCTAAGGAACTAGGGCTATGATACCAATTTTGTGAACACAACTATCAAATGAGAGGGAGATTGAATCACTAGATTGAATAAATTAGTCTTTTAATAATTTTAATGTAGATTAAATCATATATGCAGAGATCACACACACACACACACATAAATATGTATAACACCATATGTATACATGGAAAACCTAATATGGGAAAAACCATGGTGAGAATAGCTGATAAAAACTACTATTCTAATTTAGCTTCATAGTTAAAGCCTCACTAGTTATAAAATTTAAGGGTACCAACCCTAAGGAGACACTAATCACCTAATTTAAGAACACCTACTCTAAAGAAGCACCAACTCCCTAACTAAGCACCAAATCAACTTATCTAATGTTACCTAACATTTAGATTGATGGAGCTACAACTCTAAATTACAATATTAATTTGAATCCAATTCTAATTATTTTTTACAAGTCTATTCTATTGCTACAAAAACTCTTCTCTTCATCTCTCTCTTCTCTTCCACTTTGTATCTCTTCCTTTGTGTCTCTATATTTTCTATTTGACATAATTTAACCACTTCAATAGTTCTACCTCTCTCTTTCTCTCTCGTAATTCAAATTTGTTTAGTAGTAACAACCTATATCCTATTTGATATATATATAAGCATTTGATCTAGGTTTCTCATCTTCTTTGTGTTCTCCCTTATTTGCTAACACATCACACCAATTTTGGACTTGGTTCATATTTTTTGAAAAAGTTTAATGCATCTTGAATTCATGTTCCACCACCATGATTCTTTGTCTCACTAATTTTTTTTTATCATATACTAGGCTCTAGTTTTTATTCACATGCCATATTACATAAATTAGATCAATCATAGTGACCTATGTCATTGTTTGTGTCATATTTTATAAATTACCTACATGTTCCTCCCCTTGACCATTATGGTGAACAAACCTTTGAATACTAACCATTAATATTAAATTTTGTGCCATGATCTGATGATTCTCATTCAATTTTATCAACTTTAAAACACATCTATTAGATCAAGTTTTGATAGGCTCATGTGCTTTGTTAGATCTTTATACACTTTTGGTCTTTAGTTTTTCAAATTCAAAATGCATCTATTAGATTTTTTAATTCGAGATCTTGCATGTCATTATATCTTCAAAGTTGAATGAAATTTACCTTTATCTAATGTTAAACCTTGAGCTCTTAATCTCATGTCACTACTTCTTGATATTTTGGATTAAATATGCTCCATCAATATCATCAAATTAGATCAATATTTAAATCACCTCTATGTCATCAAACATTGAAAACTTGATCCCATTGAGTGAAGTTGCTTTGTTATAACTTCATTACATGATCACATGCTCACAATTCAATCTTCCGACAAGCTCAAAATTTATCTGTAATAAGCTATCATGAATGTGACACTTAGCACCCTCACATGCCTTCTAGACATTTTATATTAGTTACTACTATTGTGGCACTTAGAATTACCATTCTAATCCTTGCCTATTTGACTTTAAACCTCTTCATAGAGTTAATGTGAAAGCTTTGTGATTTTGACACTTTTCACTAGCATGTTTACTCATAAGATTCTTAAATAAATTAATTTTGTTACACTTCATTAGATGTTCAATGTAAGATTAAGCACTAAATATTGATAAAGATGGGATAAATAAGACCTAATAAATATGAAGATCTTTCATCACTACTTGATCTAGTAATTAGTAGTTCAAAGGTTTTGATTGCATAATGATGACAAGGACTTATGATATAACTTAAGTAACCAGTTGTAACCTATATTTAGTCAACATTAAAATAGAACATGTCTATGAATGCCAAAGCTTAAATCCTTAGGTTTTAATTGATAAACCCTATAATGTTGGAGAGAAATGATAAATCAATTTTGAGCTCATGTATTTTCAACTAAACTTGCAAACCATATATTTAAGATGCTCTTGAAAAACCCATAACAAATCTTCTATCAATTACTCTTCAAGCGGTCTAGAAATGGTCTCTATAAAAGTATGACAAATTTGAACTATACAACTATAAAAACATTATCTTCTCTCCATCAATCCTACCTAATCAACTAACATCACTGAAATCCATAATGACCCTTTTGACATCAATGATAATCATATGTCCAACATATCTATATGAACTATGTAGGACTTTAGTCACTTAGGGTATATATACATACTAATGTGTATATATAATGTGTGTGTGTGTGTGTGTGTGTGTGTGTGTGTGTGTGTGTGTGTGTGTGTGTGTGTGTGTGTGTGTGTGTGTGTGTAAGTCATTGATTTGAGATGATTGTTGCATTTAGTTATTAGGTATTGAGTTATGTTTAGGATTGGTATATTTTATTTAAATTTTATGTATATATCCTCTACATATTTAAATATTAAACCAGCTTACTAAGTCAAACATATTGTAGGGTATTCAAATTTGATACTTGTGTTTATATATTTATCTTTGTTATGTGGGATAACCTTATTTAGTTTATTAAAACTATCTCACTTATATAACAAGGACTATAGAAAAATGAGGACAAAAATAAAATGAATTTCATTCTAATTTAGTTACTTCTCAAGTTTATTCATAGAATATTTATTAATATGTATACATATCTTAATTACTATTGAAGATAATTTTGAATATATAGTTGACTGAACTTCTATATGTTCAAATACTTTTAAATATATTAACAAGGGATTATTAGATTTTTGAACTTGATTTCACCTACATATGAGTATAGGTATAGGAGATAGTTAGCTAAGATTATGTATACCAATATGTTTATTCATACATCTTTGTGTTTATATAAATATACCTTTTAGACATAGGCAATAGAGTGTATAGTATTTTAAACATTTCATATGGATGTAATTTTAATAGGTATATGGACTTATCATTTTATGTATTAAAAAATAATTCAAATGGTAAAGATATGATTTATCATGTACAAATTGACAACCATTTATATTCTTTGCATAATTAATTGAAAAACTAAATTGGGAAATATTAGGTATTGTGAAGATTTGTGATGAAACATTATTGATTGAGTGTGTAACATTTGTATACGTGATAATTTGTGCTCAAGGATATTTATAGTCTTCTTAGAGTATATCATATGCTTTCTTTGACAATAGTTTGGTTTAGATATTATTTATAAAATTATGTTTTGATTTTTTATATAAATATATGCTAATCGAATGTGAATAACCAAACAATTATTAAATTGAAATGGTATACCATATATAGATGTCTACAAGTCATTAAATACATGTGACCTATAATTATATATCATGGTATTATGGGTGGTTAGTTATGTATTTAATGTTTAGTTGAAGCATTAAAAATAAGATATTTAAATTATTTAAATACATATCATATTAAAGTTGTTATATGAATAGATTATTATTATTATATTTATGGAATATAAATAAATAAATAAGATATAATTAATATTATGATATGTGGAAGAAATAACATTTTGAGTTACATATTAATATTGGGTAGCTAGAAGCCACATCCCTGAAAGTTTGATATCAACCACTCAAAATGAATGCATCTTAGGATAAGATGGTGACATGGTAGCTACATGCACGAACTACACTTTTCAAGCAAAGGATTTAAAAATTTAATACCCTCCATCATTCCAATGCAAGGATAATTAATTAAAAAAAGTGAGAGGAAGCATGTAATATAAGTTTTTTAAAAATTATTAGATCTAATCCCTAACTAGATTTGCCAAACTCCAGCTTTGGATATCAAACTACTATTTAGATAGGTGGAGATAGGGACCACTTTGAATCAACTTCTTGTTCAAAATTCATAAGCATGAAGAAGGTCTATAAAAATATTAATAGAGTAAGACTCACAAAATCTATGTTAAGGCTAAATGAACATGATGTAGGCATGTAAAAAGAATTCATTATAGTATGGAACAAGAGGGTCATGGAGTTAAGAGGAGTTAGAATATCAGTAGTGGAGAAGATGATTAGAGAAGCCATAGGTATGGTGTGTGACGAAAAAAAAAATGCTAATAAAAAAATAAGAGCTTCTACAGAAGGTTTTTTGAACTAATGAATTTGTCAAGATAGATAAAAAGGGCTTTCCTCATTTAGACTTTTTGTGCCAATGGCCCAAAGTTTGTCTATAAATAATGAAGTACTTGATGATTGAAGGTAAGTATACCCTAACATTTTCCCATCACTTAATCCTATTAAATCATTTTTAATGTTATAAGATATGCCTTCCCTATTATCTCCTCAAATCCCTAGAGAGCACTACTCTTGTGCAACAAATCAATGAAGTTAATCCCATCTTGTACTAGGGCCTTATCTTATTACTAGTAAATCAAGGTGATAACCTTCAGGGTAGGGATGTTCCTATGGAGGGGTCCTTTCCTAAGGAGGAATCCCATGAGAAAGACCATACTTTAGGGTCCCACTACCTAATAATTTTTTTCCCATGCTAGCCCCAATTATAAAACCTCAACTGGAGACCCTCCCATGAAACACTCTATTCATAAACTTAAACCACTCTTGATAGATGAAATAACCTCAAGGGATGTAGAGTGGAAAGGAAATACCCAAATGACAAAGGAGATCAAAACCAACAAAGATAATCTAAAAAAGTTTAATAATAAGCTTTTTGAGGATGGGATGTGTCTAGCTAACCTTATACAAGATTGGAATGCCATGAACAAAGAGGTTGATAAAATCATCCCTTCACTCATACAAATAAGGCTAAAATGACCCCCCTAAAATAACACATTATGGAGGTAGAGACATTTTCCCCCAAGGTTCCCATTATAACCTCCACTAAGAAGACCTCTATGAAAGATTAGATGACAAATAGACCTAGAATGATCTTGCCTAGGGTAGATGCAAAAGGGCATGGAAAAAGAACTAGGGCAAGAATTACAAAGATAAAATATGTCACGTAGGAGAAGGTGACTAAGGATGTGAAGGAACCTATGGAAGGATCCCCCCTCCTATAATATTTTATTGTTTATTTTCTTGTTATTTTATCTTTTGTAGGGATAATTAGTTGCTAGTACTATTTTTCTTTTTGCCTTTCATCATATGGGGTTTGCTACATGATTATACAATTTTTAGCTATGGTTCCTTGTCATTATAAAACTAGGTTACTTACCTTATCAAATAAAAATATTGGGTAAATTTTAGTGTAGATATGATTCTTACCCATATGGTATGTTTCTATTGAGGACTATATATGATTTTATTTATGATTATATAATAAATTAGATGATTTTAGATTCATTACGTTACATTTGATAGACTAAATGTATGTATTTTATATTTTTGTACTTAACATATTTTATATCCACTAATAGGGAATCTTATTATTATTATTATTATCATTATTATTATTATTATTAACCAAATTTCACATTTATGACAATAAATAAGTAGTGTAAAGGATTCTACTAGCTTAATTAGCACCATCAATGCAAGATGAGGTGTAATACGATTGAGTGGTATGTATGAAATTGATTACTCCTTGAGATTATTAATTATTTGATAAATTTGGATAAATCAATGTTTATAGTTAAACATTTCATTTCATATATTTTATATAGTTTACATGTTTGTATGATATCATGTTAGAAAAGATTTTTTGTGATATACATCATGTATTGGTTATCTTACAACACACAGGTTCTAGTTTGTCACTCTACATCACCATGCCATCATTGTCTACCCTTTCATTAAGGGAGAGACATTCCCTTGTTAGGATATAGTGTATGGGATTGATGGTCTATGTTTGGTGTGGAAAATCACTTGGATGATGCTTTATCTCCCTGTAATAGTAATACACCGGAGACTACACTTTAGATTATAGATGGAAACGTAAGTTCGTTAAAACTCATGATCCATGGAGATTTTTATCATCATCATCATCATCATCATCATCATCATCATCATCATCATCATCATCATCATCATCATTATTAAATTATTATTTTTAAAATTGAAATATTTATTCATTTATACATTTATAGTAGTAGAAGTAATGATTGTATCATTTGTGGCTGAAATTATATTATTACTTGAATGAAATAAATCTAGCCTTTTTTTTTAATTTAACATTATTCATGTTTCATTATATCATCATCATGGTGATCATTAACTAAATGGATTATCTATAAACCCTATGGGGTTAATTAAAATAATACATTTAGTTAAGAATCACTTAATTAGGTTTCTCGTGGTGAAATTAGTTAGATGATTATATTTAGTTAATCTTAAACAAATAATCCATTCTAGTAAAACCCAGTGGGGTTGTTACATTTTGATATCAGATCTAAAGCTCAAACTTTAGGAACTAATGTGTCTACTAACCTAAACTTATTCTATCATTAATAAGTAAGAATAATGGTGAGTGATAGACAAGGAGGTGAGGGTACTTAGAATATAAATCCCCCTGTTAATTTAAATCAATTCACTACTAAGCAATGTTTAAAGTTGGATCAAATCCTCATAACCATGCAAGAGACTAGGGACCTAAAACATGAAGTGCATGGGCATGTATAGGAGAATGCTCAAGAGAAACCTAAAGAAACTCCTACATAGCAATAACATCTTCAAGAGAAGAACCAAGAAGAAGTGCCACAAGATTTGAGAGCTTGAGTAGCTTCAAAGTTAGTGTGTGACATGAAAAATGTGAACCCACCCAAGTTCGATGGAATTGTATTGGGAGATGGAGTTAAATTGTGGTTAATAGAGATGGAAAAATATTTAGAGATTTAAAATTAATCTAGATTCTTGAAACAATTTTGGGGAGAATATTAGATTATTGGTTAAGAAATAACCTGGTAGGAAAATAAGAAGCTTAAGATGTACTTTAACTCTACCACCACAAATTAGGAGTAGTTAATGAAACTATTCAAGTCATAATGGCTTTTATAACTAAACTTTCATAAAAAGCTTATATATTTTTAGAATCCTAAGAAAGGAGACTTATTAGTGAATGAATATTGGGAGAAATTTACTAGGTTCTTTAAGTATATACCTCAACATTAGGTAGATGAGAGGTTCATGATCAATAAATTCATCATGGGATCAAAACCCCCAATTGATTATGAAATATATGTACATGGGCCATCTACCATGGATTAGGTATTTGAGAAGGCATCAATCAAGAATAAAAACTAAAATCTCTTGCCCAAGTGAGAGATATGTTTAAGAAAAAGTTTGGTAGTTATAAAGAAAATTTCAAAAAGAATATATAGAAGCATAAGAGTGTAGACTCTGAGAGGCAATTCAAGAACCAAAATGCTAATTTTAATAATGGTTTAGGGAATAAGAAACCTATTAATGGTTTTAAGTGAGGTTTCATGGGAAACCAATATACTAATAGGAAAGGACCACCTAGAGGTTGCTTCATTTATGGAGGTGACCATTATGATCGAGATTTCACTCAAGATAAGTCAAAGAAAAAGGGGTCTACTTCTCAGTGGTTTACATTTTACTAATAGATTCATGCAGATATTAACAATCATCAAGCATATTATCAAGTTTTTCCTATAGAATTTTTACATATTTTATTTGATCATCCAGTTTTTATTTTGATTGACATGGGAGCTACAAAAAAATTCATTGCTCTTAGAATTATTAGTAAATTGTATAGAAAATATGCATTCATGGAAAATGTGTAGTTAGTACAATATGGGAATGAGTCAAAGGTCAAATTTGAAAATGTGTTTATTTGAAACCAACATTAGGTTACCTAAATTCACTATAGTAGTGGATATTTGGGCTACACCATTAGGGTCATATGATGTGATCCTAGGAGTAAATTGGCTTGTAAACCATAAAACTAAGGTTGAATGTTAGGATAAATTTGGAAATCAAACACAACTTTAGGGTGAGGAAAGGGAGTTGAAGCTTAAACAATTTTTTGACATTCAACTCAAGAAAGTTCAAAAGAAGGGATGTGAAGAATTTATTGTTAAGATAAATGAGATGGAAGAATCGAAGTAACCATCTATTAAGGATTATCATTTTCTAAATAATTTTAAATACATATTTCCATAGGAATTACCTAGATTGCCACCCAAACATATTAGAAGATAAAGCATAACTACACTCTTGATCGGCAAAAAAATTATTAAACAGGCTCATAACCAATATAGGGATCTGTTAAACCCAATTAGGGGATCAATTTTCATAATACATCATGTGAGGTAGGTTTCCAAAGCCTATAGTCTAACATAATCACACAACAACCCTAAAAGAGTCCTAAGTTTTAATATTCACTTATTCTAACAAACAATATAGTAAATCTAATCTAGTACACACCAAAGCTTTTATTACAAAGTAGGGGTTAGAAACAAAATAAAGAACTAAACTAAACATGCATAGAATACATATACTCACATCAATGTATACATAATCCTAATGTATGGAAGAAAGAAGAATAACTACATTATCTATCTACTTTTACAAAGGATTAATAAAGTTAGGAATAATTACCTTGAATATGAACCCATTGATCCTTGATCTCTCCCTTAGCCAAGGTGTTTTGCAAGAGATTATTGTAATATGTGAGGATAAAAAAGACAAATCTATTATAGGCTACACTACCTATCTATGCATCTAAAATACTTCTCCACCAGAATATATCTATATCTCTAAAGAAATTATAGAACCCTAATATTTATTCCTCAAGTACAATAGTAAATAAGTATATGTTCATTCACACTTATTCTTCTTCACTTCTACTCTTACAAATGGTTGAAAATTAACTTGTATATATAAGTTTATCTTACCCTAAATCCTCTTATAAATGTTAAATGTACAAGTTCAACCCTATTTACCCCTTTATGTTTTTGGGTACAATTCACTAGGTCTAAGTTAGGTCAGCTAAAAGAATAACAAATGCAAAAAGTGAAAAATACCTCTAAACTATACAGGGTTGACCCTGGTCAACCTAGTATAACTGACAGTCCAAAAGGGAATTAAAGAAAGAAAAAATGGATGGAAAAAGGAAAATGAGTAGAATGGGTATGTTTGGGAAGAATAAGCTTAAGGTTAATATTTTTAGGAGATAAGTGTGTATATGGAGAGTGGAAAAAGGGACAACAATATTATGAAGCACCAATAGTCTACCCACCCCTTTCCTGATGCACCCCTTAAGGCATACATTCATAGATATTAAGACTTTACATATTATTTAAATATACAAAGTGTCACTAACAAATAAAAGTTGAAAATATTATGTGTATACATATGCCCCACCTTAAGGTCATCATGTGTCATGTCAGTGCAACATAGGATGGTGCTTTCAAATAGAACATGATAACACACAACGTTGATGGTAAATAAAGTGCAATAAGTAGAAAATAAGATAAATTAAAGGATAAAATTGAAAAACACATGCCTTTACTTACCTTAATGTTATAGATAAATAATTAGACTACAATAGAAATTAAAATTGTTTAATGTGAAGAACACTAGGTGAAACTATAGAAGTTAGTGCAAAACAATAGCAAAAAATCAAAAAAATTGGAAGATAGAATATAGTACTAGAAAATGAGTTAAGGAAAAGATATGAGGGTATTAGGAAAATTGGAAAATCAAGATTTTTAAGGAAAGGCTAGAATATTAAGGGCAAATCAAAGATAAAAGGATGGAAAAAGAATGATAAATGATTGTAAAACATAGTAAATCATGTCAAAAAGCATGTAAAACATAAATGACCAAAAATAATGTAGAACATACTAAATCACATTGGGAAGCATGTAAAACATGAATGATAAATGAAATATCAATGCAAGAGAACTTGAACAAAAATATGTAAGTGAAAAGTAAGCTCATGTAAGATAGGAATAAATAAAAATGTGAAAGATTTAAAATGAAATGTAATTAAAAATGTAGGACAAACATGAATAAGTCATACATAAAGAAACACATGTAATAATGGAAAATGTCATATGTAAGATAAGTTAAGTCCATAAAAATGACACAAGAACATGATAGATAAATGAAAATCAAAATCTCTAATGGATGAAGACTTAAAATTAGTGCTTATTCTAAGATGTAAAGTAAGAAAACACAACACCTAATGACATGACTAGTATGATAATGAGATGGTGTGATAAATAAATGGTCTAAAAATGTAATCCATAGTTGCTCAAACATGTTATTTTTCTCCAAGTATATATAAAACTAAAATAAATTAGTGATAGAATGTTTTTAATAGGTGAAGAAAAAGGAAGTAAAGAAGGGAAAATAGATTTGGAATTATAAATTTCCTATCAAGGGGGGAAATTAAATGGGTAGATGGAAGAATGAAGTAAAAATCAAGGTAGAAGAACTCTTTAGTAAAGTCAAGACACTAAAATTAGGTTTTTAAAAATAATATGACTTTCAACCTTAAGTAATATGAAGAACTTATCTTAGATACACAAGTCTTAGGTCAAAAAATGAAGTATAAATATCATCCCATGAAGCCTAAATGCATGAAAAGTAAAATAGACCTACCTCCCCACAACATGTTCCCTATTTCTAAAGACCCCTTATAGAGCCATAAATATATTATAAATATTGGGTACTTGTGTGAGAAAGTAGGTAGCACCATATATTTTGTTCAATTACCCTATTCCAATATACTGGCCTAAGACACCCTAAAGGACCTCAGTTCTATGTGAGGCCAAATGTGGAGTTTGAGCTACGATTAGAGATAGTAGATGTGATTATAATCATGTATTTTGGTGTGATTTTGAATTTTAATTATTGTATATTGCCTTTAAGATATCATTGTTTTTTAATTTCAAATTATTTAGCATTTAACTTTCTTGATGGTTTTTTTAATTCCTCCTTCCATATGGATTTCCAAGACCAAACATGGGTGCTAAAGATGAATTTAATTTAAATACTTGGGACAAGGTTTATAAGAGAGATAAATTAAAATATCATGGGGTCTAAGAGACTCATAAATCTAGGTGAAATAAAAGTACTATCTTGACTTTGACCTTATTTTATCGATTGTAGAGTGATAGGAAAGGAAATCAAGAGGAGTGACACATGGAACAATTTGAATTGATTAAAATAAATAAAATGTGATAGAGGGTGAAAAAGGGATAGATTGATATAAAAATGTTATTCCTTATCATATGAATAAGTGAAATGGATGACAACATGCTAACATATATTATTGTGAAAATTTTATCTATAAAAAGAAGCAAAAGGTAAAGTTGAGAACAAGGATCAAAATCATTTTGTAGAAAAGGAATGAAAAGATGGTAATTTTATGAGGAGGTTCAGGTCTTATCCATAGTCTTATACTACAACTAATAAAATAAAAACCTGTGGGGGTGAATTTTAAATAAGGGGAAAAATTGATCATAAAGCTACTAAGGTAAAGATTAACATAAAAAGATAAAATAAATATACAAGGAAAAAAATGAAAGCAAATGCCAAATGTAATGTGAAATAAAACCAAAGATTTTAAAAGAAGATAATGATTCTAGTAAAGTGAAACTAAAATAAGTAAAAGGGTACAAAAACAAAGAAACATGAGACAAAAAGAACATGTAAGAGTTATGCTGACATCTATATCAAAGATGAGCATCTGAAATACAAGTCTATAAGTCTCAAAAAGTTTTTTGAAGTTGAATTTGTTTGTTATTATGTATTTTAGAATAAGAATGGATATCTTAAGATTCCCCAAATGTTAATTGGATGTAGGTAAGGGCATCACAAGATGCCCCAAATTCTAAAGGGGCATGTGGATGGGTATTGCAAGAGGCCCCAACATGTGAGTTAGAGTGAGGTAACATTGAACCATTAGAATGGTTTGCATTGGGTTGGTAGGTATATTTGGAGATAGGAAAATTTGATGGTTTGTTAGATTTTAAGGATGTTGAATGTGACATATTATGGGTAGGAGAGGTATGAAGAGATAAAGGAGCACCATAAATGATATGCATTGGAGTAAGCATTTGAACTAGGTACTCTTTTAGTACATATGACCTAAAAGGTTGAGTTTCAATGGAGGAAACAATATGTTTTAAAGTTGTTCATGTTATCTATCCTTTCCTTATTGGTGTAAGAAGAAGGATCAACTATGGTTTGAACAAAATTACTAGAAGAGGTATATGCATGGGATGATTGTGTTGATTATTGGGTGGTTAATTTTGATGTCATTTTGTTTCATGAGATTGAATTTGAGAAGCTTAAAGATAGTTTTGATAATGTTTTTTTATTAGAGTATCAAGATTGAAATGCAAAACAAACAAATAAGAAACAAGAAAATGGTGAAGATCATGGCAAGACTCATGAGACTGATCTATATTAGCATGCCACCAACATAACTTAATAGGATTGTACCATTTTGGAAGAGGTTTGGAAGGATCAAAGATCATGGGTTTAGAGGGTGGAAATTTATTCTTAAGTTGTTTGAAACTCAAGGAAGGGTGGGTTAAGTTAAAATTATTTGAATTAGATTATCCATTTTATGGTTAGGGAGGTTTGGATGAATAAATATTAATAGAATAGGATTGGAAAGGTACTTTTTTATTTCTTTGAGGTGGTTAAAATTGAGTCATAAGAAATTCTTGCATTTTATCTTGGTCTAAGGCTTTGTGTAAAGTTTTAGGAGAAAATATTCAAACTTTGTATTGAAGGGGAGGTTTAAGAGTAGTGACAAATATTTTTAAAAGAGTATCATCAATCATGTTATGGTTCAATTTATGAGAGAGACACTTCCATCATTTGATGAAAGTATGAGAAGATTCATTAGGAAGTTGCTTAGCATTGATTAAATGACTAAGGTAATTTTTAGTAAGGTCATCATGTTGTAATTCCTTCACTAGAGTATTGACTAAATCCTCTAGTTATGAGATGGAATGTTTAGGAAGTTGGTTGTACCATTAAATTGAATCACCAACAAAGGTTTTGGCTAAGATATTCATGGTAACACATGTGTTAGTTTGGACCCATTCCTTATAGAGATTACATAAATATTTAAGAAAAATAGTAGGGTCCTTAATCCCATTATATGTGATAGTTAGATAAATGTTTCCAATATATATGGATGTAATGAATGGGAATAAAGGTTATTTTTTGAATATGTTGAGGCATTTTTTATTAATTAGAGGTTGAGGGATGATATTCCCATTGACATCTCTAAGAGGAGGAGGAACAAAAGATGGATTTGGTTGAAACATAAATACTTGAGGTGATTGACTAATCATGTTTCATAAATGTTATTACATGTTCATCACTTGATAGGTGTTAGTTATTTTCATGATGTTCATTTGTTGTATGACTTGTGAAATAAGTTGATTTCTATCAATAAGTGGGTCTGAAGGTGGGGTATTAGTGTTGTTAAGAAAAGGATTGTTAGTGTTGGTTGGAGGAGGACTCTTTATAGGTAGAGGATTCCAAATATTAGTGTTATTTGTCTTAAGTGTGGTATAAGAATAAGGAATCTTGGTAAAGCCATAATTTATATGAGGAGTGTAAATAGTATTAGCATCAAGGTTTTTGAATAATTGGGAATCATATAGATTATCAATTTTAGTGGTTTAAACCATGTTAATTTGGAAAGTGATAAGACTTGGTGATCTTGTTATGGGTGTAAAAAGAGGATTATGAACATTAGTTGTAAGGGTATGAGTGTTGATAGGAGAATGATTATTTCATTGAAGATTCTCAAAATTGGTATTGGTAAGAGGACTAGGATTAATGACCTCAACTACATTACATTGTGTAGTGATTGGTTTTAGTTTAGGAGAAGATGAAGGAATAAATCACATAGTTTCATATGAAGTAATGAAATAAGTGAGATTATTATTCAAATACTTGATTATGAAATGTTTTAGACTAATGAAAGTTTAAAAAGATGTCATCATGATGAAACATGACTATATAACCACACAAGGAGAATTAAAAGTGACAAAAAATAGTATAGGGTTGATTAAGTTGATCCTATACAACAAATAGGGCATGAAAAGGGTTTATAAATAGTATAGGGTCAACTAGGTTGATCTTGTACAAAAAAAGGTTTAAAAAGATCTCGAAATAATACAAGTTCAATTGAGTCGATCCTGTATATTTGTTAGAGAATAGAAAAGGTACAGGGTTGACTAGTTTGACCTAATATAATAGACAAGGAAGATGATAAAGTTGATAAAAAGTTATGAATTAAAACAAGTCAATTTTTGTAGTTAACTTAGAAAATTAAGAACTAAAAAGAAACAAATAGTCAATTGGATTAACATTGGCCAATTTAATTGAGACACACTATATAAAACCTTGAACTAATGTTGGCTAATGTAAGTTTTTACATATATGATTGATCAAAGAGCAAGAAATCAAATTGGAAAGTAAATATATAACTAATTTTTCAAAATAAGATGTTTATTATATTATTAAGAAATGATTTTAAATGTGATGGGAAGTTGGTTGTAAAGCAATGAACTAGATAGGAATCTAAGGATGGTTTTAGGTAGTTTGGGCTGAAAGGGACTATAGTGGAAATGATACAATCTTGGTATTGGGGCCTACCCCCTCACTTCATGCACTAAAATGATAAAGGTGTCGAGTTCTTAGCTATAATATACCATTAACCATGTTTTATACTTGACTAGAGTATCAAGTCAACTTCCCCTTTGGTGATGAAATCTATGTAGGTTGGCCTTAGGTAGACAAATGGTAAAATGATTTTTTTTAGTTTTTGTTATTTGGCCATGTGTAATAATGAAACTAAATGGTTAACTAAAAACTACCTAATTTGACTATGTGAACTATTGTAACCATGAAATCAATAAGAAAATAAAGGTGTAAACTAATTACTAGCATATAGAGATTAATTCCAACTTGAAATAAGGTATAGTGTTGACACTATATTCATAAAATATAGAATAGGGTTGATAGGATCAAACCTGTACTATGGAAACAAGGTCTAAAAATGAATAGGGTCAACCAAGGTCAACAAAGGTATTTAGACAACACACAGAATATAGAACTAGATTCACAAGGTCAATCTAGTTGACTGTGTAGGGGTAGTTTCAAAGAATACAAACTATGATAGGAAAGATAGAAAAAAGAGACAGAGAGATAGAAAGGAACCTTGGTGGATCAAAGATGCTAAGAATGAATATTTTTAGTTAATAAACTTTGAATATGCTTGTAAAACTAACTAACTAGGATGACTGGGTCAATCAAGCTTTACATAATCCTACTTCTAAGTGCTTTGAATATACAGGGTCAACTAGGTTGACCTACTATGCTAAACAAGATGCCTTAAAATGTACAAGGTCAACTAGGTCGACTTAGTAGTCTAAACTAGAAATCTAGAAACCTATACTATGTCATTTGAATCGATCTAATTGCCTATTCCTAAAAACCTATGAATACAAATTAGAACTAGGTCAATAGAGTCAATCTAGTATGATAGATATATGATAAAAATAATTCAAGAAAGTGAAATAAATCTTGTAAGGGTTAGTTTCATTTTAGGTTCACCTAAATATATGCAATCAAAAATGAATCATGTCTATAAATCAATCTTAGCTTAGAGAAGATATAACATACCTACACTTTAAGTTGGAAATATATTTGTTAAGCAGGATCATGACCAATATGGAGATCTGTTATACACACACACACACACACACACACACACACATATATATAGATGACCACATGATGCTTGCATCAAACATGGATAGTAGTGTCAATGCACTTTTATAACTCTTATGCATGTGTCCAATCAAGAATACAAATAAGAATGGATCCAAATTTATATAATCCCTACACTATTACCTATATAACTTCCTTGTGTTAAATATGATTAGGGGATCAATTATCATAATACACCATGTGAGGTAGGTGTTGGGACCAAGATACCCCCTTTTTAATTTTGGGGACCCTTGAGAAGTCTTTGTGCCCAAGTTTTAAGTCATATGAGCATTGAAGTATTTAAAAAAATATGAAGATCATCCACTCTATTAAGAAAGGGGCTTATGTGATTTAATTCTCTTATTTTAGACTAATCTTGCTAACAAGGTTACGTGAGTCATTTTTTAGCTTCCATGGAAGATTTAGGGTTCTATGTTCAGAAACCTTAGGTGGCCCTTGATTCAAATTCAAATATTAGAGGGATATAAGATGGTGGGAACCAATTTAAATATATGTCAATATAAATTCCATTTTACTTTATCCTCATTGATTTATTTTGTTTCATGTTAGAAAATAATTGAGTTATTTATTTCTATACTTTAATTGTTGGAATGCTATATTGGTTGAATATTTCATGTCACACTATATATTTTAAATCCTTAATGTATGTAATCTATAATAATAATAATAATGGCACACCCAGTCATACTTTTCATGATTGTGCACCCCACAAAATTGTTTTATTTTTAATATTTTATTTTGTTTTTGTTTTTGCTTTGTTAAAAAATAATGACCTATAACGTATTAAATTTTTTTAATGTATTAAAAAAAATTATAATTTTTTGTTGGAATATATTTAATTGTATCATTATAATATAAAATTTTCATAAAAACCAGTTACAGTTTATTAATTATGATCAAATTAGTGACTGCCACTTTCATTTTCCATTTTATTGTGTGTGTGTGTGTGTGTGTGTGTGTGTGTGTGTGTGTGTGTGTGTGTGTGTGTGTGTGTGTGTGTGTGTGTGTGTGTGTGTGTGTGTGTGTGTGTGTGTGTGTGCATATGACCACATGATGCTTGCATCAAACATGGATGTAGTGTCAATGCACTTTTATAACTCTGATGCATGTGTCCAATCAAGGATACAAATAAGAATGGATCCAGATTTATATAATCCCTACACTATTACCTATATAACTACCTTGTGTTAAATCTGATTAGGGGATCATTTGTCATAATACACCATGTGAGGTAGGTGTTGGGACCAAGATACCCCCTTTTTAATTTTGGGGACCCTTGAGAAGTCTTTGTGCCCAAGTTTTAAGTCATATGAGCATGAAGTATTTAAAAAAATATGAAGATCATCCACTTTATTAAGAAAGGGGCTTATGTGATTTAATTTTCTTATTTTAGACTAATCCTGCTAACAAGGTTACGTGAGTCATTTTTTAGCTTCCATGGAAGATTTAGGGTTCTTTGTTTAGAAAGCTTAGGTGGCCCTTAATTCAAATTCAAATATTAGAGGGATACAATATGGTGGGAACCAATTTAAAATAAGTTATAAATAAGGGTTTTGCATGAGTTTAAGTCATGTTTTCATAACATAACTCAAACTCTTCTTTGTTTCTTTCCCCTTTATTTTCCTAAGTTCCTCAGGTCTAAGTTAACATGGTTCCATGATGTCCCTTTTTACATTACCTAACTTATCTTAGGTCCTTAATACTAAGGCCTTGATAATTATCTCAACCTTATAATTAATTCTTTATGCTAAGTGCTTTTATTTATGTCCTTGAGTCTAATAGTTATCTCCCTCACTCTTTATTGGATCCTATGATTAATACTTGCTCACTAGATTTGATTAGATGGAGTGTCCTAACCAAAAGGATTTGGATAAAATAATGTGCACCATGATATATAAATATTAATAACTCACTTTATAGATTTGAGCCAATGGTATGAGGCATAGGATAAAATGTAAAAAAGAGCATAATGCCCCAAACATCATATGCATGGCAAATTAATGATTCAAAAGAAGAAATAAAGTGGCATACCTAATAAATTAATCTAATTAATGACCAAACCACCTACATGGATTGAAAACTATTGCTCAATTTATATATTTGATCTAATGGCATGAGGCCTAGGTGGAATTTTCAAAGGCATCCTAGGCTCCTAGGAATGACATGTGTCACATTTTCATTTGAGCTGTGACTAGCTAGAAAATCAATGGCATTCAATCAATCTTTAGATTTAATATAATGGAGTGAAATTCATAATGAATTTTCAAAGATTCATGAACTCAAAATGTGGATAGTACATGACCAAAGTGACAATTAACAAGAGATACATATCATGAGAAAAATCTGTGAGGGTGGCAAATATCATGACTACAAGCCTAGAGATCTCTAGACCAATAAAAGTTGAGGACTTGGATTTAGATCAATAGATCATACTTTATTTCTATATTTGATCCATTAGTGTGAAATAAAAGGAAGCTTTTAAAATCCAATGGCGAGTATCCGAATGACACTTATGAAAATTGTCATGAAAAGCCCAAAATGATGCCACATAGACTCCACATAAGCATAAAATTTAAAAATCAAAGATCTTATAAACTCAAAAATGAAAGGGTATAAATCAAAATTGTCTCCGTAAAATCCAAAACATCTATGAATTTAAATTTTAAATATCTCCTACCATTAAATCTCTAAACCCTAAAACCTCTATAAAGAAAAGACCTAAATTTGTTTAATCACTTATAATTCAATCAAGATAGCATAATTATGCTCCGAAGAATGAGTTATATAGTAATAACCCTTGGAAATATAGTGTATGAAATTCAATAACATCATAAATGGTAGTTATCAAGTAATAATTGAAGATGGACATTGAGCTCTATTTGACCTTTGACAATGCAAGAAGGATTTTTAAGGATACAAAGCTAGATCTGGTGGCCTTGAATATCCATGGAGTGAGGAATTAGTCTAAATTGTTATTCCTAATAGATGAGTTATAGCCTATCTACTAGGAGGAAAAGAATAATTCCATAACAAATTGAAGGTACAATGACTTGGTTACAATTCAAATGGCTAGTCTCCACCATGCTATGGAAAAACTAGATATAATGTACTACATTAATGTTTTTACACCCATTTTTACTAATTGTAGGATAGATGGTGAATGGGTCACTCAGGAGGGTAGTTATAAGAGGGTGACATACATCTCTCTTATGTCCTTGAAACCTATTACAAGCTCTCTTTACCCCATCTCAACCTCCTTGACATGATAAACTGAGGTAACACCTAAGACTTTAATTCAATCCTCACACCCTGGTTAATCCAAGGACTCTATGTCTTCAGAACCCTAGATGACTGATTCCCATTATCAAATTCAGATAATGCATTATAAAAGCCATGACCTTACTAAATTGAGCCTTTGGTTCCCTTTACACCACATATGTAAACAAAGTTTAGGTGTGTTATGTCCACTTCATGATAGAAGAAAAATTGACTCCTCTAGTAGGAGACCTAATTAGCTTCTTCTTAGCTAAGTAGTTCATAACCATAAAAATATGAAACTTTAAGTAATTCTATATGATGTCTTATCTGTTTGATTCTTTTTTAGCCTCTATATGCTTCCCTAGTATTAGGAATTGGTCCCCTAATGGTAGAACCACAATTTCTCACCACTATTCCAAATTGTACATATTCAAGTATAGGAACCACATGCAATTCATCTATGATTGTTTTTTCCAAGCCATATATGAATCCATCATAGGATTTCCTATGCCAAGATTTCATCCCCTTATTAAGAGATAGATAGAAACCATGGGGGATGTATAGTATTATCTAGACTGCACTATCATTAAGATAGAGGGGATCCTAACCAAACCTTATAAGGTATTAGTCCATGTCCTTAACAAGCTTTTTGAGTAAGATATTACCTCCTAAATCTCCCAAGGTATGGAAAAGGTATGCAAAGAGAAGAGGAAAGGACAAATACATCCCCTCCCATTAGATATTTAGAAGATTATAATCAAATATTGGAGCAATTGGAAATCATGGTAACACATAGGAGTTCTTTTGATTTCCAACTAGATGACCTTAAAATGTGGGACCCTAAGGGTAGGTTGGTTAACCACATTAAGGAGATAAAGGTCCCTAAGATTTAATATGAACATAATCTAGGTGTTGGTGATGACATCTATATTAGATCACAAAATTTGGAATAAGTGCTCTCTAGAATTAAAAAATACAATATCGAGTTGGAACGTAGATTGATTAAGGGCAACAAGCCTATAATGGAGATATGGTAGTTGCATCCCTTGAAATATCATTTTTTTGTGAAGAGCATCTGGGTCAACCCCACTAGTAGGAACCTCAAGTTGAACAACCTCAAGTTGAATATACTTAAGATAGAAAGGATAAAGGCAAATAAAAAGTTGGAGAACCTAGATTGGAGCACAGACTTAGGGAAGGTCTCTCACCTATAGAACTCCCACAAAGACCACCTTATCTCATGAATTTTTTTGACATGATAGCTCTTGAGCCAGAAGAGATAGTGGAAGGTTCTCTCATTGATATAGCAGTAGCATATGGCTTAGATAGAGAAGGGGATCCCTATGAAGAAATAGAAAAGGAGATGGTTCCATTGGAAAGGGAGAAAAGGAAAGTAAATATGGCCTTGGTTCCTATGATTCTAAGGAATAATACTAGGTTGACCTTTACTCACCCTACTAGTAAAGTGAATCTTTTAAGAGATGAGAATCCAATCCATAGGCCACTCATCCCTGACTGGTTCATCTATGGGATGTTTTAGAAGATACCATCCCCCACTCCTTCATGGGCCTTGACATAGGTTGGATCAAAAATACATGATAACATCAAACCATGGATCAAGGACATAGTGGAAAAGCAAGAAGAGATAAGAATACAAATTTGACATATTCAAGAAGAATAGAAAATTGACACCCAAGGAGCCTTTGGTAGTGAAAGTATAGAGCTTCCCGAGCCATAAAAGTTTAAGAGGCTAGAGATTAATGTCCAATTTAACCTAGACATGATAGGATTAGAAAGGGTCACCATAAGGACAACCATGGTCAGTTAAGAATAATTCACCTTTCAAAAGGTGGAACCATTCATAGGGCTAAAACCTATTGGAGGAAAACAACTTGGAGAGGATCGTATCCATGAGGAGGATATGGAAAGATTAATTGAGGCTCAATCTCAATAGGATAGGGATAGTGTATAGGGATTAGTATAAATAATTAATAACTTAAATAAGGAAAAAGAGAATTTGTAAACTCAAATAATTCTCTCAATCCCAGATTCAATGATTAAAATGCTTGAGGAGTCATTCAATGACATGTTCAAAGCACTGAAGTCTATGAAATTGAGGAAAGATGCACTAGAAAACTAAGCCACCTTAGCAAAGGATATGGTTACTCAATGGAAAACTTATGAAGATAAGATTGCCCAACTTCTTAATATTTAGGTTAAAAATCAATTAGCAAATTTTAAATCCATTAGCATGGGGCACGTAAGTGCCATTTTAGGAATTTTTATAGATAAGATCAAAGCCTTGAGTGCTTAGCATACTAAAATGGAAGAATTTATTGATGAGGAGAAAGAGGTCATGGGAAGAATTGAGAAACTCTTAGGAACTATGCTTGAGGATACTACATATCCTCTACCTTGGGGATTATTAGTGATGAGGAATTCTAATATAGAGCCACTTTGGTGACTCAAAAAATCAAGGTTAAAAGTCATGAACAATAAGGGAAAGATAATAGTAAAATATTAGACATGTTAATGAATGTAAGGGAGAGGATCAATGAAACTAGATACATTAAGGAAGTTTTTTCTTAGAATGACAAAGATTTTGATCAGCCAGTTGATAAAAAAGAGGAGCGTATCACAAGGCTTATCCTAAACTAGGGATTAGTGGATGAACAGCATGATAAAGCTATGAGAATCCTTTAGAAGTAAAGGGCCCCACCTCTAATGTCCTAATTATGGTTTACCTAAGAGGTAGCATATTATTTTTTAAAGGCATATGCTAGTCTGTAAGCATGATTGCTTCTAGGTTAGCATGATTGTAATAGACATGTGTATCATAGTTTGTTACAAAGACAATAGTTTTTATCTTTATACACCTATATTTTAGACTGACTGGTATACTAACATTTTCTATAAAGGCGTGCATTACCATTCATAAAGGGGATAAACTTTGAGCTATTTTTGTACCATTTTTAAGAAATTATTATAAAAGATCAAGGAATTCTACATGAATTATCTGGGTTGATGTGTTTGAATTGCGAAGTTTCTTAATTGATTGTTTAAGTTTGAATATGAATAGTTTATATAAATACTAAGTTAGATCATTAATTATATGGTTGCTAACTTTTGTAATGCTAGGTTAGCTGAGTGAAATTAAGTTTACTTCATTTTATTTGCTCTGCAATAAAGATGTGCATTTGCTATCTAGATGTAGTGTAAAACCTTAAAACTAAATCCAATTCTTACTTGTATTATCATCCTATCTTTAGGAATAGTCCTCATTTTTAGTGAAACATGAACTTAGGATACTTTACACTATATTTTAGTTACAATCATACTTGGTAATTCTTGAAACTTTGTCAATATGTTCACAATCAAGGATCAACAATCACTGTTTCTTTCTTACTCTACCCTTTCCTTCTACTCTTTCTTTAAACAACTCATTTTAGTTTAAAACATTGTTCATAACCATTTGGTTTATTCATAGTTTATATCTAGACTGAGTTATCAAAAATAACATCAAGATTCATAAAATAACGCACCAAGATGGCTCCCAATAATCAAACTATATAAATATTGTGGAACAATCTACATTTATTTGTTGTTATTTCACCATATGCATCATAATTTCCAAATACCTACAACTCATGCCCTGAATATGTTGGACCCTAAAATGAGAAGTATTCTTTAAACATTAATATCACCTATGGTATATTTAGAAGCATCTTAGTTGGTGGTAGGAGGGTCATTCATGCTAATTAGCTTAGGATTGGTGACATCTTTACACCTTTGGGTGGATATTTAATCCTAAGTGTATATATTGGTGGTCTTGGAGGTTTCTAACATATGTTTATGCTTTGTTAAGGCAAAACTCATAGCTCTTTGATAAATGATTGCTAGTTTTTGTAAATATAGCTTTGGATTTATGGTTCTACAATATTTGAAATTAGAATGGCTTATTATGATCAAATATCAATTATCTTTACACAATAGTATACATCTTAGAGCTAAATTTGTGTGAATTTGATTCCTTTTGTCACTTCTTGTAAAAATATTTATATAATTAGCTTCAGATGCATGTTTGATCCTTATTTCTTGTAAAAAATTAACTTGGTGTACCATGTTTTCAACAAGATTTCACATCTTCAAGATATAATTGCCTAGGATTCACAATAGATCACACTAGAAAATGAAAGAGCCTTTACTAGAGCTACACATTCATCAAATAACTAGGTGTGACAAAGGTAGAAAAATAGTTTCCAAGTCTTTACCCACTTTTCCTATTCAAGGAACCTTTGCATTTAGACCACATCTAGGTATGGCTTGGCTAGGAAGTTCCTGTATTAATTATAATAGATAGTCAATGATTTACTACATAATCCTAATAAATATTTTCCTATATTTAGTCCCACTTATGTTATAACTATAGAGGAACATGTTAAAGTATTTTAAAGTTTCTTTGAGGTTATTAAATGTTATATATGAGGATGTAGCATGTAAACTATTTATGTTTAGTTTCAAAGATGCAGTGTATGAATGGTTCTTTAGTTTTCTTGATGACTGCATTACCACCTAGAATGATTTCAAAACCATTTTCATCAATCAATTTGGCAAGATTATCAATCCTTATTTCATTTACCATCAATTTAAAATAATAAAAAGAGATGCTAGTGAACCTATAAAGTCTTTTACACCAGATTCTAAAAAATGTATATCAAGACTATGGAACCTTACAAACCTAATGACGTTCTAGCCCTAGGATATATAAAGACATCGTAAATCCAATGACTTCTATATTTCTAAAGAGATCTATCCCAATTATAGCTTCATTAGCCTAAGCCTATTTTTAGGAAGTGGTTATCAGTGATCAAATGCAACCACAAAGCCACATGGCATACTCCATCCCTAATGTTAACCCACAAATACTTGTTCTAAACCTTTTTCCAAATAATAACCAAAATACCCTAGCTCTTAATAAAATCTCAAGCCTAAACATTTTGACTACTTGTTATGATGATTTTAATCAAAGTCTAGGATTCCTGAATTACCAAGCTACTAATGGATCTTCTAGTAATGATCAAAATGCCTTAATACCTTCTCCTAGTTCAAATAATAATAATGTCCTTAATTTTAAGACCCCTAAAAGTGAGAATAAGTCTATATTAAGATGGTTTAAAAAAATTTCACCAATTTTCTCCAATTACAAAACAAGTTGGTAACACTAGTGAAAGTTATGGAAGGAACTTTACTTTCCAAAATCTCAACAGAACAAGAAATAGGTTACATAATTATAGCTTCTAAAATAGCAACAAGACTAATGAACCCTCTACTAGTAACAAAACCATGGACATTAATCACATAGATATTGGTTTGCCTAACTATTGTAGAGTGTATGCTACTACTAAACATGGTGAGATTAATTACATTGAGTTTTGAAAAGACTTTAAAGCTTTTAAATAATAATTAGATACATCTAAAGTAATTCCTAATAAGGACAAAAATTAAAATACATATGGCCCTAAGCCTTCTAACCAAATCCGTATAGTGGAAACCTTTGATTTCCCCTTTCAATGGGAAAATGAACCAGATGAGATCCCTGACAAAATCCATATATTTCAATAGTTATTTAAAAATACCCACCCATTGAGGAATATAGACTAGTAGTAACCTTTGACCACTTCAACTCCTCCTAGTAAATATGGAACCCCTCTTGACACTATTTCAAAGAATGACCCTAAGCTATCGAAAGAAGTTCCTCCAAGTGTAGTGCTAATTCACTAAGCAAGACTAGCCATAATATTGTTGAATACATGAAGAAAATCAAGGCCAACATCACCTTATATGAGTTAACATATATCATAGAGCAAAGATATTTACCATTTGATTCCTTGAAATTTAGAAAAACTCCTAAGAATAATCATGCTAATGTAATGGTACATAATGCCAAATTTGAATACCACCTTTCTTGCTCATAGTTAGGATGTTTGGTAAGAACTTGCACAATTGCTTGTTATACTCGGGTGCCTCTACAAATATTATGCATATTGGTATATTTAAACAACTTAGTTTAAACCTTGTCAAGTCTAATAGGATTGTCACCCACTTAGACAAGTCAAGGGTAAAGGTAGTTGGAGAGCTTCTGAATTTTCACATATAAATAGCTTCTAAACCTAGAATTCAATAATTCATTGACATTAAAGTGGTTGATATGCCAAATGCCTATGGGATCTTATTGAGTAGGAAATGGACCAAGGCTTTAAATGGGTATATGTCTAATGATTTCTCCCACTTATGGCTACCTTGGAAATAAGTCCCAAATCAAATTAGAGTTGAGAGGGAACTAAGAATGAAACATATGATAATGGAGTATAATGTTGTAATTTAAAGTTTTAACATAATTAACTCAGACTTATGGGTTTTAACCCTAGAATCTGATAGGATAGATGATACATAGGATAGGGAACCTCATCTTGGGATATGGAAATTTTAGTTTGATAGTGCTAGATGCAAGTCTAGATTAGGTGTTGGGATTGCCTTAATCGATCTGACTAACAAAAAGTACCATTCCTTTTATATATTCTAATTCCCTTTCACCAATAATCTTATTCAATATGAAACTCTTATACTTGGTTTGCAATTTTCTATCAAGAATAAAGCTAAGGAACTACTAGTTTTTGGTGACTCTAAACTAGTGGTCAACCAAGTTAGAAGTAGGCACTAATGTAAACTCTCATACCTCAAGAATATTTTGGGACTTAATTGAGTCTTTTGATACTTTCGACATCACCTCCATTCCTAGGGAATAAAACTAAGTTGTAGAGGAGTTGGCATCCATTACAAAAATATCATGCCTAATCTAGACTACCTTGATTTCAATATTGAATTGGTCCCATATCCATTAATGCCTAATAATGTTAACCATTTAAAAGTATTTAATGATGACCAACATATATTAGATTTCTTAACCAATTTTGGGTATTTAAAACCCATGTCATTAATGAATTTTATGAAAATGCAATTAGAGGGAACAATTTTGATAGCAAGATCATTTAGCTAAATGACAACAAAATCCCTAAAGGGATTATTACTCTAGAAAGACTATTTGATCAAGATAAACTAGCTGAGGTGTCAAAAATCTTGAAGGTGAGTGGAAAGGATTACAATACTATGGATCTTGGCCTCCAAGAGCAACCCAACTATTTAATGTTAGAAAAGCTTATACAACTCTTGAAAATGAGAAATCCAAATAGCTCCTTACTAGGTATAAGGATGTTATAACATGGTCTGATGATGACCTAAATATCTTTGATTCAATAGTCATTACCCATATCATTCCCTCAAAGAAAGTTGTAAACCTTTTAGACAAAAACAAAGAACAACAAACCCCATGTTGGAACCTATGATATTCAAAGAGGTCAAAAGATTACTAGATTCTAGGATAGTCTTTCCTATTAGACATTCAACTTGGGTGGCCAATTTAGTGCTAGTCAGGAAGAAGAATGATAAGATTAGGATCTATAATAACTTCAAGAATTTAAATGGAGCATGAAATAAGGATAATTATCCTCTCCCTTCTTTGGACTAGGCAATTCAAATTATTTTAGGTTTAGCCATGATGTCCTTCTTAGATGGATTTTTAGGTTATAACCAAGTATTGGTTGAGAAGGAAGATAGGATGAAGACAACCTTCACAATAAAGTGGGGAACCTTTGCTTAGAAAAGGATGCATTTTGGACTAATCAATGTAGGAGATACCTTCCAAAGAGACATGTACCATGCCTTCTAATTTATAATTGGTAAGTGCATCATCATTTATATGGATGACCTAATAATTTTCTCTAAAAATAGGGAAAATCAGTTTATACACTTGCAACAAGATTTTGAAAGATGTGGAAGATATGAAATTTCCTTGAACCCTAAGAAGATCATATTTTGTGTAACTAAAGTAAAAATATTAGGACATGTTATAACCAAATATGGCATCTCCATAAACCCTAAAAGAATAGAGGCCATATCTAGAATTAAGCTCCCAAATAATAGGAAGGAACTAATGTCATTCTTTGGCAAAATAAATTTTGTAAGGCAATTCATTTCTAGTTTTGCATAAATTTTCAAGCTATTGAATGACATGCTCAACAAATATTACAAGGTAATCTATAATTAAGAATATAATAAGGCATTTGGTGACATCAAAGAGGCCATTGGCCAAGGCCCAATGTTTATAAGTCTAGATTTCTCAAAGGATTTCTACCTTTACTCTTTTGCATCTGATGATACTATGGCTATTGTATTGACTCAAAAAGTTGAAGGGTGTGACCACCCACTAGCCTTCATGAATACTAATTTTAATAATGTTGAACTAAACTATTCTATGATTAATAAGTAGGCATATGCACTAGTAAAGGTAGTAAAGAAGTTTAGGCACTATATCCTAATAAATAAGGTGCATGCTATTCTACCTAACCCTACCACTAATATTAAATTGAGTTAAAATGAGATGGGAAAGTGTAGGGATAAGTGGATGTTAGTTTCTAAATAATATGACCTAGAAATGAAGGTAGAAAATCTAGTAAGATACCAAGGTTTGATTAAGATGATTGTGAATACTATCCCTAGGTAAAGTATTATGCAAGTAGGCCAGCATAATTTTCAAAATAATGAATGGTATGATTAAATCATACACTTGATAATCAATGGTACTTGTCTTCTAGGTCTATCTAAGGAGAAATAGAGAGCCTTGAGACTCAAGACAACCAACTACTTGATCAAGAATAAAATATTGTACAAAAAGAACTTTGAAGAAATCTACCTGAGATGTGTTTAAAAGAAATAAGATACCCAAATTATGGCCATATTTCATGAAAATTTGGGCAATAGACATCCTTCTATAATAATTATATCTCAAAAAATCCTAAGGGCTAGTTACTATTGGCCTATTATCTTCAAGGATACCACTTGTGTCAAATATTCAATACCAAAAAGCCAAAGGTAGCTATGTCTCTATAACTAGTCATGATTGACAGACCATTTTCACAATGGGGTCTGGACTTTGTTGGAGTGATCAACCCCAACTCATTTTAAGGTTACAAGTATGTCTTAACTGCCATAATTATTGCACTACATGAACTAAGGTAGTGGTAACCAAGTAATGTATAATGGAAGATGTGATAAATTTCCTAGAGGATAATATATGTACTAGATTTGGGACCCCAATTTTTTTGGTATGTGATAATGGGTATACATTCATTTCAATTGAGATGACTGCATGGGCTTATGAAAATGGTATTAAACTTAAATTTTCCTCTAATCACTACCCCCAAGGGAATGGTGTTTCTAAATATAAAAATAAAAACCTATTGAAGGCAATCAAGAATTCTATAGAAGACAAACCTAGAACTTGGCATAAACTACTCAAATTTGCACTCTGGGCTGATAGAACAAGGATCAAGTAAGCCTTGAAGGCTTCACCCTTTCACATGGTGTATGGAAAGAAGGCCATTTTTCCCATCACTCTCTAGTTTCCTACATACAAATTTATGTAAGAATACATGGAAGAAAGCCAAGAACATGACACTTATAGGATATTAAACATGATTCAAATGGAAGATGATAGAAAAAATGCTTATTTTGACTTTAGTAGACATAAGGCCATGGTGAAAAGATGATTCGAAAAAAGGTATAAAGTTAAAGGGTTCAGGTAGGGAGACTTAGTCCTCATTTGGGATGAAACATCTAAACCCAAAGGCAAGCATGGAAAATTAACACCCTTATGGATTAACCCATACCAAATTTCAAAGACACTAGGGAACAACACCTTCAAGATCAAATATTTATAAGGGGAAGAGTTCATAGTTCCTGCTAATGAAAAATGCATCAAGTAGTACATCTTTACCACCCCTCCTAAGGTCTTCATAGAGTAAGTGTAAGGTGATTAGATTAGAGTAGGTAGGCTATCTAGTTTTCTCTGAGTATCTTTCCTTTCATGTCCCTAGTTTGTATTTATGTTTGTTCATATTTGTTTGGTTTCCTTATTTTTATTTCTTCCTTATGTTATGTGTCGTTTGCTTATGGTTTTCCTTTATTTTAGGATATCTTTGGAGACATCCTTGAGCCTATAAGTTATGAAACATACTCAAGATGTGTCCCAATTTTAAAAGAAGGTATGAACCCCATATAAAGGTAACCATGGTCTTATAACCCTACATTATGATATAGCTTAGATAAATTAATTAGAGATAGGTAGAGAGAAAATCACTCCATGAGACCTAAGCCATGACATTGGATCTACACTATTTTTAAGAGGATTTGCACTCAAGGATTGGAGATTTAAACTATCAAGACTATGACATTAGATATCATTTAATCAACATCCTTACCTAAGATAATATTTTCATCCTAGAGTGATCCTCCAAAAATCAAATATTTTACCAGACCCTAAACCTAACTATCCTAGCTCCCAACCTTACTAGAAGCATAAAGATCTAAAAATATAAAAAAAGGAATAAGAATACAAAGCAAAAACTGAAGCTTTCATATAAAGTTGATTTACGCAACCTCCATCAGGGCTATGGATGCCGGGCTAGAAATAAACTAAGGCCATGAGTGGGGATAAAGGTATCTCTATTAGAGCTATGGATGCTTGGTTGGTAGTAGAATAATGCCTAGGCCCTCACTAAGCAAAACCATGATTCATAATGAATATTAAGTGTACCCTAGGTCAATATAACTAATTGAAGGTAGGAAGCTATGGACTATTTCTTAAATCCTATGGAAAATAATAAGTGGAATTAAAGTACACACATAGCTCAAGTATGTTCTAATGTTTGACCTCAAATTTGCAAGTGCAAGGTTTGTTTCATCTCTAATTAGATATAGATGGTAGTTTCTTTGATTAAGTGTAATGATGATCTCAATGTTTGTCTAAACTTAGAGTTTGGAAGTTCTAAAAAATATTATTATTTTCCCCCCAAAAGTCACCTTTTGTTGGGACCAACATACCCCACTTTTTATTTTGGGTACCCTTGAGAAGTATTTGTGTCTAAGCTTTGAAGAATATAAACATTAGAGTCATTAATAGAAGTTGAAAATCATCCACTCTATTAAATAATAGGCTTGTGTGATTTATTTCTCTTATTTCAGACTAATCCTACTAACGAGGTCATATGAGTCATTTTTCATCTTCCATGTAAGATTTAGGGTTCTTTATTTAGAAACCCTAGGTGGCCCTTAATTCAAATTCAAATATTAGATGAATCCAATTAGGAGGTAACCCATTTAAAATAATATATAAATAAAGGGTTTTCATGAGTTTAAGTCATGTTTTCATAACATAACTTGAACTCTTCTTTGTTTTTTTCCCCTTTTTTTTCCTAAGTTCCTTAGGTCTAATTTAACATGGTTCCACAATGTCCCTTTTAACATTACCTAACTTAGCCTATCTCATTAATACTAAGGCCCTAATAATTATCTTGACCTTAGTATTAATTTGTCATGCTAAGTGTTTTTATTTATGTCCTCAAGTCTAATAGTTATCTCCCTCACTCTTTATAGGATCTTATGATTGATGTTTGCTTGCTAGATTTGATTGGATAGAGCATCCTAATTAAAAGGCTTTGGCTTAAACAATGTGAACCATGATAGATCAATGGTAATCGCTCACTCATTAGATTTGATCCAATAACACAAGGCATGGGAAAAAAATTCAAAATGAGCATAAGGCCCCAAGCATCGAATGTGTGGTGACTTAATGATAAAAAAAAGAAATAAAGGGGCCCACTTAATAAAGATGTCTAGTTAATGACCAAACCCCCCCACATGGATCAATGTTTATCGATCACTCATTAGATTTGATCCAATATCATGAGGCCTAGGTGGAATTTTTAAAGACATCCAAGCTCTTAGGAATGATGCTTGTCACATTTTCATTTAAGCTATGACTAGCTAGGAAATTGATAGTAATCACTTAATCACAAGATTTGATCAAATGGCACAAAAGGCTTAGTGAATTTTTAGAGATATGTAAGCTTGACATGTGACTAGCACTCAACCAAGGTGACAACTAACAAGATATAAATATCATGGAAAAAAATCTATGAGGGTGCTATGTATCATGATTGCAAGCCTAGAGATCATTGAACAAATAAAAGATGAGGACTTGGATTTAGATCAATGAATCATGCTTGCTCCCTATATTTGATCTAATGGTGTGAAATAAAAGGAAGACCTTAAAAGTCAATGGCTAGTATCTAAATGAAACTTATGAAAATCACCATAAAAGCCTAGAATGATGCCAAAATGGACTCCATGTAAGCGTAAAAAGTAAAAATCAAAGATCTTATGAACTTGAAAGTGCAAGGGTATAAAGCAAAAGGGTCTCCATCAAATCCAAAACATGTATGAATTTAAAGTTTAAATATATCCTTCCATTAAAACTTTTAACCCTAAAACATCTATTAAAAAAGACCTAAATTAGTTTAATTAGTTATAGTTTAATCAAGATAGCATAAATATGCTACTAATAATTAGTGATATAGTAAGAACCCTTGGAAATCTATTGTAGGCAATTTTATAATATTAGAAATTGTTCCTATAAAGTAGTAATTGAAGATGAAGGCTAATCTTTATTTGACCTATGATAATGAAGGAAGGATTTTCAAGGATAGAGAGCTGGACCTAGTGGCCCTAAATATCTATGGAGTGAGGAATTGGTTCAAATTGTTATTCTTAATAGACTATTTGTAGCCTATCTCCTAAGAAGAGAAGAGGAATGCCACAAAAAATAAAAGGTACAATGACTTGGTTGCAACTCAAATGGCTAGTCTCTACCTTGCCATGGGAAAATTAAAGGTAATGTATTTCATTGATGTCCTTACACTCATCTTTATTGATTATAGGATAGATGGGGAATGGTTCATTTAGGAGGGTAGTTATAATAGGGTGGAATAAATCAATCATATGGCCTTTGAAACATATTACAAGCTCTATTTACCCCATCTCAACCTCTCTGACATGAAAAACTGGACTAACACCCAAGACCTTGATCCAATTCTCACACCTTGGTTAATCCAAGGACCCCATATCTTCAAAACCCTAGATGGCATGATGCCCATTATAAAATTTAAGGAAGGCATTAGAATAACCATGAAAATATTTAATTGAACCTTTGGTACCCCTTCCACCACATATGTAAACAAAGTCTAGGTGTTCAATGTTCACTTCATGATAAAATAGAAATTGATCCCTCCAATAGGAGACCTAATTCGCTTCTCCTTGGCTAAGCAATTCATATCCATCAAAAGATGGACCTTTAAGAAATTATATATGATGTATTATCTATTGGATTCCATTCTTCCCTCTATATCCTTCCTTAGAATTAGGAATTGGTCCCCTAATGCTAGAACCATAATTTCTCACCACTATTACAAATTTTACATATTCAATTACAAGAATCATATGAAATTCATATGTGATTGTGTTTTCCCAGCCATATATGAAGCCATCACTATAATTCCTATGCCAAAAGTGCATCCACTTATTAAGAGATAGATAGAAACCATGGGGGATGTATGGTATTTCCTAGACTACACTATCATTAGGATAGAGGGGATCCTAACCCAACCTTACATGCTACTAGTCCATGTCCCCCAACAAGCTTGCAAAGTAAGAGATTACCTCCTAAATCACCAAGGGTGTGGGAAAGGTATGCAAAGAGAAGAGAAAAGGGAAAATCCACCCCCTCCCATTAGATATTAATAAGATTATAATCAAAGATTGGAAGTATTTGGAAATCATGGTAACACATATGAATTATTTTGATTTCCAACTAGAGGATAATAAAATAAGGGGCCCTAGGGATAGGATTGTTAACCACATTAAAGAGAGAAAGGTCCCTAATACTTAATATGAACATAATATAGGTTTTAGTGATGAAATATATATTAGAATAAATAATTTTTAGGAAGAGCTCTCCATAATAAAAAACTATAATATCAAGTTGGAATGCAGATTAATCAAGGATAACAAGCCTACAACGGAGATATGGAAGTTGCATCCCTTACAATATCATTTTTTGTGAGGACCATTTGGGACCACTCATGAAGAGCCATATTATTAGGGTCATCCATTTGAACCTCAACCCAACTAGAAGGAGCTTCAGTCTAAATAACCTCAGGCTAAATAGCCTCAAGATGGAAAGGATAAAGGCAAGGAGAAAGTTGGATAACCTAGATTATAGCACATACTTGAGGAAGTCCTTCACCAATAAAACTCCCACAAAGTCCACCTTCTCCCACGAAATCTATTAACATGATACCTCTTAAGCTATAAGAGACATTCGAGGGTGCTCTCATTGATATAGTAGCAACATATGGCTTAGATAGAGAATGGTATTCCTATGAAGAAATAGGAAAGGAGATAGTTTCATTAGAAAAGGAGAAAAGGAAAGCATAGTTGGCCTTGGTTCCTATGACTCTAAGGAAGAATCCTAGGTTTATCTTTACTCACTCTACCAATGAATTCAACCTCTTTAGTGATGAGAATCTAATCTATGGACCACTCATCTATGACTGGTTCATCTATGGAAAGTTATAGAATATCCCATCCCTCTCTCCTTTATGGTCCTTGACATAGGTCGGCTTGAAAATACATGATAACATTAAACCATGGATTAAGGACATAATGGAAAATAAATAATAGATAAGAATACAAATTTGACATATTTAGGAAGATCATAAAATTGACACCCTAAGATCCACTAGTAGTGAAATTATGGAGGTTCTTGAACCCCCAATGTTCAAGAGGCCAGAGATTAAAGTCTAATTCAACCCAAACATGGTAGGATTGGAAAGGATCACTACAAGGATATCCATGGTTAGTCAATAAGAATTCACATTTTAAAGGTGGAATCATTCATAGGGCTAACCCTTATTAGAGGAAAATAACTTGGAGAGGCTCCCATACATGAGGAGGATGTGGAAAGATTAATTGAGGCTCAATTTTAATAAGTTAGGGCTGGTTCTAAGGATTTGTACAAAAAAATTATAACCTAAAGAAGGAAAAAGAGATTTTGAAAAACTAAGTAATTCTCTTAGTGCTAGATTAAATGATTAAAATTCTTGAGGATTCATTCCATGACATTTTCAAAGCACTAAAGTCTATGAAATTGAGGTAGGATGCACTGGAAAACTAGGCCACCTTAGTGTAGGAACTGGTTACTCAATGGAAAGCTTTTGAAGATAAGATTTCCCAACTTTTAAATATCCATGTGAAGAATCAAATACAAAATTTTAAATAAATTATCATGGGGCACCTAATTGCCATTTTAGGAATTTTTGTAGACAAGGTCTAAGCCTTGAGTTCTTGGCATACTAAAATGGAAGAACCTATTAAGGAGGAGAAAGAGGTCATGGGTAGAATTGAGAATCTCCTAGGAACTATGCTTGAGAATCCTACATATCCCACTACCCTATGGATTCCTAGTGATGAGTATTTCTAGAATAAAGCCACTTTAGTGACTCAAAAAAATCAAGGGTAAAATTCATGGATAATCAGGGAAAGCTAATAGTATAATATTAGACATGATATTCAATACAGGGGAGAGGATAAATGAAACCAAAATCATTAAGGAATATTTGGCTATGAATGACAAAGATTTTGATGAGCTAGCTAATCAAGAAGAGGAGTGTATCACAAGGCCTAATGTAGACTTGGGCTTAGTGGATGGAGAACATGAGTGAGCTATGAGTATCCTTTATCAGTAAAGGGGCCCACCTCCAACATCTTAATTACTGTTTACCTAAGAGGTAGCATATCTTTTTGAATGGCATATGCTAATTTGTTGGTGTGATTGCTTGAAGGTCAGCATGATTGTAAAAGACATGTGTATCATAGTTTGTTAAAAATACATTTACCCTTATCTTTATACACCTATATTTTAGACTGACTAGTATACTACCTAGATTTTTTATAAAGGCATGTACTACCATTTGTAAAGGGGAGAAACTTCTATATATTTTTATACCACTTTTAAGAAATTAATATAAAATATCAAGGAATTCCTATAAGAATTATATGGGTTGATGTGTTTAAATTTCTAAATTTCTCAATTGATCATCTAAGTTTGAATATGAATAGTTTTTAGAAATATTGAGCTAGATCATTAATTATAGGGTTGATAACTTGTTGTAATGTTAGGTTATTTGAATGAAATTTAGTTTACTTCATTTTATTTACTCTTTAACAAAGATATGCATTAGCTATCTACATGTGGTACAAAAATTTAAAAGTAAATCTAATTATTACTTGTATTGTCATCTTATCTTAAGAATTAGGCCTTATTTGTAGTGAAACATGAGCTTAACCTACTTTAAACTATATGTTGGTTAAGATCATACTTGGTAATTATTGAAACTTTGCCAATATGTTCACATTCAATGATCAGTAATCACCATTTCTTTCTTACTCTACCCTTTCCTTTTACTCTTTCTTTAAATAACTCACTTTAGTTTAAAACATTGTTCATAACCATTTAGTTTAGTCATAGTTTAGATCTAGACTAATTGATCAAAATTAGCATCGAGATTCATAAAATAAGGTACCAAGATGGCTCCCAACCATCAAACATTATAAATATTATAGAACAATCTATGTTTCTTTGCTACTATTTCACCACAAACATCTTAATTTCCAAATACCTACAACTCATGCCTTGAATCCTTTGGATCCTAAAATGAGAAGTGTTATTTAGAAATGAAGAGCACCTATGGTATATTTAGAAGCATCAATAGTAGGGTTCCAAATCCTAAAGTCTAACATAATGATAGAACAACCATAAAAGAGTCCCAAGGTTTAATATTCACATATTATTAAAAAAAAGTAAATCTAATATATTTCACACCAAAGCTTGTGGCACAAAGTGGGGGTTAGAAAAAAAATAAACAACTAAACTAAACATGCATAGAAGACATATACTCACATCAATGTATATAAAATCCTAATGCATGGAAAAAAGAAGCACAATTGCATTATCTATCTACTCTTACAAAAGAGAAATAAAGTTAGTAATACCTACCTTGAATATGAACCCACCGAGTCTCAATCTCTCCCTTGACAAAGGTGATTCAAAAGAGATTGTTATAATATGTAAGGATAACAAAGAAAAACAATCTCTAGGCTACACAAACTATCTATGCATCTAAAAGTCTTCTCCACAACATAAGATTTGTATCTGTAAAGAAAGTATGGAACCCTAATATTTATTCCTCAAGAAGAATGGTCAATAAGTAGATTTTAATTTTCACTTATTCTTATTTGATTATATTCTTACAAATAGTTGGAAATTAACTTGTATATATAGGTAGATCTTTCCCTAAATCCTCCTAAAAATTCTAGTTGTACAAGATCATCCTTGGTTGACCCTATATGTTTCTAGGGACAATTCACTAGGTTTAAGCTAGGTCAGTCAAAGGGATAACAAAACCAAAAAGTGAAAAATACCCTTAAATTATATAGGGTCAAACTTGGTTGACCTACTACAAATGACAATCGAAAAGGGAATTAAGGCAAGAAAGGGAGGATGAAAAGAGGAAAATGATTAGAATGGGTAAGGCTGAGAAGAATAATATTAGGTTTAATGTTTTTTTAGGAGATGAGTGTGTATATGGAAAGTGGAAAAGGGACAAAAATCTTATGAATGACCAATGGTCTACCCATCCCTTTCCTAGTGTGCCCTTTAATGGATGCACTCAGAGGGATTGACACTCGATAGGTTCCTATAAGATACAAAGTCTTAATAATCAATAAAAGTTAAAAATATTAGGTATATACATAATATTTGGGACATATTATCTTCAAAAATAGAATTTTAGTGAATCTAAGAAAGATAAGAGCCATAATGGAATGGGAAAAACCTAATAATGTGCATGCGGTAAGGAGTTTCATGGGATTAGTAGTATATTATGGAAAATTCATCCTCAATTTCTCAAAGATATCTAATCCAATTACCTCTCTTTAGTATAAAAACTAGAGTTTTATCTAGTTAAAGAAGTGTTAGATAGCCTTTCAGTAGCTAAAAATGAGGTTTACTTCAATATCAGTGCTAAGATTTCTTGATCTTAATGATTAGTTCCTAGTGATCATAGATGCATCTAGGGATGGAGTTGGAGAAGTTCTTATATAGGATTGTTTAGTTATAGGTTATGAGTCTAGGAAAATGAAGCCATATGAGGTTAATTATGCCTTCATGATTTATAGCTTGTTGTAATTGTGTATGACGTTCAATTTTGGAGGTAGTATCTATTAGGGAAACCATTTAAGCTCAATACTGACATCTTGAGACTCAAATAAATCTTCACCCAACTAAATAAAAATGATTATTAGAGTTTATGGTTATAATTATTATCTAATTATTATTTTGATATTATCTATATCAAAGGTAAGATGAATAGATTTATTTATGCCCTAAGTCATAAAAAGGTACATAACATGCGTGGATACTATCAGGAGTAGTTTTCAAGATTAGGTAATCAAATTCCTACCAAGAGATGAATTCTATGATCAGGTCAAGAAAGAATTATTAGATGATGCTCAAAATCCTAGTTTTAAATGATTAGAGAGAGAGAGAGAGAGAGAGAGAGAGAGAGAGAGAGAGAGAGAGAGAGAGAGAGAGAGAGAGAGAGAGAGAGAGAGAGAGAGATTGTATTCTAAACTTTTATGGTAGGATGTATGTGAATGATAGAGATAATTTTAGGATCATGGTGTTATAAAAACTTCATAATTCACCATATTAAATACATCTAGGTGTAACCAATCCCATGGCTAAGCTAAGACCACTCTATTTATAGAAAGGGATAAAGAAATATGTAGTACATTTTGTCAATGATGTCTCCAAGATGACCAAGGACGATGATGAGGTGTCATGTGTGATACAATGATAATGAAAAAGTTTGATTGAATAAGCTTTAGTGTTTGAATTAGTGAGTTAATTAATTGATGATATTTATGGTATGGACATGTTACAAATACCCTATAGGGTGTTATGAGTGCTTGAAGTTTTTATGAAAGTGAATGGAATTCATCAAAATTAGTCACATGAGTATCTAGGTTCAATTAGCCATCTTGGAAGACAAGGTTGAGTAAGCAATTTGGTGATGTTATATTTCACATGTAAAGGTTTTAGGAGTATTTTTATACATGGATGGATTCCACTATGAAATTTGATCATGTGTTTCAAATTTTAGGTCATGAAGCTAAGTGAAGTAAAATTTATTAAGATGCAAAGTTCGTATTCCAAGAAAATTTTAGTGGTTCCCATACTTAGCCAAATTTGAGATCTCAAAAATCTATGATGAGATTTAAATTAGATCAAGAATACAATGGTGATAATCTTATCTGATTAGATAAGGATCTAATAAAGCATGTGATCTTATTAGATAAAAATCAATGATGTACATGAAGTTAATTTGTCAAAGGTTCCTAAGATTACATGTTCTAGAGACATGTGTCTCAATATTGATGATTTGATAGATCAATGGAATGTGAGAGTTTATATAGATGAATATCAATGGAGTGCATTGAATTAAATAGTCAATGTGCTTACAAGGCATGTAGAGTTGTAAAGTAGCATGATCATAAAAGAGAGGATATAAGATCAATAATGAGAATTTATAAGTTAAAGTTAGGAGAATTATAAGGAGATCGATGATGTATATTTGTTCAAAATTTATATGGATCATGATGTGATGAAAAAATGTCTAATGTTTTGTATTTACATAATAACCATGGGAATTTAAATATTCAAATTAATAAAAGAAAAACTAGTTTGTAGTATTTAAGGCATAAATTTTTATATATGTAGAATTTGATGATGATTTAAAAATAAAAATTAAATAGGACTTCAAGGCATATCTATAGAATCAATTTATAAGGATTGAATGTTTGTATAGTCAAATTTATTTATATCTAAATTTCACTATGTTTGACCATGGTATGTAAGTGACCTTAGTAGGGTAATTGAAGATTATTTAATAGTGTATTAATGTATAAAGATGAAATAACTACTATATAATGTTTTATATTCCATGAGGACCATATTTTAAGATTATGGAGGTTTTACCAATCCATTTTTAGTGTGAACAATTTCTTAGATGTTGACTCTGTTTGTTGAATGTATTGGTAGATTGAGTAACCACGTTGTAGGAGTGAGTTGAAGGTGTTCTGAGTAGAATTTAAGAATAAAATGAGTATGGTGATTTTATATATGTCTCTAAGTATTTTTATAAAAATTATATGTCATTATATACCATTGATCAGATATGGAGAGTTAAAATACTATAATTGTATTTTGATTATGTGTGACCAGTCTGAGTGGTCACTCTCAGAGAGTTGTTTGTAGTGCTTAGAGATTATGTTTAAGTTTATAATTAACATGGAGGTGTTTATAAGGTCATAAATGGTTCATCCATGTGATATAATCATTTTTATATGTTAAATACTTGATAATTTTCTTCAAAAGATTGAGCCTGTGTTTTCTATATATGAAGACCTGAAGAGTAAGGAGACCTAATTGGTAGGTTCAAGTATTGAGTTCGTATTTCAAGAATAATGGAACTACATGAGAGTTATCAAGGGGATATTAAAGATATTTTTGATGTGTTTTAATCATTGGTAAATGATGAAGGTGTTCCAAGTAGTCTCACATGTAATATGTGAAGGCCTAATTATTTTAGGTCTCACCAAGACCTAGTGGTGGTTTGGGGCTAATAAGGTATTGGATCACTTAAGAAGTGTGTGGTTATTACATGTAAAATGTATTAGGACATATTTAAAATATATAATAATTATGATGAGAATCTTATCTGACCAAGATTGGTTAAAGGAAGAAATTGGTATAAGTGCAAGGTCTAATTTGACTAATTGTGTTAGTTTTGAATGCATGGATTCAAGTAAATAAAAAAACCTTTGAAAGAGAAGGTATATATTAATGAGGAACATTATAGAGTGAAGAGGTTGATTAATTCTTGTCTAATCAATTTTATTTAGGAAGACACATAGGTCATTGGATGTAATGATCCTAGAAGAGGTAGTTTGAGTGAGTTAGTCCTAGAGGTAGCTTGAGAGAGATTGGAGGTGAAGAGTGTAAAAAAAGGTGATTATAATTAGTTTAAGAGTATAAATAGGTGATAAAATTGATATATTAAAGTATTTGAGTGGGTGCCTAGTTTATTATGTGGTTGGTTCCTCTTTGCAAGGTAAAGTTTGCTAAAGGTTTATCTATTGTGGGTGTTCAGCTAGACAGGGGTAGTATCTCTTTGTGGGACTGGTGTCTCACTAAACTAAGGGATGGATATTACTTGATAAATTGGTCATGGTAAAATTTTTGGATCTTGTTTCATAGTAAAGTAGTCCATATTGTAGGGTTTAGTGGGTTTTATCCCCCAAGAGGTTTTCCCACACATATGATGTGTTCATGTGATGAATGCTTTGGATGTATGTGCTTTCATGTTTATATTTCTTAATTAAGTTGATGTATATTGAATTTTTAATAGATTTGAATTGAATTGGATTATATTATATCACTAATTTACACCTCCCCTCTTAGTGATTGTAAAATTAACAGTTAGTATCAGAGAAGGACCTTCATTTCAAGTTTAACCACTTGAAGGTAATTAAGGTTTAATATGGGTAAAAAGGAAATTTATTCAAAATAAAAGGACATCATGCGTGATGAAGAATTTTTACATGATAGTGGAGAAGAATAAGAGTTTTATGAAAATGAGAAAATAGAATTTGATCTAGAAGATGAGCTCATCAGTGCACATGGTAAACCAAAGGAGCAAAAGAGGAGGAATCTTAAAATGACGAATATGATCAAAGGTCTTGAAGCACAAGTCAGGTCTCTTGAGGAGAGTTTGTCAAGAAAGTACATGAGAAAGGAAAATAAGAATTAATAAATGATCAAGTCCATGGAAGATCAATAATGTAGATTGAATTATTACATGCCTAAATAAGCTAAGGGGGATAAGGAGACCATCAAAGATCTCATAATTCAATTAGAAGCTACAAGCTCAAGCATGAGAGATAAAGAAAATGAATGTGTTTAATTGAAGGATAATATTTTTTCCTTGAAGAATGAACATGAAAAATTCATAGTCAATTGAGGCAAGCTTGAATAAGATCAAAAGAGATCAAGATAAGATAAATAGGTTGGTATCATGAAAGCCAACAAGATAGGTCAAGTCAAGAGAAAAATGAAGAAGCCAATCAAATAACCAAATGCTTCAAGGTATACCAAATATTTTATGGGCCACTATTTTATTTTTCATCTTGTTGGTCATAAATCAAAGGACTATATAAGAAGATGCAATAAGTTAAAGGAAGATCACAATCATCATCAAGTAAAAGGTATGAATGATCTTGTTTATTTTAGATGTCATAGAGTTGGTCACATTATTAGATATTGAAAGAATAAGTTAAATGATTTTTAAAATAAAAATAAAGTGTAAAAAGATCCTAATATGAAAGGAAGAGGTCACACATGGTTATGGAGACCTATGTCTATTAGAAGATATTAGTTTGAGACCAAAGATAGCTTGTTTTCCATGATAAACATGAAGGAAAGTTAGGAGTTTCAATTGTCTACATTTATTGACAAGTCTAAAGCAAGGAATGAAGTTGAGGATCCATTCAAAGTTAATTTGATGATGAGGTAGGACTATAAGTCAAATTAGAGTATGGAGATATGGGAGTCTCCTAAGTTTTGGGACTTTTAGTCTCACTATGTCAACGGGGTGTCTCTCTCTAGGCTTTAAGGAGACACATTACAGAAAGAGGAAGCATAGTGGATACTTGTTGGGTTTTTGATGGTGTTTTACGATAATAAATACATGAATGTGAGTTTTTATATTAGTTTGAGGTATGAAAAATAGAGTACGGTTGTGTGTTATTTTGTGTTGATTTAATTCATAAGGAGTCATGTTATGATATGCAAGATGTAGTCATTGGTGTAAAGAGAGAGGTATTTGAGGGCTAAAATTTTGAAGATGACTTGTAGTAGAATAAATGTATGGATTAAATAATATTTCATCCATATTTGGTCTCTTGAGGTAGCTTTATCTATTGTAGCTCTTTGAGAGTACTGGGGATCTTGGTTTTAAGTGAATCAATCTATATTATGTTTGTTCTTGTTGTTCTGATCAGTAGTATGTTAATTCTTGAGAGAGGAATTATGGGCCCTATAAGTTCATAGTTTTATATGGAGTATTAAGATAATGTATTATCATGAAGAAGGTATCAAAGTGCTTTAGATGACAAGTTATGCGTGCCATAGAGTGAGGGGGATCTAACTCAGATAGTTTGAGAGGCTTAAAGAGTTATGCATAATGTGAGGGGGAGCATATGTGAGATGTTTCAGTCATGGTGGAGATATGAAGAAGTCTGATACAAGTGTGAACTCAATCATGTTGATATGATGACTTGATCTAGCTAACTTAGGTGCTTTGATAATATATTAAATCATCATGCATAGACAAAAAAGGAGCTTTATAAATGGTCAGGTCATTGGATCAGAGGATTATGTAGTAGAATATCATTGCCAAAAGAGAGTTGAGATCAGTTGAGTTTGGTTTGTCAAATTGGATGAGATGGCTTGGTGATCTCAAAATTTTATCATGATTAGTTTATGGTGTTTTGGCATGTTGACTATTGTATGTGCAAGGTCTGTAGGCTAGGTATGGAGATTTCTAGGTGTCATTTGAAGAATTTCAAGTTGTCAAGGTATCTTAGTGGGCTAAGAAAGTGTTTTGAATTCATTCAAGTGTGTTCTAGGTGATTTTAAAATTTGAATGTCTTTTGTGTATAATTAGAGAATTTCATTTGCTCTTAGGTTTCTCAATTTGTGCTTAAGGGTATGTAGATAAAAAAACCATGATATAGGAAATATGGGTTCCCAAAATACTCTAATCTCAAAATTTGGTCTATAAGTGTGTATTAGTGACCTCCAAGTGTGAAAAAGGTTTAAGATATGGGTGTTCACTAGAAGGTGGTGTGTTTACCAAGTTTCTCTTGTAAACTTAGTGTTTTTTCTCATGTTGGGAAAACGGTTTGCCTATGATTTGAGATCAAAGGCTACTTAATTAGTTGAAATGGCCAAATGAGTGCTTAAAACATCTTTCACAATATTTTGGAAGTGCATGGTTGATTTCATAGAGGAGGATTTGTGAAGATAGAGGGTTAATTAGCTAATAGATCTATGAATGAAGTATGTTACAGAGGAAGAGATGAGTGTTGATTTTTAGCATGCATGAGGGGGAATGAGAATGATACATATATTAAATTTCAAGCCATGAAAGTTTATAAATAGAAATTTATGGGCTTTGGAAAGTCTAGGTAGGGATATAAGGCCTCTAAGTAAGAATAGTATGAAGAAGGTGACTTTCTGGTCATTTTATCTAAAAGGTAGAGTCTGAGTATAAGATTTGTATTGGTGTTTCACATTAGTGACAAAGGGGGATATTATTGGAGGTTTGTCAATGATGTATCCATGGTGACCAAGGATGATGATGAGGTGTCATGTCTGCTAAAATGATAATAACAAAGTGTGATTCAAAAAGCTTCATTGTTCTTGCATGATTATTCAATGTTTAACTTAGTGAGGAAATTGATGGATGATATTGATGACATGTACATGTTTTAGAGACTCTATGGGGTGTTATGAGTGCCTGAAGTGGTTATGAAAGTGAATGAAATTCATTAGAAGTAGTCATATGAGTGTTTAGGTTCAAGTAGCCATCTTGGTAGATAAGGACAAGTAAGTAGATTGATGATGGTATATTTCACACATGTGAATGTTTCAAGATAAATTTTATACATGTATGGATCCCACTATGAAAGGTGATCATGTGGTTAAAATTTTAGGTCATGAGGTTGAGCACAACAAAAGTTATTAAGGTGCAAAGTTGGCCTTTAAAAAAATTGTAGTGGTTCCCATAGCCAAATTTGTGATATTTAAGATCTACAATGACTGTTAAATTGGATAAAATATCTAATATTGAGAATTTTATTTGATTATATAAGGATATAATGGAGTGCATGATCTTGTCAGATAAAGATTAATGGTGCACATGAAGTCAATTTGTTAAAGGTTCATGAGATTGTACATTCTAGTAACATGTGTCTCAATATTGATGATTTGACAAAATATCAATGACATGTGAGTTTTCATACATATACAGATCCATGGATTGCATTAATTCAAATAGTCAATGTGCAGAGAAGGCACATAAAACTACCAAGTGGTATGATCACGGAAGCAAGGATCTAAGATCAATGATGAGCATTTATAGGTAAAATTAAGGATAATTCTAAGGAGATCAATGCTTTGTATTTGCTAAAAATTTATAGGGATTAAGATACGATGATAAAGTTTCTAATGTTTTTTATTTACATAATGATTGTTGGAATTTGAATATTCAAATTAACAAAGGAAAAAATAGTCTACAGTGTTTGAGCCATAAATTTTGATATATGTAGAATTTGATGATGATGTAAAAATAGAAATTGAAGAGAAATTAAATTCACATATTTATAATTTTTTTATAATAATTATTTTTTTGTATATTTAAATCTATTAAGATCCAAATTTGACTATGTGTTTGACCATGGTCTGTTAGTGACCTGAGAAGGGTAACTGAAGATTCCTTGATAGTGTCTTGATGTTTTAAGATGAAATAATTATTATATAATTTTGTATAATAAATGAGGAATACATATGTGAATATGAAGGTTTGAACATTCCATCTTCAATGTGAACTATTGCTAAAAAGTTGATTGTGTTTGTTGAATGTACTGAAAAATTGATTGACCATGTTGTAGGAATGAGTTAAAGGTGTTAT
>JARHVA010001422.1:860000-867500 GCA_037957365.1 Torreya grandis
CTCCACTGGTATCTCGAACTCATCAGAATCAGGTACTCCCAAATTTTGAACATGTGTATCAGCATCAACAACATGCTCCTCAGCAACAACTATAGGCATGTACTCATCACCAACCACCTCAATATACAAATGATCATCCATACTCTGTAAATCAATGCCAAAGCTCATATCAACAGATGGAGTATCAACAACTGTAGCATCACTATCTAACTCTTCCATACGGAGAGAAACAACTAGTGAAACTAAATCCTCAAAACTGTCCACTGCATTCTCCGGAGTGTCATCTATAATAATAGAATCCTGGGACTCTTCTAAAATCTCTACCATAACTGAGAGATCATCAACCCTTAGTGCACTAACATCTGAGCCCACCTGTACACTCTGAGTGCAAGCATCTAACTCATCCTCATCTTCACTATATCTTATCTCATAATCATAATAATTATGGGACATGCTGCTCTCTCGTCTAAGTGATCGGTCGTGCTCTCTCCTCAGCTTGACAAAATGATCAAAGGTCATCCTCTCTTGAACATGAGGAGGTAATAAATCCCACTCATCATTCGCTGTCATATACCGCGTGGGCTTGTTTTTTGGATGAAGGATATGAAAGAGATTCATTCAACCTCTTCAAACTGAGTTCCAACTTCCGCCTATCATAGTCCCACCGACTCTGAGTATATGAAGTCATTATGATACTTCGTAGATTCAACTTACCCAAACTACCCAACAGGATGGCAAGACAACCTAGATCTAATACCACTGTGATATCCCTTACCAATAGAGATATATTAAAGACACAAAACTATGATACCAAAGACCAAAGCTCTGATACCACTGTGATGTCCCTTACTTAGGGGCTCCTTTATCTGCACAAAAGCTCTGATACCACTGTGATATCCCCTCTAAAATAGGAAATATAGCAACACAAAAAACTTTGAACAAGATATAACTTCGGTTGAATTAATTCAGAATGATCACAATAATATAGTCTCTTAATAGCAAATTACAAATCTTATCACTTGTCCTTCTAAACTATTGCAATTACAGTCCTTTCTCATGCATATAAATATGAAATACAGTCTTAAAAACCCTGGCTTATCAAAACTGGAAATAAAAATTGAATTCTGGAATGTCTCGGCCCTTCTGTGTCGACACACAGTCGCCGTCGTCGATCGATATCTCGCCGATGTCGGTCTCTGTCGGTCGGCTTTCCATCGACGTCGGTCTTTAGTCGACCGATGTCGGTCACTGAAAACCCTCTGTCTGTCGAGGTCAGTTCCTAAGCTGATTAGTATGGACCTGTATGGACTTTGTACGGCTGCCAATTAAGCACAACTTCCCTATTTTCAACCCTTGATCTGAAATATATGTTTCTAGCACAGAAGATCTCTAGCTGTATAATTTATTGAATCAAAACAAGAATAAAAGAATACCTAGAATATCTGTGATAACTTCTATGTGAAGTTATCTCTCAAACCTGAAATTCTTTGATAACCTCTAGATGAAGCTATCTCTCACTTTGGCAATAGATCCGCTGATATTCCACAGCCTCTTAATTGCACACACTGAAGAGGGAACATTCTCCAATGCAAATGGAATCCTTGAACCCTAGGCTCAGTCTTCACAGAAGAAATTCTCAAAATCAATATCAATAATCAATGGCTAATTCAATAATGGCCTCCAAGAGAAACCCTTATACCCTCAAAAAGATATGCTTGCCCTAATTAGGGTTTCTTAAATTAGAATTAGGGTTTCTAATTAAAATTAGGCTAAATAATTAATATTTGATTAAATCAATCAAATATTAATATCTCCCTCAATACATGTCAGATCCTTGAACCGATTGAAGCTAGTGAATCAGGGAGTGATTCCGCACATGACCATACCAAAATAAAGGCGCTCCGCTGCATATCAAATATCCCTAAAAAGTAAGAACTCATGCCAAATGTGTCCAAAATAAACTAAATGAAAATCAAATGTAGAAATCCTATGAATCAAAGTCAATCCAAGCTCCATTATGACCCTCTATCCATCCTATTAGCCTACGAAGGTCGTATAATAGGCTAATCATCAAGACTATTAATGTCCATGAAAAAGGGGACATGACAATCTGCCCCTCCAAAAATTGCTTATCCCCAAGCAATCTCAGAACAATGAACTCCTCAATCCACCTAGATCCCAAGGAAAAAGTTGTGTAATATCCATCATGTCACTAATCAACCCATGTGAATAAATCATCAACATCAACAGCATCAACAGTATCAAAATTAGCAACTGAAAAACTACACTCGACACCCAAACAACTATCTGAAGACCAATTGTAGATGCCGGTAGAAGAAACCACTCTGAGGGACTCAAGCCAACTAAAATATCAACTTTGTCAAGATTCAAGTCCCTATCTAACTGATACTCACATCCAACTGGACCGTGTATATGACAATCTTTGGTCCCTGAGTCATTGACACCAAAACTAATCTCAGGATGCAAAGAAAAATAAGGAGCATACCTCACTGTATGATGCTAGTAAGAAACCCCAAACTCTGCTACTGACTCACTATTGCCACACTGGGACTCAATGGATGGCTCCAATCTCGGCTCAACAAACATCACCTCAACATCCATGTAAGGTAACATAGTAGAAAGGGTTCGTAAAATCTCCTCACCCAATCTGTTAATAGCACTAGAACCTCGAACAAGAACACCTTCTATCATCTTATGTGAGTCCAGATGAACACCTGCACTATCCAACAAATACTCCATGAATGGTTCAGTGCAGTAGAAATTATATGTGGAAGCATCAACATACTCCCCCAAACACCCCAACTGATCTCTCTGTAAAGGTGGCACAACCAACTGTACCACACTGTCATCCATGTGAGAATAATCAAACTGGAGACTCGACTCCACTGGTATCTCAAACTCATCAAAATCAGGTACTCCCAAATTCTGAACATGTGTATCAACATCAGCAACATGCTCCTCAGCAACAACTCTAGGCATGTACTCATCACCAACCACCTCAATATACAAATGATCATCCATACTCGGTAAATCAATGCCAAAGCTCATATCAACAGACGGAGTATCAACAACTATAGCATCACTGTCTAACTCTTCCATATAGAGAGAAACAACCGGTGAAACTAAGTCCTCAAAATTGTCCACTACATTCTCCTGAGTGTCATCTATAATAATAGGGTCCTGGGACTCTTCTACAATCTCTGTCATAATTGAGAGATCATCAACCCTCAGTGCACTAACATCTGAGCCCACCTGTACACTTTGAGTGCAAGCATCTAACTCATCCTCATCTTCACTATATCCTATCTCATAATCATAATAATTATGGGACACGCTACTCTCTCATCTAAGTGATCTGTAGTGCTCTCTCCTCAGCTTGACAAAATGATCAAAGGTCATCCTCTATTGAACATGAGGAGTTAATAAGTCCCACTCATCATTCGTTGTCATATACCACGTGGGCTTGTTTTTGGATGAAGGATATGAAAGAGATTCATTCAACCTCTTCAAACTGATTTCCAACTTCTGCCTATCATAGTCCCACTGACTATGAGTATATGAAGTCATTATGATACTTCATTGATTCAACTTGCCCAAACTACCCAATAGGATGGCAAGACAACCTGGCTCTGATACCACTGTGATATCCCTTACCAATAGAGATATATGAAAGACACAAAACTATGATACCAAAGACCAAAGCTCTGATACCACTGTGATGTCCCTTACTTAGGGGCTCCTTTATCTGCACAAAAGCTCTGATACCACTGTGATATCCCCTCCAAAATAGGAAATATAGCAACACAAAAAACTTTGAACAAGATATAACTTCGGTTGAATAAATTCAGAATGATCACAATAATATAGTCTCTTAATAGCAAATTACAAATCTTATCACTTGTCCTTCTAAACTATTACAATTGCAGTCCTTTCTCATGCATATAAATATGAAATATAGTCTTAAAAACCCTGGCTTATCAAAACTGGAAGTGAAAATTAAATTCTGGAAGGTCTCAGCCCTTCTGTGTCAACATAGAGTTGCCATCATCGGTCGATATCTCACCGACGTCGGTCTCTGTCGATCAGCTTTCTGCCAATGTCGGTCTTCAGTCGACCGATGTCGGTCACTGAAAACCCTCTGTCTGTCAAGGTCGGTTCCTGAGCTAATCAGTACGGACCTGTACGGACTTTGTATGGCAGCCAATTAAGCATAACTTCCCTATTTTCAACCCCTGATCTAAAATATACGTTTGTAGCACAGAAGATCTCTAGCTATATAATTTATTGAATCAAAACAAGAATAAAAGAATACCTAGAATATCTGTGAACTTCTGTGTGAATTTATCTCTCAAACTTGAAATTCTGTGATAACCTCTGGATGAAGCTATCTCTCACTTTGGCAATAGATCAGCTGATATTCCACAGCCTCTTAATTGCACACACTGAAGAGGGAACGTTCTCCAATGCAAATGGAATCCTTGAACCCTAGGCTCAGTCTTCATAGAAGAAATTCTCAAAATCAATATCAATAATCAATGGCTAATTCAATAATGGTCTCCATGAGAAACCCTTATACCCTCAAAAAGATATGCTTGCCCTAATTAGGGTTTCTTAAATTAGAATTAGGGTTTCTAATTAAAATTAGGCTAAATAATTAATATTTGATTAAATCAATCAAATATTAATATCTCCCTCAATACATGTCGGATCCTCGAACCGATCGAAGCTAGTGAATCAGGGAGTGATTCTGCACATGACCATGCCAAAATAAAGGCACTCCGCTGCATATCAAATATCCCTAAAAAGTAGGAGCTCATGCCAAATGTGTCCAAAATAACCTGAATGAAAATCAAATATAGAAATCCTGTGAATCAAAGTCAATCCAAGCTCCATTATGACCCTCTATCCATCCTATTAGCCTACGAAGGTCGTATAATAGGCTAATCATCAAGACTGTCAATGTCCATGAAAAGAATAGGGAGCAAGATTAGGTAGGATCTACTTGGAGTATAGTGTGTACTCAGAAAGAGAGAAAAGAGGAAGGCATGGTAGTTCCTTCCATAATTAAGATCGGATTGAGTTACAGGTTATTACAGTTTAGGGGAGATCTACTTGAAGTATGTTTGTGTACTTGGAGTGCATGGAGCACTTGTAGAGTGCATGGAGCACTGTTATACTGGCAGTAGTGGATACTGACTGGTTGGAGGTGAACACCAACTCTATGTTTGAGTTGTGTGTTGGGACTGTAAGAGAGAGAGCTTTGAGGGAAGATTTATTGTTTATGCCCTAGAGGTGTGAGAGCCCTAGAGGTGTGTAAGGAAGAAGAATTGTGGTAATCTTCTTTGTTATATTTCCTTCTAAAGAGTTTAAATACAAGTTGTGTATTGTCTCTCATATTCTGTGTTAGTTTTGAATTCTAGTTACTTGTGATTTTGGTTAATTCCACATATATTAGGTTGCTTGTATTTGGTAATCAAATTTGCTTTCGTATTTCCCAAAAAGTGGTATCAGAGCCTAGTTTTAGGTTTAAGAGTCTGATACCAACAAGTGGTATCAGAGCTAAGGTTGAAGGAGTAGTTTTGTGTTTGATTACAGGGCACTCTCAGGTGTTTCTAATTGAGTGGGAGTATAGCAACGATAGAATAAAGTAAGCTAAGAATGGAGGAATTGAAAAGCATGAATGGCCAATTACTATCCTATCAAAAGAAAGAGCAGGTAAAAAAAATTGTTGGTTTGTAAAAGATTAGCATGATGGAACTGAAGAAGAAGATGTTGCAGGGTTTGTTGCACAGGATGCTCTAGGAGGTTTCTTGGATAAAGTAGAATCTTGTTTTATAGATTTTGTTGCCTCTTTCCATGCAGTCTAAAATAGAGTATTTTTTCATGGTAATGTCCTTGGAGACTTTGGAAAGATTTATTTAGGGGCTGGTGTGCCTTGCCAAAGAATTGGAAAAGGGGAAGTGAAGCTGAAATTGTAGGTGGCCAACACATGGGTGTTGAAGGAGGTCATGCAGGTCCCAGTGTTGAAGATATGGCTAATTTCTTGAGAAAAGTTGGGTGATGAGAGATGCACAAGAACTCTCACAGCGGATGCACTTGAATTAGCTGGTGGTAAGAAAGCAGGTACTCTTTATCTACTTGCTTATATTACTGATTCTTCTTTTGTTGTAGAGACATGGATTTGTAGGCTTGGTCACATGAGCAAGAAGGAGAAGCATGTTCTTAAGTAGAAGATAGATGTGTTTGACAGGATTAAGAACCGGAAAGCCTTGGTGTTTATGGAAGAGATGGTAGACAGAGATTAGTGGAGAAGGCTGAGTAACTCTGAGCAGAGCAGTTTGGATAGGGATTTGATTCAAAGAAAGCTCACGGGTTAAAATTCATCACTCATAGGAAAACACAGGTACCGACATCGATCAGGAGGAACCAACGTCGAACAGACAGGTGCCAATGTCAGTCATGTGAAAATCGAAGCTGGTGATGTCGGGTAGGGTAAGACCGACATCAGTCAGGAAGACCGACATCAACAATAAGTAATACTGATGTTGGTCAGAAGGATCAACATTGGTAAGAGGGACACCAACATCAGCAAAGTTGGTAGTCAAGATAGGCACATGGAAACTGATGTCGGTCAGATGTAGACTGTGTGGTGACCGAGGTCGATCATTGTAACAAATTTTGGGTAGACAGTAAGCTGTCAAGGAGTCTCAAATGCCCATATGAAAGATTGAAGTGGTAAGTAAGCCTCAAATTTGTTGTTCCTCTTCTTTATACTCATTGCTCACTGCAGAGCAGGAAGGATCTAGGAAATAGTGGGAGCATGGCATGAATATGATGCAGAACCAAGTGGGAGATTCGGTAGGGTTTCTAGCCTGTATGAAAGCATAGAGATGAATGGATACCTTAGTTAAAGAATAGAGAGAATGGACACATGAGATGGAAGGCTAGGTCATATGGTCTTGTGGAAGCTACAGGACAATGGTACAGGGTTTAATAGATGGATGACAAAGTAGGGCTTAAGTCAGTGTCAGTGTAACCATTGTGTTTGTCTTACTAGGTGGATGATGATTGCAACATTATCTTGTTACTGTATGTGGATGGTATGCTACCTAGCAGGTTTATACATACAGGGTTTTGTTATGCTAAGGGTAAGGTTAGTTCAGTGGCATGTCATGAGGAATTTGGAGCAGCAAAATTCTTTGGCATGGGAGACATGGAAGATCACAGGCTGATTTTGTCTCCAGTGGGAGTTGATGTGAATCAAGTGTAGCAAGGTTCAATATGCAAGATGCAGAACTAGAGCACACCAAGGGCTGGATAGTTTAGTGTCTGAAATCACATGAGGTTTGGTATAGACCTGAGTTTGCCCAAGTAGTGGGTGTTATCAGAGAGTTAGAAGCCAATTCAAGGAAGTGGGTTCTCAAGTATTTGAGAGGGACCAGTAGCAGGGATTCATGCTATGCAAGGTCAGGACTTCAC
>JARHVA010001422.1:872500-977500 GCA_037957365.1 Torreya grandis
ATTGCATAAAATATATTGAATCCTTTAACACCATAGACTATTAAAGGAGTGTGAAAACATGAAATAAATTATATAACGAAAACAAGAATCAATACTACATAAGCTAATAATAAAAATAACAAAGAACAATAAATTGTCACTCAGTTTGATGTAGAACACCAATCCTCTTCATTATTATGTGGAGAACAAAATACAAAAGGCCAAAAAGGTACAATATATAGTATTCAATTTGACTCATGAGGGGAACCTACTAAGGTTGTGAAATAGAAAACTGCTATTTTTTTCTACTTGTGTTATAAGAATATGAGCAATGATTTCCTCAAAGATAGTAAAAAATTACAAGTAATTGACAACCCCCTCAACAAATCAAAATATTCCTTTATATATATGCACGATGGTCTCTTGTGGGAGTGACATCTAGAAATACTAATTCTTATGCCTATGATTATGCCATTACAACTGAATGAGAGACTCTAGCTCATGAGTGTAGTTGATCTTCAAATCCTAGATATGGCATAACTATAATGCCTTGTGATGGCTAAGACACTTAGTAGAAGCATCATGGTGACACATGTTCATATCTAAAACTACCTCTATTATACCATTGGAAATGAGGACTGGCATGCTTTGAGCAATGTTACAACTCTAATTTCTAACAGAAAAAGCTCTACCTTATCCAAGTTTTGTGATACCATTTGGAGTGCTCTACTTAATTCCTCTCTTTACCTCATAGTCATCCATACTTATATCCATTGGCCAATGGTGTTGTTTGAAATCCTAACAAAAATAAACTCCTCCTAGTAAGCATCATGATTCCACATGTTGAATTCCATGTTCCTCTTTAAAACTAAAATGGTGGGTCCCCCTTTCAACTTTGCTAGCCAATGGTGATGTTTTGAGTAATAAAAAATAAAAATGTACTCATAGAGTGTATGAATAATACATGGAGTGTTGGTGCTCCTCTTAAGTAAGATGAAAACCTTTTATGGTGGATGATCACTAGGGTGCCATGTGGTAAAAATAGAAGGAGACTGATACTTTGGCAAAATTCATAAAATGGACCCTGGGAAGAAGGAAGCTAAGAGTAAAACTAATCTAATTTTACAAAGCAAGAATGAGGCCAAAAACTAACTATTTTTCAATAATAAAAGTGGATTTTGATCCACATTTCTTGGTGATTCATAGGGGCATCCACCGTACATGAGAGAACACAAAAATCCTAGTTTCATAGACTAGTCGTGGCAAAGTTTTCAAAAGAGGAAGAAGGCCTGCAACTTATAACTTTTAGAGGTCTACCTTCAAAGGTTCCCAATCTTCCTCCTTGGCCTAGGATTTCTTCCTAAAAGCCTCAAAGGCTCTATCTATATCAATGATATCCTTAAAAGAGACATTGACCAAAACCTAAACTACTTCTAGCATTTAGAATTCTAACTAGGTGAGTGGTTACAATATTTTATCCACCTCAGAGATGTTTGGTGATTGATTGAGAGCCATGAAAAAGGCCTATTCATTCTAATTTTGCTCCAACCATGCTTTGATCTTGTCCTTTCGGAGGATACTATTATCCACCAAGAATGGAGAGGTTAGTCACAATTTGACTAGTTGTTCGATGTTCTCCCTCTTATCTAGGACCACCGTTTCTAAGTCATTAAGGAATGCCTTACACTTAGTAGTTACATTATTGTATCTAAAAAATTCATTTAATTTTATCACCACTTTGATCAGTTACCCCTATTGCCTATAGTGTCTCATCCATAATGTTTTAAAGCTTTCAAATAAGGAGTTGTGAATCCTAGGCCTTAGGAGATATAAAGGAAATGACCTAGTTCATATATGGCTTAATTGGGAGCTCAGCCTCTATAAATCCTTGATGAAACTAAGTGATGGCTTCAAGTGTGCAACCAAGCCTTTGATCCTCTCCTAGTAAGATACATATAGATTATGAACCATTGAAAGGATCCCTATGATCGAGGAGGATGTGACAAGGTCATTCTTTAGCTTTAAGATTTCTTGGTCCTTAATCTAGGACTCATATTATGTTTGTTGCTTCAATTTTATATACACTTGATTAGAATCTAAGAGATTTTTATGGGTCCACATAAGTTCTTCCTCATTTTATTAAAGCCTGGACTCTATGACTTCTTGTATATTAGCTTTCACCTAGAATCTCGCATTAGAGATGAAACTCTAAAGGTCAGACCTTAATTTGTTGAGATGTTCATCCTTTAATTTAGCCTTAATGTTGAGGTGGTCAACTTTAGCCTTCACCTTGGTAAGTTTAATCACAGTCATTTTCATCTACTATCCCACTTTTATATAATCTATAATAAAATACTACTATGTTTCCTTCATTATCTTAACCTTATCATTAGCCCTAGCCTAGTTGAGAGTGAGGCTAATGGCTTGTATTATTTAGTCCCCTAACTACATTTGGTCCTAGGTTTTTACTACCTGGGGTGTCATATGCATAATAATGAGAGATTCTTATGCCAGGGCAAATAATGACCACATATGGGGTACCACTAGGGCCTTGGCCTATTTTCCCTTTATCTTCTCTACCCATGCCTCTTGAGCTTTCCTTGAGGCATCCATATACTGATGAAACTACACATATGACTAAATATTTCCCCTATGAATGGAAATCTATCAAGCAGCTTGAATGGAATGGTCACATGGTAATGTGAAGTAGCAGGTGTTATTCATCCAATGGTAAGTAGGTTAAGGGTGAGGGTGGAAGGAGATAAAGGTGGGAGACCAAAGAGCAGGGTGGAATGTGATTAAGCCACAATGGAATATGATGGATTATGAGGGTGTGAGAGTAAGTAAAGGTACATAAGAGGATATCAAGATTGTAGAAGAAAATAATATAAGCTTGGTTTTAGGTTGGGTGGATGAAAAGGAAAGTAGGACCAAAAAAGTGATTGGCTAAGTAGTGGAGAGTGTCATTACCATGGGTGAAATTATGGGAGGAGATGGAGTGAAAAAATAGTTAGAGGTAGAAATAAGAGGATAGGAAAAGCATACATTCTTCTAATGGGGGTCTAATGGAGGGCTAGACACTAGTGCCTTAGGTCACTTTAGTTATATGATCTAGGTATAAGGTGCCCTAAAGAAGCATACTGCTACTATAATAAGGTATGGTGAGCGTAGAAAGGTGGTGGCCAAGTTGATATCTTCAAGACTACCATGACTTCATCTTACTTTTCTAGAGGCATGTCCCCCTCTTCCTCTTAAAGGGTGTCTTCTTTTTCTTCTTATTTGATAGAGAATTCTTCTTGTCCTAGGGCATCGACTAGATGGTGCTCATCTCAAAGATTTTCAAAAGTTTCATCTATCTATTAATACTTAAAATTTGAGAATATATTTCCAATCTCTTATCTATATTTCTAATATGTATCTATCTTTTCTTGGCTCTAGTGTCTTTAGGTGAGTTATGCCCTCAATCCTTTTGTTAATTTTCTTAGAAGGGCCAAACTTTTAGACCACATCATAGGACTCCCATAACATGTAGGTTTTTGAAGAGATCTGAGATATATCCACATAGTATTTGAGGTCATCCTCTATGGGTGACCACTACTTGAGGTATGACATGGGATATTGATTGGGAGATCCTATAATCTTAAATGAGGCTATGTGATCAATCAGGTCATAGCTCCATCTATCATCATTTAGGTCAAGACCAAACTCCATAAGTTTGGATATGAGTAGGTACTCTTGAAAACTCTTTACCATCATGATGCCTCCTCTTGTGAAAGGAATATCATAAAGTCCCTTCTTCTTGTAGCTCATGTCATACATAGAGTCGATGACATTGAGATGGTGATCCAAATCTAAAGCTAAGGTCCTATCATGAGTAAGGGTGGGATATGAAAGGGTTCATATTTGAATCAATGTGCATCAATGACGGTAAAATGGTTCCTAAAGAATTAGTTGATTGAAATCTTGCTTTTACTGAGCCATACTCACTATGAGTCCATCATCATGAATTTAATGGCCTCTCTATTGAGGTTGACAAAGATTAGGGATAAAAATAATTCTAAAAAATCATAGTAATCCTATGTGATTGATAACATATGTGTCCACATTGTTATAGGGGTCACAATGTGAGATAGCATGCTTATCTCAAAGGAATGGAGGGTGAGGTATGCAAAGAAGAACTTGGAGTGGTAAAATAGGATGAGGTAAAGGTAGAAGAAGGAATATCAATATGTACTCTACATGGAAAAGTTCACCAGCTCATTCTACATGGGGATGGCAATGGCCTCATAGAAAACCATCCTAACACTTCTTCCTTACTCACCATATTCAGAAAGAAGAGTTCTCCCAATTAAAAATCATTGGAATCAACATTTGAGTCCATCCAAAAGATTAAAGCCAACATAGAGAGGGTATATTCTAGGTCCTACATAGGAAAGCTCACCAAGGGAATGGGAAAGGTGGATACTTCTATGAAGCTAATATCAGGGAGAAAAATTAAGAAGTTAATCTTGTAAACTTAGGTGTCCCAATCCTTCTATAAGTTTTCCCTGCTACAAATGTCATCTTTGGGGTCACTTGGGAGCTAAAGCATTTACCTTAAGGTACCCACACTGATCTCTACCTTGAAATGGGTATTTCTCATAATGATGCCCATGTGGATGTCATACTTATCTACATAGAGGGCAGTGAGCTCTAAACATGGGTGCATAAGAGTCACCATGTATGGGTACAACATTGAGCTCCAAGTTTTGTATCTAAATGACTCATAGTCATTCCTCCAAACCTTCTCAATAATTCAGGCATGAGCACCCTCTCTTAAGCTCTTAGGGTTTTTAGATAGTTTGGGATCATAAATATCATCTTCATAATTTATGACTAGCATGTGGTCTTTGTTTCATCCTTTGGATATGCTCTTGCCATTTGACACCTTTATCTTTGGTTGGGCAGGGGTGGAAGCATATGAATTAATTACAACATATGATTGGAGAAGATCTCCTTGGTTACTTGAACCATAAGTTATATGCTTTTTAAGGTGCCTTTCATTCCCTAACAAGGTGTATAAGTAGCCATCTCATGCATTCTTATCAAATTCACTCTTTGTTATAATAAAGGAAGTAGATGTCCAATTCTAGTCACAGAATTTCACAATTCTTGGCTCGATTGTATCTACTCTTTATACTCTCTTTAATCATTCAATGCTCTCAAAATCTCAATGCATCTAAGTGTTGGTCTTGATGAGGAGATGGGTATTTATAAACCAATGATGTTGAGTGTGATCATCAATATTTTATTTGAATTTACCCCCTATAAATGTTGAGGGCATCACACATGCTTCAGGAGCCACTTCCAAGATATTTGCAACAATCCTTATGGAGAATGGTATAATACAGATTGTCTAACATTAATGGTAGGATAGGTGAGTAGATAATGGTCCTTTAGAGAATGTTTTGAAATTTAGAAGATCTAGGGTGATGACACATGGTAGCATGATTAACTAATTGTGCTAAAAACACTTATTAAAAATGAAACAACAAAGGAAAGTGAAAAGAATGAAACAAACAAAAATGACAGTAAGGAAGGGAAACATACATGCAAAAGAGAAACTAATTATGTACAAGGGGAAGGTTAGTAAATGAGTTAAAGTGTTTCAGGTTAATTTCACTAATTAGATTCCCTAATGCATTGTTTTCTTCATCCTCCAACTCAAAATCATTACCTTACCTATCACCAATGATCCAAAATGGTCCTTTCCATAGAGAATCAAACTAAGCATGTTAGCCTCATTTCATGACCCTTTGATCATACATGAAAACCAGATCTTTGGGATTAAATCTTAGGTCTAATGTTTTATTTTGAATCACCATTTAATTTATTATTTTTAGGTGATCTTTGCATCACTCACTAACCCTCTTACTTCTTAGAGGTTTAGTAACTCTACTAGCCTCACTTCCATTACTTTATTTTTTACAGTATCAGTAGTTTCTGAAAGTTTAAGGGTGGGAATTTTTAACGACACAAGAATGACCACTTTTTTCCTATATACAAGCTCATATGGACATATCTTTATGATTTTTATGGTAGTGATGAATTCTACCCATAGAGTTATTTTTATATTCATATTCCACTCCCTTTTCTTATTGGTACCCATACTTTTGATCAATATTATAAGGTTCTTATTTGTTAACTTGGCCAACTCATTCCCTTATGGGTAATAATTAGATGAAGTCTTCAATAAAATGCTATTCTAGAATAAGAATTAAGAAATCTTGGATCCAAAGAAAGCCTTTAAATTATCAGAGATGATCATCCTAGGTAGGTCTAACCTTGCTACAAGTTCTTTCAAGAAGCTGAGGATCACATTTTTAGTTTCTTCCCTCAACGGGACTATTTTAATCCACCTAGTAACATAATCAATGGCTATTAGTATCTATTTTTAACTAGTACTAAAGATAAGATTAATCATTTTGATGAAGTCTATGCCCCACTATGTGAAGGGATCATTGATCATAATTAGGTTTAGTGACATGTCTAAATTCTTTCTCTTTTGTGTTAAGAATTGACATATTTGCCATTTCTTGACTGCTTGATGTCAATCTTTAAACATGGTTCGCTAGTAATACCTCACATACATGATCTTGGTCATCATGGTTTTTGTAAATAAATTCCCACATAGAGGGTTTAAATGCATATCTTGGATGATTTTATTGGCTTAGTGTGCTTTGACACATTAGATTAGTTCTCTATCAATGTTTATTTTGAATAAGACCCCTTAGACTAGTGTGTTACTAGCCCTTTGTGGTCCATAGAAACACATTTTATGTGTGGGGAGACCATCACAATACTAATTAGTTTACATGTAGTGGGTCCTATCAACAACCTAGGAATCTTTAGTTTAAAAGTGATTCAACAAAACCATTTCTTATGTGTTTGGTCATTCCATCAGTGCATCTATGCAATGAGTTATGTATTTATATATTCCTCTTCCTCTAATCAGTTTGGTCATCCTAGATTCAATATCATATTCAAAGATATTGGTGATCTAATTGGCCCACTTTTCTATAAGCTCCCCTTCCATTATGTATTTATAGATGCTAGAGTGTACCACATACACCACTATTTTTCTTCCATCCACAAAGTGCCTAAATTTCTTGAGGCCCTTAACAATTGTGAAAGCCTATTTTTCTAAAAAGTTTTACTTGATTTTGTATCCATGTAGGGTTCTCAAGTATAATTTGATCAAGTGTTCACTTCCCCCTACATTTTCCTTTTGATTTAACATAACTACTAGGTTGTGCTCACTCCCATAGACATATATGATGAACTATTTAGAGAAGTCAAGGCTGACCAAAATTAGAGTAGTGGACATCATGTCTTTGATTTTTATAAAATGTTACTTTTACTTCGTGGGTCCATTTGAAGGCTTGGTCCTTTTTAAAATCAGCCTAATTGGTCTCCCCAATCCTTCAAAGTCAAATATAAACTTTCTAATGAAGTTGATCTTCCCTAAATATTATTTAACCCCTTTCTTGTTCACTATAAAATCTAGGTCTCTGATGGCCTTTACTCTTTCTAGATCAATGGTGATCCCTTCTTTTAATAACATGTATCTAAGTATCTTGACTTGTGGGACTCTAAAAATGCATTTCTTATAGTTAAGAAACACCCTAAATTCCTAAAACTTTTGGAAGACCTTCTCCAAATGATCAAATTCATCTTTCTTCATTTTTGAGAACATGGTGAGGACATACAAGAAAATGAGGATGATATTGTGGATAAGGCCTTTAAAATATATATCCAAATCTCATTGGAAAGTATCCCCAACACTAGAGAGGCTAAAAGGCATCTTCACATACATGAAGGTTCCCCACTTTGTAGTGAAAGTGGTCTTGTGCTAATCTTCTTTTGTCTCTAACATTGAGTTTTGATTTTTCACTTGTATCTAGGACAAAATTATATTTTCCATTCCTCATATCATCAAATTGAACAAATTTTCCATGGTAATGAGCCCCTTCAATAGCTTATTATTCTTAAACTACATAATCTAATCTCCATAGGCCTTTTCAAATTTGAATTACAATTACTCTATAAATTTGCATGATTATTGTAGGAACATAGTGGTCAATGCATATCTTTCAAATACCATCTAGTTTTATCCATTATCTATAATGGTGGGTCAAATGATCACCTGTACTACTTTCTCACTGATGATCAATTCTATCATTGAGTCAAATTGGGAATTAATTATTACCATTATAGCTACCTCTACATTCATGGCCCTAAGGGTGATTTGAATGTTGAAAGATTTAAAGGTTTTAATCAAATCCCATATCCAGTGGTGGTAGGACCTCATGCACACATTCTTTATAGTCATGACCCCTCTCACCTATCTTACTACTAATTTAGAATCACTAAATACTTTTAGCTACTTTATTCCCATTTGATTGACAAGGCTGAGGCCATGAATCAATGATCTATATCAAGATTTCATATTTATGTAGGGAAATTAAAATCAAAAGGCTTAGAGGATCCCTTTTCTAGATGGAGACTCTAATTAGATGTTTATTCTAGAGGTAGTCTTGCATTTAATGACCTTAGGATGGCCTGGTCTTCATCATGTATTACATAGGTCTTGAGGCCAATAGAGTTGAAGTTTATGAATGGATCACTCTTGATGAATTCATTAACAAGGGCCTCTTCCTCTGAGCTTTTAGTGTCCACCACTTTTTCTTTTTTAAGCATCTCTACATGGTAAATATTTATCTTAGAGAAAGAAGTGTGAATTGATTTCAAATTTATCATAGCCTCATCTTTTATGTGTTCCCAATGTAGTGTCATAGATAATACTTTCAGCTTTGAGCAATATTTAATACTTAGGATTAAATGGAACCAATATAATGATAAATATCTACCTATCTTGGTAGCAAAATATCTTGATAGACATAGCCTGAAGATGAGTGGGATGTTTATCCCTACAACATCTTATGACATAGTAATAATGAGACAAGAATATAATGTGAGGGGAAGATCCTTGATGATGCCTATGTTTTGGACCTTCTTTCTATCCAATTGCATTAGCCCTTTATTCAAGGGTTCATACTATAATTGTATCACATCTATGATCGACTTAGGCATCACCATTATGCTAACACCAAAATCAATCATGGATTTGTGTAATAAATTCTTGATGATAAGCATAAAATATAATATGATAGGTTTTTTCTTGTTTACCTCTTCTTTAGAGTTGATGAATGTGGATGGTACCTGGTGTTGTGAACTCATGCTACCATCCTTTCCCTTCATTTATGTAGACTCTATAGCCTAATTTACTCATGTGGGTTTCTCTTATTCCTCTAAGGTCTCTTTAAATAGAGACTTATTCTTGGTCATAGATAGGACATCTCAGAGAAAAATGTTGGTTAAAAATTTGTTTAGTTGTTACACCACATTGTATGACCCTAGATGTAGGACCTTAGGGTCTTTTAACTTATTTTTCATTATTCCTCTCCATTTTTGATAATCAGAGGTGAAGATTGGGGTACTAAACATTTTTATAAAGTCACTTTAGTCCTCATGATAGCCTTTAAGGTCTCATCCAATCTCTTCTTGCAGATCATGTAATAGTTATATTAGACTTGTATAGATCTATACATGGGAGCTTAAGTCACATAGACTATATCTTTGCCTTCTACATAGGAGAAAAGTTCATATTTTGGGGCTATTTCTTATTCTTTTTCTAATGACATCCCTTACATTTGTGCCATTAACAAAACATCCTCAACCTCTAGGGATCAATACTCATAAGAAGATGAATATGGTGCATTCCCCTATCATTATTGTTTGGTAATTCTATATCATAGATTACCTCTTAGGTAATTTCAAGGTACATGTGCATCATTGCATGGGAACCACCATGAGTTAGAATCATCTACCATGTTATTTTGGCCAATAAATAACTCCCTACTTGCATTCAATAGTATTGTTTGTAAGGGATTGGAGACCACTAGCATTTGATTTATGGGTCACACATGATGGCTCAGCATTTGATGATCTGGTGCTTGGTGGTTTGGCCTTTGCCTCTCTTGGTTTTGGTTATACTTGTATGGTGCTCTCCTTTAATGATAGTTTTGGAAGGGGGGTTTTATAGGCATAATGTGATACCTTTTAAGGTTCATTATCTCATTTGAGAAGTTTCATAAGGTACTTTTCATGTCATTCATCTCTGTGGCTATCAAGGGTTGAGCAAACATGCTCACCTAAGTGGGTGAGTATATGTACATAGAAGGTGGTGGTTGTGAGGTACTCAAGACTTATTATAGTGGTGAAATTAATAATTTTTGAAATATTAGCATTAGAGGCTGAGGAAGAAGCTTTATCATATCTATCAAGTTATTCTTGGCTGTTATTGCTAGCTTATACATGTCTGAAAACATTTGACCTCCAAGCAACTGAATCACAATAGAAATATCTCAGTTGAATGCCTTAAGGTAAAAGTTCATTGTCATACATGTGGGTGGGCAAGCTACTATTGGGATCCTTTACCAGGTCTTATAGAACTTGGTATTAAAATCCCTAATAGCCTCTTATGGGGTCCTAATGATATTTATTAGTTTTTATAGGAGATATGACCATTCTACCTTTTCATTAAACTACTCAAAAAATATTTTGCCCAAGTCATCCCAATTGGCTATGGAATTGGGTGGTAATGATAGATACTAATAAATATCTTTCCCTTTAAAAGAGGTGGCTAGTAACCTTAGGGATACATTCTACTCTGTGACATAGTGCATACATTTGTGACATGTTATAAATGTCTTACTACACTCTTGAAATCCTCCATTGAGAATTTAGGGAGTAATTTTAAGGCATTCACAGGGATAGGTTCCCATGTAGCTAGAGGTATTTGAGAGATAAGTGGGATTCCAATATTATATGCTAAAAAATTACTCAATGGTCCTTGGATAGCCTTCTATTGTTATTTTTGAGTATAACTAGATCCTACAGTCCTTTGGTGAGTTACAGCTCCTAGAGGTGGTGTTAGCAAATTTAGATTCTTCATTCTCTATGACCTTGTAATGGGCCTTTAGCTCAAAATAAATATCTCCTAGTTAGGTAGACTAGTATTTTGGATCCCACCTGGCATGCTAGAAAATAATAAACTCTTGATGCCTAAAAATCTCATTATAGGTGAAAAAACCTTCTATGGGAAGTGTTATAGGTGTGGGACCAAATTGTGATTTTTAAAGCAACCTATGGGATTTTAGAAGCTAGATCTTCATTTTGATTTTGGGGATGAAAAGGGGTAATAAAAAATGCAAATAATACTAAAATACTCTAACTAAGGTGATGCATCAAGATATTTAAATCTATAACCTACAATTGCATAGAATTACTTGAATCCTTAAACACCATAGACTATTAAAGGAGTGTGAAAGTATGAATTAAAGTCTATAATGAAAATAAGAATCAATACTATAGAAGCTCATAATGGAAATAATAGACAACAATACATCTTCACTTAGTTTGACACATAACACCACATCCTCTTCATTTTTATGTGGAGAACAAAATACAAAAGGCCATGAAGGCACAATATATAGTATTCAATCAAAACCATGAGGGGCACCTATTAAGGTCATTAAATTAAAAAATGCTAGATGTTGCTACTTCTATTCAAAAACTATTAAAAATGGATGCTCTAAAAGATAGAAAAAAATAACAAGTAATTGATAAACCCCTCTACAAAGGAAAAGAGTCCCACTTATATAGGCACAATGATATCTTGTGGGAGTGACATGTAGAAATCCTAATGTTTTTTCCTATGACGATGCTATTACAATTAAATGACGGAATCTAGATCATGAGTGAAATTAATCTTTATATCTTAGACATGACATAACTACAATTTTTTGTGATGGCCATGATGTTTAGGAGAAGCATCATGGTGCAACATGTTCGTCTTTGGAACTACCTCTATTATGTTGTTGGAAATGGAAATTGACTCGCTTCGACTAATGGTGCAACTCCAAATTATGATACAAAAGGATATTCCTTATCTAAGTGCCATGATGTCACATGGAATTTTCTACTTGCTTCCCCTCTTTACCATGTAGTGGGCTCTACCTATATCCATCTCCAAATGGTACTACTTGAAAGCCTAGAAAATATAAAACCCTCATAATAAATGTCATGATGCCATAGGGATAATTTTTTGTGCCTATTTATTAATGAAATTTTGGGTCTAATTTATAACAATGCTAGCCAAAGGTGATGTTTTGAGTCTTGATAAAGTATAAATAGCCCCAACGAACATCCAACTACCATGTGGAGTGCTAGCACTCCTCCTAGGCAAGCTAAAAACCTTTTACTTTGGATGAGGATTAGGATGTCATGTGGTGAAAGTAGAATGGAACCGATACATAGTTAACATATGAAAAAGGGACACTAAGAAGAAGGATGTCAAGATCACAACTGCCAAATTCCATCCAGCAAGTTTGTTGCCAAAAACTGACTATTCCAAAATTTTAAAAAAGTGGATTTCAATCCACATTATTTTTTGCTGAGGACTATATATGATTATATTTATTATTTTATAATAAATTATATGATTTTATATTCATTTCATTACATTTTATGGATTAAATGTATGTATTTGATATTTCCATACTTGGCATATTTTATATCTACTGATAGGGAATATTCTAATTAAATCTATTTATTGTTATTGTTATTGTTGTTGTTGTTGTTCTTATTATTATTATTATTATTATTATTATTATTGAAATTGAACTATTTATTAATTTTTACATCTACAATAGTAGTTTTAATGATTCTATCAACTATGGATGAAATTACATTATTAACTTAATGAAATAAATGTTGTCTTTATTATTTATTCAACATTGTTCATTTTTTGTTATATCATTATCATGGTGAACATTAGTTAAATGGTTTAGCTATAAACCTTGTGGGGTTAATTAAAATAATACATTTAGTTAAAGATCAATTAATTAGGTTCTTATGGTAAAATCTATTAGATGAATATGTGTAATGTTTTTTTTTAAATTACTCTATTATGGTAAAAACCCAGTGGGGTTGTTATAATAGTGAAGTTGCTATTGAATGTAGTTAATGTGTTTGATACATACTTAAGTTTATTCATTGAGATAATTTTCATTTCATGATCATAAATAATATGACATAAGTCATCAAAAGATTTATTTATTTTGTAAATAATGGAATTGAGTAATGGGGCAAGTAAAATTTGTTCGAATATTCATTGAAGCTCTTTATCTACAATTTGATTGGTCATTTTAGAAAACATTTTCATTTAACTTAAGATATATTAATTGATAGGTTAATTGGTTACTTGTTTGAGTTTTAAAATTTGGGCATAGGAATTATTTTTTGTAATGTTGATAGTGAACTGTGCCAAAAAAAGATCTACAAGAGGTTTGATTTTTTTTACTGATTGGATTAGTAAGTCATAGAACCACATTAGAGCATAGTCCTTGAGTATCGTTATAAATAATTTAGTCAAAATTTTATCATTTGAGACATAATTAAGGCTTGTTACATAAAAATATAAAAGATGTTGTTTAGCATCACCCTCACCATCATAAATTAGGAGCTTAGGCGCAAAACAATTAGTTGGCAAGTGGTGAAAATATATTTCAAGTGCATGACAGTTATGATAAACCTCTTGTCAATCAGTATCATAAGGCGACTTCATAATTTTTTTCAATATTTGTAAACTTAGATTGAAATTTTTTTATAGTTTGGATAAGATATTTCACATATTGATGAATAAGGTTTGCAGTTTGAGAAGTCACCAAATGATGTGTACCCATAGTTTGAGTTGATAAAGGAATTAAAACTAGTAATTGGGTTGAACTATCAATGTTTTCCATGGAATATGTAGTAATAGTAGGACTTATTTTAGGGAAAATTGGTGTAAACACGTATCTCATGCCCCCATTAGAAGTATGAAATGGTGATGTGCTCAATGGGAAGGTAATTGGTATATAGGGATGCCCCATAGATCTTAGTGCATGATCAATATATTGACCTAATTTCTCATCTACACTTTTTTTTAAGTTTCTAATAAAGTTCTTATAATCTCATCAAAATATTCAAGGTTTTGGTAGATATGATCTTCAAACATAACAAGATCTTGTATTAAATTTTGATTTATTTTCTTCATTTTCATTGTGTTTATTATATGTATCATTTTCATAATTATAATAATTTTATATGAAGACCCCTTGAGTATGTGTAGATGAGGATGCTCTAGGTTTTTGGTAGAAACACAAGCTAACCTAGGGCTATGCCTAGGTTACATAAATATGGAATAATAAATAAAATTATATATAACAATGAAAAACCTAAAAATATTGAATACCCTATGGAAATACATGGTTTTCATAAAGACATGGGGTCACTAAATGTTTAACCCCTAAATGTATACCTATGGGGGATACCTATAGGGTTAGGAATATATAAATAAATAAGTAAAAGGGTGATAAATAACTATATATTAGAATAATTAATTTTAAATTTAGATATCCAATATTCTAAATCTATAATACTAAGATATGTTAAAAATATAAAGTACAAATATTGATTGATACTGTAATAAATTGAAAAAAATAGTACTTATCTAGTTTATTGTGCATGTGTAGATTTAGTTTTAAATATGATTTAACTCGATTTAATTATGATTATAGAACATTCATTATAATATATAATAATACATTCTTTGGCCTTAGACACTTTTTTTAGATATAGATGGTTGTGTTAACTCTGGTGTTTGATTTTAACACAGATGTCTAATATGTAATAGTACATAGATCTAGATTTTACCACCTAGATCCTTCTAGGTTTTCTTTTAACTTTCTTGTGGTGTTTTTAGATTTTACACATAGGCTATCTCTCTTTATAAAATGTTTAAATCCTATCTTTCTCACCCTAGGAGTGATTGTTGAAAACTGGGTTGTTGGGCACATGGTATCGAATTACACCAAGGACCCCTTTATCAATGGGAATTAAATACATAGATAATACTTTGAATATGGATTTATACATATATATTTTTAACCTAAGTGTTTTCTTGTGTGTGCACAAGGATGCAATGTGTGATAAATAAGTACATATAGTGACTTACCTTGTAACTTGGAAAATGTAGCTCATGGGATGCTCCATCAGTTCTTCATACATATGGGGATACTATTTCTATGCACAACATGGAAATAGGGATGAATAGGTTATATTTTATTAATTGAATTCCTTATTGAGTGCTATTGGTAAACTATATTATGACTGTATACACTGCATTTTGCCCACTTTTGTGTATAAACTACAATTGGAATGACTTTCTAAAATCAAAAATAAATTTGATTGGAAATTTCCATTTGACTCAATTTACCTATAATATTTTCATCTTAATTAAAAATATTAATGACACATCCTTGATTAGGGTAATGTATCATATTGCATCATTAATATTATCTAGCACATCTCAAATCAAATCGACCCTTTGCAAGTATTATTATAGGATAATTACAAGAGTATTTTACTGACAAAAGAACATTAAATTTGCACCATTATTCAAATTAACAATTAACCACCCTGATTAATTAGCCTAATCATTATTCCAAAGTAAAATTACATGAATTGGAATGATCTATTTTCTATATATCAAAATGGTTTTATCACCTCACATTGGTGATGTCATAGGGGCAAGTCAATGGAATAGAGTGGAGTGTGGGAAAATTAGCCTATCATAGGGCCACTTACTCTCTTACACCTCTTAAAATGTCCTCTTAGACACTCATCAATGACACACTCCCAAAGGAATATAAATTGCATTTTCCTTCCAACATTTCTTCTACACTCCAAAAATGTCTTAAATGGCATATATTACACACTACATGTGTGAAATCATGAATATGAGGATTCATTCTCTACCCTCAATTTAAAGATGAGATTGATGGTTCATAATCATTCTAAAATTTTATAAATAAAATTGTCTTTAGACATTATATACAAGGTCTCTTGAAGTAAACTTACTATGCATAATTCGTATTAGAGCATCATGGTTATTCAGGAATTTTCATACCAATCCAATCCAAAAATAAATTTTAAATAATGAGATATGTTAACCACATGAAAAAATAAGCATTACTATTTACATCTAGCCTAAAATTTGAGCTCAATCTTATTCACATGTTAGTTTACAAGTAAATCTCCAATGAAAGTATAAACTTAGCATTTTGTCTTCTAATTTATATTTATTATTTGTTATTTTTACTTTTTAGGGTTATAGAGTTTAATCCCTAGGTCGTTAAAGGTATGAATATAGTAAATCAAGTTAGAAATATGTAATAAATATAACCAAAAATTTATAATATATTGACTTAGTTTTAAATTTCTAAAAATAGCAATAAATAATGATAACAAGTATTTATCTATAAATTAACTAAATGGGAGATCTCAAGGATAAAAACTAGGATAGTGGCTAATCTGAGTGTCTTGGATAGGATATAGATGTCAAAACCCTTCCTAGATAGTAGTTCCCATATTGGATTGTAGTACCATATGGTGATAATGAACCTATTTTGGCACTAGTATCCTTTCTATAATACTATTTTAAGCTTTTAGGTGAACATGTGTCTAGGTTTGCCAAGCCTATTTCTATGGACATGATTTCTAATTCCCTATAGGTGACTTGTTTTGACTAATTTTGTATTTAAAAACTAAACCTCCATGTTTCTATGGAATCCAATTGGAATAAGTAACAAATTGTGTTGTTAGTGGGGTAGAATAGGGATTGATAACCTTGATTGTGAATAATGTTTTTTGAATTTATTTGTGTAACTTGCATCTAATTTACATCTAGTGGATAGAATTATAAAGTCACACACACACACACAGATATATATATATATATATATATATATATGTATATATATATATATATGTATGTATGTATGTATGTATAACTTGTGTGGATCATAAAATAGGTGTATTGAAATCCTACATGGTTTCTCACATAAAAGTATATATGTTGGATATAAAATGAGGGAAAAAGATAATAGGTATCAAACTGGGACACTAACGACATGTGGTGTTACTATTCAAATTATGATGCTAGTGTCTAGCTGGTAGAACTTGAGTCACTAGGGGCCAAGTTATTAAAGTGAATGTTTTAGAATACTTTAGGTATGTTTAGGGATGTGTGTGGCACACACAAAGGCTAGATAAGTGTCTAAATAGTCCCTAAGTTATGTTGAGGGATAATCCAGGGATGGGTGGTCTCAAGTAACACTCACCACTCAAGTGTCATTTAAAAAAAATTAAATTTGCCCCCCATTTATTCTATAAATGAAACAAAGGGAAATGACTAGGATAAAGGAAAAAGAAGTGTACCTAGACTTACTTAAGAGGTGAAGCCCATGAATATAGATATGAGTATGTGAAGTATGCTCCATTATGTATCATGTAAATGAAAAATGATTAAATTAGTCATTACTTAATAGATATCAAAATCAAAGAAAAATTGAGTAAAGAGATAATAAAGAGGAAATGAATAAATAAACCTCATTGGGTACATGAACCAATGCATAAAACTAGTAACAAATTTGTGTGTGCATGTATTTAGTGATCAATCAGTGAATAAGCTAGACTAAGTTATTGGCTTATTCAAAACCCATGTCTGGGTGGCTCAAGAACTCAAGTAGAATATGAATACATCATTGTGTACCCATGTGTAGTAGATGAATTTAGAAATGAAAATGCATAATGTAGTTAAAGATGTGTAACTATAATTAGAACTATATATCCTTATAATATGAATAATGATGTAATAAGTCCAAGAGTGAAGTTTTTAACAATAATATAATTAGAAGAATTTATAATATGGTGGGGGGAGAAAAACTATTTCATACTTTCTCTTTATCATTTTGTGGTAACAATTGTAATTTCATTATAAATATTATGGTAATAATAATTATGAAAGTATTCATCAAATTTGTAATGATCATGTTTTGAACTCCTTAGACATTTTATTAAATTCACCATACATCAAACATAAAAAGTAAAGACTACCATGATGTACTATAAAATGAAGTAGATAAGATGTATATCTATATTAAACATGTTTTCAGAAAAGGGAAAATTCTCATTTTTAAATTTTAACACTTTGAAATTAGAATTCAAAAAATAGTAAATAAAAAAAACTTAGATAATTTTTTTAATTCACATAGGTCATGTTCACACAATTTTTGACACTAAAATATAGATTATGGAATCTAAGGTTGAAGGGGTAGAGATAGCCTAGTGTAAAATTATTGTAGACTATTTCTAAATCAAGATAATTAATTTGTAAACTCTGATAAACATATACTAAATTTATCATGCTGAGATATGGTAAAAATAGAAAGTACAACTATGTTAGATATTATAATGATAATGAAAACAATATAATTACCTGGCTATGATGATAATATATATATATATATATATATATATATATATATATATATATATATATATATGGATCTAAGGTTAACACAAGTGTCTAAGATCATCAAAGTGCTTAATATAGAATCTAATGAATGGTTTAGTATTCACTTCCAATATTAGTCCTTAATGTTCTAAATCCATATATATATATATATATATATATATATATATATATATATATATATATATGGATCTAGAACATTAAGGACTAATATTGGAAGTGAATACTAAACCATTCATTAGATTCTATATTAAGCACTTTGATGATCTTAGACACTTGTGTTAACCTTAGATATTTGTATAGACTTTTCTTTCTAACCTAGATATAGTTGTTATGCATGAAATATTTTTTATATTTGGATGTGAACACCTAGAATATTATGATTTCTATTTCACCTTCACTCTAGTGTGCTCATATCTAGATCATGGGCTCTCACTCCTTGTCAAATATAGAAACACTAGCTCTTCATCTTCATTATGGTTGTGGATAAAATGGGTTAGTGGGTGCACATTTTTGAACTAACCTAAAAACCCCTATATCAACAATCACTAACTACATTACCAATACTTTGAATAGGGCCTCAAATTTATGTAGTTATCTTCTATGTGTTGGCTTGTGTGTGTATAAAGATGTGATGTGTGATATGCAAGTATGTAGAGTGACCTAGCTTGTAATTTGGTAGATGCAGCTCATGCAATGATCCTTCAAAACATATAACCTATAGATGCATTTTCCATATGTTTTATATATAAATATAGTAAAATAGGGAATTTTTTCTCACTTGAGTACTTGAATTAGTGCCTTTTTTAAGTTGCCTTGTGAATTTTTAGGTTTTTTCTAGCTGAAAAATGAATGAGAATTGATATTTTATTTATACCAATCATTTTGGATAATATCTCACATTAAATCACATAGGTCGACCATAAGTATATGTTTAATTTGGAAATTAAATGAATTTTAAGGCACTAGACAATTGCATCGAGATAGGAGACTTCCATTGACATAAGAATATGATTAATAAACAAGTGTTTAGGAAGCTAAAAAATAGGAAAAAGTCTAAAACATGTAAAATAAGAAGATAAGAATGTGGTTTACTAGTTTTGGGAATAATGGAGTATTATTCCTAATTTAGTTAAGGGTATAAAGTAATAAAGTAAAAAAATATGCAATAATTAAGAAAATGGTTTGTATAATTTGATTCTAATTTGAATCTTTCTAAAAATAGTAATAAGGGAGAGAATAAGATTTAGTTAGAAACTAATTGAGATGGTTATTGTAGGGCCTAAAATTTGCTATGCAGGACTAGGACAATGTCATAAATTAGGATCTCACCTTCATTTTATGATTAGATAAGAGTGCCAAAATAGGACACTCTAAGTTATGGCACTATATTCTTCTTCTATCACTACTATCTAAGACACCTAAACTTTCTAGGTTTTGTTTGCTATGTTCATGTGAGCCTGCCTATGAAATTTTGACTATTGGATGTTCGTAGAACTCCTTGTAGAGATAATTTAGTATTAGAAATCTAGAATCCATTGTGCTTTGACAAAATTTGAGAAAGAGGGGCGTTAGTGTGTATAAGATGCATTGAACATGTAATCACAGCCATTGTTTGGACATGCTACCTACATACCAATACTATGAAGAGGAATCAAGCCATATTTAGTTCTCCCACTTGATGTGCTTTATACAATAGTGTGTATGAAGATGAAAATGCTAAAAATGGGTGTACTTGAAGTGGATAGGGACTGGTGTAAGTATTTGGATAAGCTTTTAGTATTATTTTCTATCTATATATAGAGAATAGGGAAGATTTCCTTAGTGGTTTTACTTGTATTCTTTCTTGCTTTGTAGTAATTACCATCCCCTTCTAGACGAAATTTGAATTGGTTTTTATAAGAATCTATTGGTCATGGGTCAAATGTATTGGTGTTAGGATAACAAGAAGGAGGATAGGAATTAGAAGTAAATAACCATTGCTAGTAAAAATAAACTTGGATAGGAGTGCTAGAAATGGACACCCTAGGGTTCAATGCTATAGTCCAATTTGGGTGATATAGTCCTAAAAAGATGAGACCTAGGAGGATAAAATCATCAATATAAATGCTACTTGGAGGAGGAAGAATCACTATCTAGGAGGCTATTGATGACTAAGAATTAGTGAAAATATGACTATGAGGGTCATGAGAGATATTAAGAGGGACCTATGGGTTGGGTTTCACAAGCCACACTTAATATACTAATTTTCACATTTTATATGACTACCTTTATCCCCCTTTATTCTAGTGATGTAATAAAGTGAGATACTAGGATAAAGGAAAATTAGAAAATGTACCTAAACTTCCATGCAAGGGTGAAGCTCATGAAGCTATGTAATGTTGGGTGAGCATAGAGAGTGTGTGTTGTGAAGTGTAAATCTGAAATAGAAAATAAAGAGTAGACTAGTTCTTACTATATATTCTATATATAAAATAATAACATATAAATATAAATAAGAGAGAGAGGAAGAGAAAGGAATGAATACACCTCATAGAGTAAATGAACCAATAAAAAACCTATTATCATGTTGAGTGATGATGAGTAATGTTGAGTAATGATGGATGATGTTATACAAAGAGTAATATTGCAAATAGAGTTGAGTGTTTAATTCCTTGAGAGTGGCTCAAGAATGCAAAGGACATACCTTTAGCTCCATCATCACCCACTAAGTGAATCTATGTGATCATGCATGTGATAATATATGTTCAAACTATGTGTCTAATCTCTATGAGTAGGTTGCTCAAGAACACAAAGGCTATCTAGTCCTTTGGCTCCATCATTGCCTCATAAACTGAAGCTATGAATTGATACTAGTATGAATTGTGTGTTATATGATAATGATCCTAAATCCCATAAATGCTTTGTAATATAAAAATGTGGCATGGATAGTCAAATGTATGTTAAAAACTAGGCCACCCTTGGCCACTCTAAAAGGTGAAGATTAGGCTTGTATGGAATCCACTCCAAAATTGGGTATTAGGATTATATGAAATTCACTCCAAAATGTGGAGGTTAGTCTTTTATAAAATCCACTCCAAAATTATTCCAACAACATATACATAGAGTAAGGCATGTAACTACTATGAATGCCTAGGTAATGTATTAAACTTAGAAAGAAAAGAAGACAAATGTGCCATGTACATTTCCCCCAATCACTAGTGTCTAAAAAATGGATTTTGATCTAGAAGTTATACTAGATACCTTATCTAAAACTAAAATTGAGAGCCATCCTGCCATACATGATGCCCCCTATATGTAGATCTCTAATAAAAACTACACTAAAGCTACTATATCTAAACTAGTCTGAATGTGAAAAATTGTGGCTAAACCTACTTTTTTGGTTTTTTTTGGAAAAACTAATTTTTTTTTTGTTTGGATAGGAGAACCAAAAATGGATACACTACTATCTAACATTTTATTCTAATCTTGGCACTATTGTCTTAAGTTGATTCTAATGATTGTTCTATAATTTTCACTATCTACCTAGTCTATTCTACCTAGTTTTAAGTTTGGTTATTGTTTTGGGTGTTTTAAAAATCATTTTCTAGATTTTTAGGAGCTTTTATATTTATGACATAACACTTATTTATGTCCCCTTCTTCTAAGGGTAAGAATGAAGACCTTGCAATGACTACCCTCAAAATAAAGAACCCTACAAGTGTGTTATGCTACAAAGATACATAATATAGCAATGATAATCGACAAGATATCTCAAGATATAACATGGTTTATGATGAGAGATTGTTAGATCAATAGGAGTATGCTTAGATATATATAATAATGTAATATCATGTGTAATGTACTGAATTAAAACTAGAAGTCTGGTTAGTTATTAGTTGTTAGTTATCAAGGAAGGATGGAGCATGATGTCCATCATGGCATCCAAGAAAGAAAGATAATGCATGATATGGATCATGAAATTGAAAATAATCAAAAATTAATCATGCAACAAGTATACAAGGTAATAATTAAGAATCATACATGAGTGGCCAAGGGGCCAAGCAAACAAGGGAGATGGGTACATATCACTCAAACTAGAAAGCATGCATACAAGCCATGTTCAAATTCTAGATATACATACAATTAAAATAAAAAAGGTTGGTGAAAGGGCCAAAATAATATATAATAGTACAAGAAAAGGACATTGTAAAAAGTCCTAAGGCACACATAAGAATAGATGTAAAGGACATTGGTAAATGCCCTAAGTCACATACATGAAATAAAGTAATAACTAACAAACGCAATCTCATCTAGCTATGTAAAGAAAGAAAGGAAAGCATGTAAATATTATAAATACAATTGCATCTAACTAATAAAATAAATAAATGAAAGTATGTAAGACATGTAGTACAAGACTAGGTATATGCTAAAAAAATACACGAGTGTTATATACTAGTGGAATGTCGATAGAGTAATCTATGTAATCTAGTAAGTAGTATACATCAAAATGATAACTAGAGTGTGTGGTGTAGGAATGACATAACATGGATGGTGTAGTCATGTAGAAGACTCCCCCAATGGGTATGCATATCGATGTGTATCTTAAATATAGAACTAGAATACCCTTTTAATGGGTGGAGTGAAGTAGTCAAGGATTTATATGTCATTGCACACACTCAAAGAAGATCAAGTGAAGCATGGTAATGTAGATAAATTAAAAACCAATAGCATAGAATATTTAATGTAAGTATAGCATGGTAGTAGAAATGTAAATCATAGATAATGCATAAAATTGAAATGTTTTTGTATTTTGATGTGTTATATTTTTTTCTATTGTTTTGACATATTTAAATGTTTTATGATTTTTGATATATTTGAATGTTTTTGATATTTTTGGTATAATATATGTATAATCAAGCATAAATAAAAATATATATAAGTTGAGAAATACATGATACTAATTGATTAGTCTTATGGGAGACTCCCTATCATGGTGTCTTGTATCGAGGAGAGATATCATGCATGATCATGACAAATGATCAAAGGGCTAAGATTGAAACTCTTAAAGTTATGTATGTTGTAGATGTTATAAATGTCTAAAGTAGAAATAGACTATGGTGTCCCTTTATAACTCTAAGAAGTGGATGCAACTATAGGGATCTTAGGGACCCATCTGGTAGTAGGAAAAGATGTCTAAACATGTGGTCTATGTGTAGAGGCATAAGACCTTAATGACATTGATCTTCATGTAAAAACTAGAGATATAAGCTATCTATAATTATTAAATTATGGTTGTTTTAAAAGAGACCTGGGTAAAAGTGTATGAACCTTTTATGTCAGTAATATATGCCTTGACTTTGTCTAAATTTAAATTGGAGGAAGAACTAAAACTAGTAGATAAACTAAAATTGGTGGTGGAACTAAAACTGGTGACTATAAAATAGTAGATGGCTCTAAAGTAAGAAGTGTTAACTCATATGGAACTCCTCCAACTATAATATCCTAATTACCTTAAATGAATTTCATTCATTTATGAACTATAGAAGTTATTGTTCAAAGTTTATAAATCCATGGTCGACCAAGTAATATATCAAAAAATCCTAAATTAGGAACAATAGTAAATGGTGTGGCCACATGTGTTGGACTAACCTATAGAGGAAGTATAATCTCACCCAATGAATTCTATATGTACCCATTAAATTTGATGATAACTATGTTCATCAAGGTAATATCTTATTTTGAATATCCCAAATTCTATAGAAATGTCATAATGCACATGTTCACACTAGATCCATTGTCTATCAAAACATTATGAATAATATGATTATGAATGTAAGCTATGATAAAGAGTGAATGATAATTTGAATCATCATTGACTATCTCTTGCTCTAAAAAGGAGATAGAAAATCTAGCTAAAACTGTAGAATTGTATATGCCAATCATGTTTGTCAAAGGATGTAACTTAAGTGAGGGTGACCTATATGTATCTAGTGGGGGATGTGTATGATATGCATGGTGAACCCCTTATGTGTCCCTTATCTCTTATTTAGAATGTTGTGAAAAAATATCTAAAAATATTTTCAAAGCTTTATCCTATGTTTGCTTTTCCTAAGAAGTCTCAACTAAAGTACTGATATTAATAATGTTTCCATCTATGAAGTCATATATATTGTGTCTCAAACTAATGAATTTATTTGTTATATGGCCTAGTACTCTATGAAATTCACAAAATACATGTTGATCACATCCTCGTGGAAGAGTTTTTGTTAGATCAACTTCCTGAATAGGAGGGACAAATATAATATTACATTCCAAAATCTACTATAAAACTTTGGTTAAAGAAACTAGTGGATTGTTAAAGGTTCACTAAGGAGGTGAAGATAAAACCACACACTAAGGGGGCTCTCTACCTGCATTGACTATAGGTTGATTCTTACTCTTGTTATCATTGACCTTGACTTTGTATGGGACTTTATTATTACTCTTGTTTTTTTTTCTATATACTTGTGCCCATTGAAATTGGCTTGACTTCCCTTTCCTTTAGTTTATGACATAACTTAGTTAAGGAAGAGAACCTTTTGAACATTACTAACTCATGCAAAATCTTGTATAAGACTATATTTGAATAGATCTTATAACTCTTGATTGGCCATGGGGATAGTCATCTTACCCAAGATAGTCTTATATTGAAGAACATAATCCATGAGGTGCTCATGTGACCTTTATTTATATTGTGAAACTTGGGAATATTAAAAATTATCACTAATGTTGATGCTGAAATGAGCTAGGAACATGATAGCTAAAGGATAGAATGGATTGACTGATTGATTTAGTATACTATAGAAATATTGTAAAGCATAATCCTTTAGACTCCATGGAAAGAACTTGGTAAGTAAATAGTCATTTGGCACATAGTCCAAGCATACTACATGAAAATCTCTCAAATATATTTGTAAATCAACCTTTCCATCATATAGAGTAATATTGGGTTCAACAAAACCTTATGGTAAGGGTGTAGAAGTAATGTGAAATGCTAATGGTCTATGCAGTAGAGCAAACAAATCCAAAGCCTATGTGGGTTTAGAGGTACCTTGATCAATATGTATCACCTTGGATTTAAGATATCTTATCTCTTACATAAGGGATACTACATCAAGAGACAAAGATGTTCTAGCTATAACTGGTGGCATATAAGAAATTTGGGATGCTATAGGGGGTTGTTGAGACATAGTTTCCTCTATAGTGTCATGTGCAACTAGTTACTTTGTGGTTTATGAAGATTAACCATTGCTGACTTTTTATTATTCCTACTATAGTATTTTAAGTATGTCATCTTGTATCTCAGGCTATTTAGTTAAAGTTTATTGAAATTCCCTTTTATCAATTTCATCAAAATTGATGTATTGGGCCATTATTAAGGTAAGAAAATAAATTGAAAATTGTTTGAATTTTTTTTTAATAATTTTTAGTAATCATAGTGATATGGAAAGAAAGTATTGGATATAGGAAATGTAAAGTCCTAAAAGTAAGAAATGAGAAAATTCATAAAAAGGATACAAAGCTCAAAAACATGTAAGGTGATACCTCAAGAAACAAATAGGAGCTAGTGCATGTAACTACACTTTTGAATGAAAAAATATTTTAAAAATTACTACAAACTTTTAAAATTTAATGCTATTTTTTTTTATTATGAAGATAAAAATTAAAAAAATATAGGAAAAATACTAGGAAAATAGTGGGACTTAGTATGGGTAGCTAGGGTTTGAGATAAAACTAATTTAAAATTACTATGAAATTTTAAAATTTAATGTTAATTTCTAATTTTATTATGTAGGGAAAAAATTAAAAAAAATATAGGAAAAATAGTGGGACTTAGAATGGGTAACTAGGGTTTGAAAGAAAATTAATTTAAAATTACTATGAAATTTTAAAATTTAATGTTAATTTCTAATTTTATTATGTAGGGAAACAATTGAAAAAATTAAGGAAAAATATTGGGAAAACACTGGGACCTAGTATGGGCAACTAGGGTTTGAAAGAAAAATTATTTTAAAATTACTATAAAATTTTAAAATTTAATGCTAATTTTTTTATTTTATTATGCAAGATAAAAAAATAGGAAAACATAATAAAAATTAGTAGTAAATTTAATGTAGGTTTTCTAAGGTTTTATTCACAAATGAAGTAAGTCAAGTTCACCAAATGATTTAATAGTTTTGGAAATATTGGAGTATTATTCATAATTTAGTTAAGGGTCTAGAGTAATAAAATTAGTAAATAAATATGCAATAAAAGAAATAGATTTGTATAATTTTATTGTAATTTAAATATTTCTAAAAATAGTAATAAGGGAGAGAAAATAAGACTTATCTTGAAACTGATTGAGTTGGATGTTGTAGGGTCTAAAATTCACTATGCACGACTGGGATAGTGTCACAAATCAAGGTATAGCCTTTGTATTATGATTGGACAAGAGAATAAAAATAGGAAATCCTAGGGTTCAGAGCTATAGTCCTCTTCTATCACTATTATCTAGGAGACTTGAGATTTTAGAGTTTTGTTCCTTATGTCTATGTGAGCCTACCCATGAAATTTTTACTAGTGGATATCCCTAGAACTCCCTGTAGAGCTGATTTAGTCTTCAAACCCTAGACTCTATTGTAATTTGACAAAATTTGAGGAATAAGGGGGGGTTAGTGTGTTTGAGGTGCATAGAACGTGCAGCCACACCCCTTGTGTGGGCATGTTATGCACATACAAATATGCCAAAGAGGGATCAAGCCATATGTAGTTCTCCCACTTGATGTGCTTTTTGAAATAGTGTGTATGACTATGAAAATGTTAAAATTGGGTGTGCTTGAGGTGGCTAAGGATTGGTGTAAGGATTTGGATAATCTTGTAGTAGTATTGGCTAGTTGTATGTAGAGAATAGGGAATATTGCCTTAGTGGTTTTTCTTATAATCTTGCTTACTTTTTAATAATTTCCAACCCCTTATAAATGAACTTTAAATGGGATTTTATAATAATTTATTGATCATGAGTTGAATGTATTCATGTTAGGCTAATAAGAAGGAGGATAAGAACTAGACGTAAATGACCATTGGTGGTAAAAATGCACTTGGATAGGAGTGCCATAATTGAACACCCTAGGGTTTGATGCTATAGTCCATGTTTGACACTATATTCTTGAAGTAATGGGACCCAAAGGGATGGAATCATCACTAGAAATTCTACTTGGAGGAGGTGGAATCAGTGCTTGAAAGGTTACAAATGATTGAGAAGTGGTGAAAAGATGTCTATGGGGGTCATGAGAGCAAGCAAGAGGGACCTATGAGTTGGCTATCACAACCCACACTCAAGCTATTAAGTTTTACATTTTATATGACTAAAAAATATTTATAACATTATGAGCATGATATAAGGTCTAATTCATCATAATAATGTTGGTCAATATAAAAGATAAGCAATAAGCTCAAAGAAATAGTTTATGCAAGCCTTTTGGTAGATGGAAGGTCTAAAAGCTAAATATACATCCATGATATGTATTTTATAAGTGTATAAGTCTAAGGTGATATATAATTTAGAAATAGTATCTATATATAGAATCACCATTAAGAGTATGTATGGGAGAGTATTAACTAGGATCTTCGTTTAGACTAAAATTTTCATTAATTATGGATGAGTTATTTACTTCTTTTTAATCTATAATTTTGAAATAATTACTACTGAAAATGGATGCATTATCATCATGTCATTACTCTATGATAATATTATGACATTGTGGTGCAAGAGTAAGATCATGTGAAGACAAGCATTAAAATGGAGTATAAGAAACATCACAATATGTGATAGAGAGAGTGGCATTGATTTCAATTATAACTTGTGATATGCTAAGGGAATAGGAATAAGGTTCATTCACATGGATTAACGAGGGAGTAAAATTATGACATTTAGGCTCAATATCCATTATTTTTAAAGGAAAAAGATAACAACATTGATATTTGTAATTATTTTGGAGATTGAATGTTTCTTTGAAATTTTTATTTTAAGAAATCCTTTTTTGAAGATAAATTGATTTTACTTGGATTGATATTTTTTTTATCATTCAAAGAAGAAAGGGAAATTGAAAAACAATTTATAGGTATGACTAGAGATAATTCTAAAGGATAATTTTTAGAGGTTTATATAGGAGGTTCTAAAGAAGAATTAGTAGGTGTGCTCATGTGAGAATCAAAAGGAGGGTTTAATAGTTCCTAAGGGTCACTATAGTCACCTTGAACATTATATGGTAGTTAAAACTTGAAATCATCATCATAAATAAGTTTTTGTTTGTGATGTTTTGTCCATTGGTATTTATCATAAGAAAAAGCGATAGCATGATTGGAAAATAAATCATTAAGATGAATAATTATACTAAAATATCCACTTTGAGTATCCAAGATAATTATAATGAATTTAAAGACAATAAATTCAACCAAATTACTACTAAAACCTAATAATTAATCTAGCATGTATAGAGGAACTAATGATTAAGCATACAATGAAAACAAAAATCAAGGTATAATGGGTAAGCTAGGAAAGGGTCTTAAATTATTTTTAAGATCTCAAATAAATTTCTCATTCATTGATTAGTATTGGCTTAATGTTTGACAAGACTAACTATAGAGGTAGAACCATGCATATAGCCCACTAATCCTAGTTTTCAGGGTAAGTTGAGAGTAAATTACCAAGGTAATATGTTTCTCTCAAGTGTACAAAAAACTAGATGAATAAAAGGATTCTCATTGGTTTAATAAAGGGATCCTAGGTGTTTTTGATATACCATGAGGCACATGGAAACCAAATTCCACGTTTATCTCTATACTATGGCTATGAGTATTAGAATAAAACCCATCATGCCATGATGTATATAAATAGAACACCACATAGCCCTTTATTATACTAACTAGATAGTTCTAAAACTACTATAAAACAATTTATAAAAAAATAAAAAATAAATTAGGAATCAAGATAAATGAAAATTTAAAAAAAAAACATAATTAAACAAAAAAAATCAACTTGAACTTGAAAAAGAGCCTCTGTGTAAGTACATATCCAACATGACAAGGCAAACCTTTCTAGTGTTAGATCACTACAATGTAAAAAAAAAATTGAATAATTGTGTTACAAATAATTTATAAGGTTTAGGATTATATTCTTTTGATGTCAAGAATTTACAAAACTAAATTGAATACTAAGCCAAAAATCAACAAGTAAGAAGAAGTTTTTGAAATGAAATATGATTTCATCAAAATGTTTAAACTAGATATTAATTAAAATAAAAAATTAAATATAATTTAAAATTATATTAAACTTAGATATATGAAGTTAAATAAGAGAGGAAAATTTTATAGATACTAAATCTGAATTATATAGTACCTCAATTTTGTACACCTTGAAAATACCTATCACTATTATACCCTTCATCTCTAAGACCTTCTTATTATGAAAATGCTTGTGTTAACTTTTTATTTGTATGTAAATTGCTTATCTCTAAGTATGACATTGTTATTTTGATGACCAATAATTTTATATTGTGAAAAAAACTTTAAACAAGATCATTATCTTTCACTACTAGCTTTAGATCTGTACCTATTTTCTAACTTCCTAGACACTTCCATCCCATATAAAAACCTACATCGATGCAAGTGTTTAATTTTCATATAAAGTGTTGCATGCCAATAAGTAATCTAATTATTAAATGAATATTATCCTAAATGTCTCCTTAAGTGCTTTAGTCAGAGATATTTTAAAAATGGTTTGGTATATATATAAGATGAACCCTCATTCATTCCTCACCTTAAAAATACCAAGAACTCACAAGGTAACACAACTAGAACCATTCGGACATGCATTCAAGTAAATGAACCTGACTTTTATATATATATATATATATATATATATATATATATATATATATATATATATATATATATATATATATATATATATATATATATCATAGGGGTAGTATTCCCATAGGTTTGAATAATTCAAAGATTAGTTCATGAGACATATTTTCCAAGTTACAAGATATGTCACTACATGTCATTTCTTATTTCACATTACATCCTTGTACATATACAATACAACATGTAATAAATAACTACATAATTATAAGAATTTATTTATATAAATATCTCTATATTTATCACTCATTGATAAATGGGTCCTTGGGGTAGCTCAACACTATGAGCCCACTAACTCATTTTTCTCATAGTCACTCCAATGGTGAAGAAATTAAGGTTTGATGATTTGAAAAAGGGTGATAACCTATGTGTGTGATCCATACACATTAGAAGAAAGGAAACAAAAAATATATAAGGCTACATTTGGTCACATATATATCTATTTAGTATTCTATACAAGACACCTACATTTATATCAGACACCTATGTTGATGTAACTATCTATATATGATGCAAACATTTAAGGCCACAAAATGTAATATTTTAGGATCTGACAACTATTACATGATCTTGATCTATTCCAATTCCATCTAGTTTAATCTTAGATATGCATGCACATATTAAACTAGCTAAGTATTGTTATTTGTGTTTTATTTAAATATTAATCAATAGTTATTTTTTTTAATTTTTGACATATCTCAATATTCAAAGTCAAATTATTATTTATCTAAGTTTAAAAATAAATTAACCTACTATATATCTATTTATTACACTTGTACTTAATCATTTATATATTATTAACCCTAATTACCCTTGTATCATCAATTAGGGTTAACCATTTGGTGAACCTAACCTCTATGTCTTTATAGGCAAACCCTAATTTGACTTAGGGTTTTATGTTTTTTTAATTACTATAATTTGTTAGAAATTCTAATTTTTTCATTTAAAAGTAATGGAAAATGTTAATAAAAAAACTAATTTTCAAATCAAAGATAAATAAATAGTTAATCATTAAATGGAAATAAGGGCTTAATTAATTCATTTTTTATGTTTCAAGAGATGAAATCAGTAACTAGGTTAAGGCTAAGGTCTCCTCACCTAATAATGGTGAAATATTAGCTAGTACTACAAGTGATTCCATACCAATAAACCTCCACTTGAGCACATCAACACTTCATACTTATAATGGGGAAATGGGTTATGTTTTTACACCATTATTTCTCAAAACAAATCGTACTATTGATACATCAGTCATAGAAAACATTTAGACTTAAACCCAATTACAAGTTTCAATGTTTATAGCATATCAAACTATGGGTACACCTCATTTGGTGACTTCTCAATATTTAAACTTTAGTGATAAAAATGTGAAATATATTTTACAAACTATACAAATTTTTCAAGCTAAGGTTAAAAATATCAAACAAAATTATATGAAGTCACTTTATGCTATTAATACACAAGAGGTGTCGTATAACCTTCTTTCACTTGGAATATATTTTCACACTTTTATAGTTGGTTCTTTTGTACCTAAGTTCACATTTTATGATGAGAAGGTTGATCCTAAATCATATCTTAAATATTTCTATGTAAGATTCCCTGATTATGCCTACAATGACAAAATTTTAATGAAATTATTTATAAGGATCCTTAAGGGCTATGATCTAAGGTGGTTGTATGATTTACCAATTAATGACATAGTAAAAGCATTAAAACTTGTTACATATCAATATTTGGCATAATTATCTATCAAAATTTCCAAAAAGGTTTCCTATGCCCAAATTTCAAACACCAAACAAGGAACTTATGAACCTATCAATGAATATGTCTAGAATTATATGTGTTTGACCCTGAATTGATAGGTATGAGGAATACTTATAGGGTTAATAATATATAAATTAATAAACACAAGGGTGATAAATAGATATATAGTAAACCAATTAATTTAAAAACATAGATAAACAGTATTCTAAATTTATAATACTTATATATGCCAAAAATAAAAACTATAGCTATTTATTGATATTACAATAAATTGAAAACAATATTAATTATATAGTTTATTATGTAGACACCTAAATTTGGCCACCGATAACCTCCAATCATAATTTTGACCAATTTTCACCCAAAGCACACAAATTGGCTTAGAAAACTAAGAATTCATTAAAAGATTTGAATCTAACATATTCAAGTGCTAATTTTGGCTAGAGTATCACAAAATGGGGCAATGTAATTTATGGGCTAGTTAACTTTGATCAAATATTTCTATGTCAAAATGTTAATTTTGCACATGGGTGCTCTATATTGTTATTTCCTCTCAAAGATCTTACACAAGACACATGACTTTTTTTATTTGTTGTTGGTAACATCTTAAATGGGATAATAGATCCAACGCATCTGACATTGACTTCCAATTCTAATCCAGTCAAATTTTAGACCAATAACAAGGCATTCTAATCAATTTGAGTAATTTATGCACAATGTGATTAATCATGATTAAGAGCTAATTAAACCAAATTAGAGTCTAATTAAGAATTCCATGGAAAATTGTTGACTATTTATTTTTGGAAATGAGTAATGAATATTTGCATCATTAGGTGACATCATTTCTTGGAAAGACATCCCTAGGCCATAAATGCCATAAATATTAAGATTCATGCCTCTTATGCCTCATTTGTGCCCTCCATACCTCTTTATCTATCCTCTATCCAAATATTTATGAGATTATTTATCAATTTTAATTACAAAATTAGATTAATCCTTAGACACACATCTCAATCTTATTATACCAAGCCTAGTAAGAATGCCCCCCGACATAATTTATGATCAATAGGCCTATTTTAGAGATCCTTTAGATCTAGTCTAAATAACATAATAGGCCCCTAATATGGCTAATAGAGGAAAAAACCTCATGGAAGGCCACTTTAAGTAAATGCATATGGCATACCAAACCTACCTGAATATAGCTTGCAATTTCAATTAGGTGACTATGGTGAGTAAACCTCTTATTGACTTAGTTCCTTCAATAAGAGTTTAGATAGAGTTAACTGGTCAAGACAATCAATGTTTAAACCCATTCATACAAAACACTTTGGTATACAACTTGCTACATATGCCCATTATTAAAGAAGTGTCTTCTACTTCTACACAAAATAATGAGCAAAATATAATGGACAATGTGTAAACAACTTCCAATCCAAATCAAAGTGGTACTAAAGCACCAACAACTAGTCAAAAATATGTACCTATAGTTAATACCATGAGTGGATCATCATACTAAGGAATATGAGCTTCTACACCCCAATCTTCACCACCTACTTCCCAACCTCAACCAACTACTTCATTAAGTATGCAACCAACAAGATTAGGTAATCAACTAGCAACCAATATCTTGACTCAATGATAGAATATGATGAATCCCAATCCTCCTCAACAAGTGACAAGTAGTATTCCAAAACATTAGGGACAATCTAATTTACCAATGAAATAGAGGTTGAATATATTTCTACCTCAACAAGGGGGAACTAATGTTCTACCTTGTTAGGTAGTGGTAGATATACCTCCTCAGTTGTAGACTAATGTATCAATCCAAAATAAAATGATGACTAGCCAACAACTTATAAATATTGGTCAGTGACATATGTTGAATCTTCAATATGATTTCATTTTCCAACAAGGATTCATGCAACAAGAAGGCTCTCATGTTTCTCAAGTACCTACTAGACAAAAATTGGTTCAAAATATGCCATAAGATCAGAGATAGGGTCTTGGTCCACAACTTCCCACTCAATAGCAAGGTTTAAGTAGTTAGCAGCATGTCCCTTTTCAACTATAGTCAGCACAGTATAGTTATATCCCTCCATCCCAACGATAAAATCCTTTAAGTCAAACCTTCATAGTCAACCCAAACAAAAAATATTTCATTACCAAATGTGCAATTTCAAGTATATCCTTATCTAGATATGCATATTCCTAGTCCATTTCCCAATCAAACCAATATACCCCAACAAATATCTTCATCATACCCTACTCAAAGTATCCCACTTGGGACCTCCGAACCATCTACCCAAACCAATATTATCCCTCAAACCAATGTTCCTTCCAGTTTCCTATCCCAAGAATTGTAATAGATAATGGATGCAATTGTTACCATTCAGGCTAAGAAATAGAATAAAAAGTTTAAGTTGGATGACATGTGTTCTTATTGATTCAAAATATATTACTTATAGATACCATTTCCTCTAGGATACGAACCATCAAAATTCAATAAATACAAAGAGAAAGGTGACCCTAAGGCCCATTTAATTGAGTTTTTATCACATGCCATCCATTGACATATAGGAATATATACATTTTGTTTTTGTTTCCAAGGAGTTTGGATAGACAAGAATTAGAGTGGTTTTTAAAGTTTCCCAATAATTTAGTAACATATTTTGATGATGTTTTTGATAAGTTTATTTAACACTTTTCATATAATCTCAAACATGAGATTTCATTGGTTGAGTTAACATAAGAAAAACAAAAGGGTGGTGAGAATTTTGTAAATTATCTATAGCAATGGAGAGCCCTTAAAAATTGATTCACCCATCATTTACTAGATAAATAATTAGTTGCTATGTTTACTAAAAATTTGCATAGTGAAATAGCTTATCATCTGGAACTACAATGTGTACATACTTGAAAGTAGATCATCAATAAAGGCTTGTTGATTAAGTAAGATCTTATTAATAAAGGGATCATCAAGCTTATGTCAATAATCAAAATCAAGGTACCAATTAGAAAAGTGTCCAAAAGTAACATCCAATCCAAGCAGAAGCTAATAACCAAGATAGACCAAAGCAATTCAACCTTCAGTAATAATATTATGGGTAATGGATTAATTGAGCCACATCATGTCTAAATAGTGAAGACATTATATACACCACCTTTTCAACTTAATCCTACCAAACAACCTCTCCAAACAATGTTGTAAGCATAAAAATTGAGACCTATGCAAAAAATACAATAGCCTTTACCATGGCAAAACCATATTCCATATAGAAATATGCCTACTCATCATATCTTTAGTGACCTAAGAGAGCCTATTGAGTATATATTTCACAAACTTACAACTACTAATATGATTATTTGGCATATACCAAAGCATTATCCACAAGACATTCCTTATCCTAATTGGTACCACAAAAATGAATTTTGTGAATATCATCAGGTCAATAAGCATAATCTATGAATATGTGTGCAAATCAAGCATTTGATTAAGAATATGTTGGATAATGAGAAGATAGCATTATATAATGGTGCTTCCACCTCCAATCAAACTCTTGGGATTTATAAAAACCCCTTTCCCTAGTATAAAACACAATAACAACTTAACAATCAACAACAACAACACTGGCTGATGCAACAATAAAATCAATAGTATTAAAATCAAAGGCCAAACTAGCAGAATAAAAAATAGAACCCACAATTTTTGAATAATGGACAAAACTAAGGTTATAATGGTAATAACCAATAAACCTACCATTTAGTTACACATGATTATAACAAGGTTGTTGGTCATATTATATCGGGTAGCATTAATACCATCTTCATTAATCCTAGACCAAACACTAACTAATCTAGGCAATTGCTAACAAATACCACTCAACCAAATTACATGGATAATCCTTATTTGACTTAGGACTGCACATAGGCAAACCAACAAATAAGGACTTCCACTTTTGGAATTTATACTAATAACTCACCCTTATGATGTGACCACATACAAATGCACCAAAAATTGAGACTTGTCTTATCTAGTCCCACATTATTCCCAACATTTTTTAGGAATTATGGTCCAACGTCTAATCTTAATTTTGAAATCATAACTCAAAGGTCAAAGATTACTATCCTAGGCCCACAACATCTACCACTTTACCTATTATCTAACCAACCATTCAACCTCAAAATAAACCATTCACCATTGACTAGGACAAGAAGTTTGATATTGTGGAACAGTTTAAGAAGACACTAGCACAAATTTCTATTTTAGATTTTTTGTGAATGTCAACAATCTATAAGAACATTTTGAATGAGTTTTTAAGCCAATGCACTCTTTCCAGTGACATATCCCCAGATAAATTTCAAGCATTGGTTAGACACCTAGATCCAACCCAACAAGTCACATTTAACCAAAGTGATATGTCTTCCCTTGGCCCACTCCATAATAATCCATTGTACATAGAAGTTTTTATAAAGTAGCATAAAGTGAAACATGTCCTTATAAATAATAAATCAGGCCTTAACATAGAGTCTTTAAATCTTATCAAGACTCTTAGGTACATAATGGAAAATCTCTAGCTAGAAATGATAACTATCAAAGCCTATGATAATCAAGAAAGAGAATCACAAGGAACCATTAGCTTACCAAATATCATTGAGCCTTTGACCCATGATACACTTTTCCATGTGCTTGATCTTGGGTCATCATATAATATGCTTTTAGGTAGGCCTTGGTTACATGAGATTCATGCAGTCCTACCAACATTGCACCAATGTACTAAGTTCTCCCACTTAGGGATGGAAGTGAATATTCTAGGATATTTACACTCATTTGAACACTAAAAGAATCTTGAGGTTGAGTTTCAAAGCTATAATTACCAGTACAACATGAATCCAAGTTATAAGTAAGATAAAAGAAAGCCCATACTTATTGATCCTCCATAAGATAATTGCATAGAACTTAATACCTTGGATTTCCTTTCCCACATGCCACCTCCTAAAGATTCTAATCATTTCACCATTTCAGATAATGACCCAAGAAAATATGTGACCCATAATACATTCCATATTGTTAATCTTCCTTAGAATCCAAAGACCTTTAGATGGCCTAAAGTTACTCCACACATGCATTGGCAACAAAAAAACAAAGATAAGGGACCTATCATTTTTGTAAGAGCATCTAGCACAGAACTAGACCCTCTTGAAGGGGATGAATCATGGTTGTATAATGACAACCAAGCTGATTGTTATAAAAGTACAAAGTATCCTATTCCAAATATGATCATGGAACATCAAGAGTATGAAGGAAGAGGCCTTAGACCAAATAAACAAGGACCCATTCAGCCAATTTCTATGACTAAACATAAAATAACCTATGGACTTAGATTTAAACTACCTGGGGGTGACCCCACATATCTTATTTTATTTTCATCATTGGTGGCTAATGATGACAATGTTGAAAATGAAGTAGAATCTAATCATAGCCTCATCATTGATGACTTAGCTGAGACTAACCTATTTAATAAAAATGACATTTGTACCATTGCCCTAGTCATTCATCACAACCCACTACCATTAAACTATCCCCAACTGATAGATTGGGACCAACAAAAATCCAATTTGTCAATTGATAAGTTTTAAAATGATGAGGCATTGTATGAATTTTTGGGCCTTAGAGACAATGTTCCATTGGGAGATCATATATTAGGATTCTCAATTACATTGGATCTTGAAGCCTATTTTAGAGAGAGTGTGAACACCCTTAGCCAAAAACAAATAAATAAAGCATTGAGATCCCAACATGAAAACCTCTTTGAGGAACTTTTTGACTAGGTAAAAATTAATGATAAAGGCCAACCTAGTGGTGAAAACCTATTTTAGGCACCATTACATTGGAGCATTCATTCATCTTCAAGTTTAGACCAAGAGACCATTAATGATGAACTTTCTTATGGATCTGAGTTAAGTTTTGTGTAACAAAAAGTATTTGATCAAATTCTTCAATAATTTTTGAATATTTTTACCATATGTCCTTCTCTCCAATTAAGGGACTCAAATTCATCATGCCTAGGAGATGTCGAAGAGCAAGTCCTAACAAAGGACTCTGATATAGTCTAATAGTTCAAGTCTTTGCCTATTATTCTATAAGATGGTTTGACCCTTCTAGTTAAAGATACAATATAGGTAAACATAAGGACTTTATCAGACCTAAAATATATAAAATAATGCATGTCCCTCACTGAGGAGGAACATGAATTCTTTACAATTATGTTGAGAGAATTTATAGCTATCTTTACATGGGCTTATTTTGACATGCTAGGTTTGGACCTTGCCTTAGTTCTCTACCACCTTACGGTCAATCCTGATGCCAAACCAGTGAAAAAAAAATCTATAAGATGCATCATCATAGTTTTGTCTTTGTAAATAAAGAGTTGGAAAAAATATTAGAATTAAGATGTTTATGATCCATTGACTATATAGAATGGATATCTAATGTTGTACTTGTTAGCAAAAAGCTTAAAGGAATATAAATATGTAATAATTTTTGAGACATAAATAAAGCTTATCCTAAAGATGAATTTTCATTACCTAATATTGACATGATCATCAACTCCACAATGGGTTATGAAATTCTTTCATTCATGGATGGCCTTTCAAAATATAACCAAATCATAATAACACCAGAAGACCAACATAAAATAACTTTCACCACTCCATGGGGAAAATTTTGTTATCAAGCAATGCCATTTGGTCTTAATAATGCTAGAGATACATATTAAAGGGCCATGACTATCATATTCCATGATATGATTCATGATATTTTTGAAGACTATGTCGATGACATATTAGAAAAATCCGAGATTAGGGCCAATCATCTACCAGTGATATGTAGGATATCTGAAAGATTGTGAGAGTACAAAGTCAGACTAAATCCAAAGAAATGTGTGTTTAGAGTAACCTCAAGAAATTTTATTGGCTTCATTATGTCTCATAGGGGCATTGAAGTCAATCTAACCAAAGTCCATGCTATCGCTGAGATGACACCACCAACCAATTTCAAGCAACTTTGTAATTTACAAGTCAAGATCCAGTCAATCTGATACTTCATCTCTTAGTTAGCAAAAAAGTGTCATCCATTTACATATCTTCTAAATAAGGGAGTTGAATTTCACTAGGATGACCACTATCAAACAACTTTTCAACAACTCAAGGACTATTTAGTTAATCCACCTATTTTATTACCTCCTATACTAGGAAATCCATTCTCATTATAGCTATCATCTATTGATAATACCTTTGAGGCACTTATAGCTTAGCATGATAATAATGGAAAAGAGCATGTAGTATACTACTTCAGTCATACCTTGGTCACATCTGAACAAAACTATGCACCTATTGAAAAATATTATCTAGTCATTATCTTTGCAACTCAAAAATTGTGCCATTACATGTTGAAAAATAACACCATGGTCATTTCAAAAGTAGATACACTCAAATATATACTATCTAAAATAGCTTTACAAGGTAGAATTGATAAATAGATCATGATTCTTAGTGATTTTGACATAGAGTATCTCAGTCAAAAGGTAATCAAAGGATAGGTCCTTGCCAATCAACTTGTTGAAGTACCCTTTGTAGACAAAAATCCACTCACATTTCATTTTCTTGATGAATCCATAATGACTATCATTGACACACCTATTGAGGAGTAGCACTAGAAGCTATATGTTGAGGGTTCATTTATTATACAGGGATTAGGGGTAGGCCTCTTATTTATTACACCATAGGTGGATCTAATCCCTAAATCATTTAGAATTAGTTTTCCTTATACACAAAACATGGTTGAGCATGAAGCACTTATCATAGGACTTTGATAGGTAGTATAATGGAACATATATCATCTCAATATTTATAGTGATTCTCAATTGATTATCAATGAGGTCACAGACCATTTCCAAACTAAAGATGACATGTTGGTTCCATATAAGGCTATGGTTGATACCCTAAAATAGAAATTTTTTGACATTAGTTTTAGTATATATCAAGTGATAGTAATAGAACTTTAGATAACATGGCTACTATTGGCTCTCTAATTTGATAAATAGATAAAGCTAGAGAGTATCAGTTTTTTGTTGAGAATTTATTCACACCATCTCATGAACCTTCAACCATTGCACTGATTTGTGATATTGTTGGTATTAATTCTATCTAGAAGTTAGACCTTTATAACTACCTTCATGACTAATTATACCACCTAACCTATCTCAAAAATAAATCAAAGCCTTTATCCATCACTTCACTCATTATACTCTACTTGGATTCACCCTTTACCACCATAATTTTGATGGAACTCTGCTTCATTGTTTAACTTTGACAGAGTCCACACTATCATTAAGAGAAGTTCATGAAGGATTATGTGGAGCTCATTCTAATAGGGTAGTCTTATAAAAAAATCCTATGTACTAGTTATTATTAGCCCATAATTGATGTAGATGTAGCTACATATATAAAAAAGTGTGACAAATGTCAATGACATGTTAATCTAATTCATGCCCTAGCACAAACTATAAAACTAATGTTGACACCATGGCCATTTGCTACATAGGGACCCAAACACACTAGGAAGATCAACCCCACTTCATTTGATGGCCATAAACATATCCTTACTGTCACTTAGTATGTCACTAAGTAGGCTGAAGCTATACCCCTCACTTATATGACTAGAAAACAAATTTTGAAATTCATCTTCAACCATCTCATTTACCACTATGGTATCCCCTTTGACATTATATCTGATAATGGATGATCACTCAAGAATAAGGATGTTGACAAGCTATATATCAAATACAACATCACATAACATTTTTCTATGACATATTATCTGCAGGGTATTGGGCAAGTTGAAGCATCAAACAAAACCATTGTCAATATTCTCAAAAATATTATCAATGATGCTGGTCATGGTTGGCACCTATAGATATTCCCTACCCTTTGGGCATATCGTGCTAATCACCATACCCCCATAGGAGCCACTCCACATTCACTTGTTTATGGGACAAAATCCATCCTTCCCATTGAGGTCGAGTTACCTTTACTATACATATCTTTCAAGCATGTCCTAGATGATCATGACTATTGAGTATCTCACCTATAAGATCTATATCTACTTGATGAAAAATTCACATCTACACTCAATAATCTTTAGGCATATCATAACTGACTCAAAGGCCACTACAATCAACATGTCAAGTATATAACATTTAAAGTTGGTGATCTTATTCTTAAATAAAAAATAATAATACCATGACTGAGAAGAAACATAAAGGTAAATTCAAACCAAAATAGATAAGACCTTTCATCATTACTATAGATTATGGATTAGGAACATATAAGATTACCACACAAGACAGACATGGAGTTCCTAAGCTAATGAATATTAATCACCTCAAATGGTATTATGCTTGAGTGTTATAGTGTATTTTCTATAAGGAAAACTTTTGTGGTGCCATTTTATCACTATTATTCATTCTTATACATCCTCTTAGCCTTATCCATTTTACCATTCTATTTTATTGACCAGATGTGTTCTAAATCCTAGCCTATTTGACCTTGGTTTTTGTAATTGATTACACATTTTCAGCACTAAGGAATCTGATAAGTTTCATCAGTTGTTTTAAGTACTTCAGATAGGGATCATATTTCGGAGTAGTATAACATAAGTTTCAATAGATACATCCTTCATTTTTTATTCTTTTCTTATCACTGATCTTGCTAGTAATTATAACTACCTTTTGTCAAATTAGCACCATTGATATATGCCGTTGTGTCCTAGTTATAACCACCTATGGGAAAACTAGGGGAAACATTTGTTTATTAGGCCTTGACATACCAAATTTCCATTTCTTATGCCATACTATGTATTTTTACCAATTGTGCCTATTTTTATTTAAATTGATTGCTACATTGTCAAATTCCTTTACTGTAGGGCAAAACTACAGTGACTTAAAGTCTTACTCTAGGACTATTTAGGTATCACTTTATACTTGTTGAGGTCAACTCAGTCAATCATTCCACCACACGCTCACCATATTGTGAGAAACCTAAGTCACACTCTCACCATATTGTGAGTAACCTAAGCCATGCTCTCACTATTTCTTTAGCAATCTAAGCCATGCTCTCACCATTTTATGAGCAACCTAAGCCACACTCTTGTCATTTTATGAACACCCTAAGTTTTTATGCTCTTGCCATTTTGTGTGCAACCTAAGTTTGAATGCTCTCACCATTTTGTGAGAAACGTAAGTTTTAACTCTCTCACCATTTTGTGAGCTTGAACCATTTAGTGCCTTGTCATTCTTGATTCAGTTGATATACTTTAAGATTTCTAAAAACATTTGTAAAATTGTTATAAAAAACCAAAAACACTGACCACTTCTTTTCCTTAAGGATTATGGGAACCCTTACTAAGTTACAATAAAAACCACTTGTCACTTAGTTTCCCCATCCTTTTTGGCCTTTTCTCTCATTCACTTACCATTTATCAAGACCATTCCTATTCTTTTATCACATCCATTCTCTTTGTTTTCATCAATTATCACATTCTTCCCATTCTCTAGGAGAACTACATTTGGCCTTAAGATTTTTATTAGATATTACATCCATGGAACTATGTAGGTAGCATCCACATACCTAGTACATATGGGTACAACTTGGCCACCCCTTCCTTTTCTTCTATTCCTCCATTTTGTTCATTTGTTAAGTTGTCACCTATTTCTTAGGGGTAATGTTCATATGGTTTCTATTACATTTTGTTTGTTTTTGCTTATTTTTTTTTATTCTTTGCCTATTTCTTTGCTTTTAACACTATTTCCTTGATTTGGTTTATGTGTGTTCATTAGGTGATTCCTTGCACACACCTATACTTGAATCCATCCATATTCATATGTTTACATTGTTGTCATGGTTTCTATCATTAATGCATTCTATTTTATTGAGTATTCGATTTTAGGAGTTAGTCCTCATGCATATTTTAGCCACATCTTCATGATGTTATACCATGATTCCTACCAACATGTGATACAACAAAACATAGCTTAAATAAGTCTATTCAATAATGGTGGCATCAATATCTCTTCAGCATCAACATCCTGATTCAATCCAAATCATATCCCACATAGAGTAATTAACCATTAAATAATTTTAACCTTTATTAGTTTGAATGAACATATCCCTACTAGCAGGTTGTTCCAATTCATCATTACCCTATGTGTTATGTTATCATCATCCTCAACCATGTTTATCATGTTTTCCATAATCTAGGTCCCATGATTATAACTGCCTATGGGCAAATCATTATACATTGTTTCACCTACATTTCTCAATGATTATAACTACCTTTGGGCAAATTAATGAGTTCACACCAAATTTACTTTTTCCACCCAAATAGGGGCATGTTGTTATCTTGTTTATCTACCCTAATAGGGGCATCATTATCTTATTTGTTTGTCCTAATTGGGGTAGCTCCATCTTCTCAATGATTATAAATGCCTTTGGGTAAATCATTGTGTTATCATACGACGTTGTCACTATCAGGGTATAATGCTTATAATTTCTTTTGGGTAAACCATTATACATCGTTAGACTTACATTCTAAATGATTTTGAATTTTTGTTTCAAAATCATTGTGTTTTCACCCCATCATCTTTCCTTTCTTTAGTCCCCTCATTTTGCTTCTTTCATTTTGAAGGACTATTTGTTGACCTACTTGTGCCAACCATTTCCTTGAGGGGGTATCATAATTTTTTTTTATCATTGTTGTAGTTATAGGCATACATGACCTTTTCATTCTTTGAGAAAATTTCACTATGTTTATATCTTGTAATTCCTTCCCAAATAGGGGCAAACTATAGACACCTAAATCTAGCCAATGATAACCTCTAATCAGGGTTTTGACCAATTTCCACCCAAAGCACACAATTTGGCTTTAAAACATTAAAAATGCATTAAAAATTTTGAATCTAAAATATCCAAGTGCTGATTTTGGCTATATTATCATAAAATGGGGCAATACAATATATGGGCTAACGAACTTTGATCATACCATTCCAAATCAAAATGCCAATTTTATACCTGGGTGCTATGGATTGTTATTTCCTATAAAATATCTTATACAAGACACATGGATTTATTATTTTTTGTTGGTAACATCCTAAATGGGATAATGGATCTAATATATTTGACATTGACTTCCAATTCTAATATAGTCAAATTTTGGACTAATAACAAGGCATTCTGATCAATTTGAGTAATTTGTACATAAAGTGCTTAATCATACTTAAGAGCTAATCAAACCATATTAGAGTCTAATTAATAATTCCATGGAAACTTGTTGAATACTTATTTTTGGAAATGAATATTGAATATCTACATCATCAGGTGACCTCATTTCTTAGGAAAACATCCCTAGGCCATAAATGCCATAAATATCAAGATTCATGCCCCCCATACCTCATCAATGCCCTCCATGCCTCTTAATTTATCCTCTATCCCAAATATTTATTATCTTATTTATCAATTTTAATTTCAAAATTGGATTAATCTTTAGCCACACATCTCAATCTTGAGATGGATGGTTCAGGTTGATTTTGATCAATCTCAAAAATCTAAAAATAGAGAGGCATTGAACATAATTTATAATCTTGGATAATGCAAATTTATAATGTATTAATTATCCCAAAATCCATTTCAATTAGTGTTACAATGAAAAAATATTGAGAAAAGCTTCACACAAGCTAAGCCAAAGCCAAACATGGTGCCAAGAGGAGGTGAAGGATAGTCAAGTTCCATTGCAACTGACCTTTTTAAGCACAAACCAAGAAATCCAATCAAAGAACACTCTTTGAGCACCAAGGAAGGTATGGAATGTGTGCTTCTTGCATTTTAGTTTTGCTTTGTTCATTTTTTTTCTACACTAATCTCCCCCTTTGAGATAGGCTAAAGGTGTTAGCATTTAATGTGTTTTATTTGATTTTGATTTCATTCACTAACATGATAATAATCTCCCCTTATTGAAATCCTATGTTCACATATTGTCCTTATGTAGATCTTAGATGAAATAGGCCATAAGTGAGTTGGATCAATATTTTAGAATAATCATCAAATTTTAGAATCCTATATTTAATAACCTCAAACTTTTATGTCAGATCTATATGGTACATTAATGTTTGTGTCTATGTTAAATGTAGGCATCATGTATAGAGTAGTGATTAAATATAAATGTGACCACCTGGATCCTTCTATGTTTTTTTCTTTTATTATAGTGTGTTAATATTACATTCACATGATGTCACTCATTTTTAAATGATCAAATCCTAACTTTGTCATCCTTGGAGTTATTGTGATAAAAATAGGTTACTGGGCACATGGTCTCAAGATGCCGCAAGGATCTCTCTATCAATGGGCACTACTTACACATCTAATACTCTGAAGACATCATTAGACTTATGTATTTATCCCTTACATGTTATATTTTGTGTGTATGATTATTTAATGTGTGATAATTAAGTACATAGAGTGACTTAGCTTTTAATTTGGAAAATATTGCTCATGGGATGATCCTTTAGTACTTTAGACCTATGAAAATACTGTTCTTATGCTTGATATTGAAATAGGGGTGAATATGGAATATTTTATGAATTAATGCATATCTAAGTGCTCTTAGTAAGTTAACTTGTGAGTTTTTAGTGTATGCTATGTATTTTATAGGTGTGGAATGAATGAGGGTTGATCTCATAAATATACCAATCCATTTTGAAAATATATTTCAATAAATCACTTACACTGACATTTAGGATACATTTTTTTAAGATCAAATGACTTTTGAACATTATCAACTTGGTTCAAAAAGGGACACTAGAGCTGAGGTAGGCATTTGCCTATGACACAAGTGTCTAGGAAGATCGAATATAGGTATAGATCCAAAACTAGTAGAGAAGAATATTTATCAAGTTTATAGCATTTTCAAAAATATAGAAGGCTTGATCATTATAATAATAATTCTCAAACTAAGAGATAATAAATTTAAGCATAAAATATAGTGTAGTAGGAAAGTCTCAGAACAAAAGGGCATAACCATGATAGGTATTTTAAAATTTCTTAGGTGCTATATAATTCAAATTTAGTGTCCACATTCTCCCCTCCTTTAATATAGTAATGAAATTTCTAGTTTAAAGGAAATAAATGTGTGAATGGTTTTGTATTACACACCTTGACTTTGTATGAGTCCCACTTGAGTGATTGTTTGCTGACTAAATTTAAACCAAGAGAATATTAAATTATATAATTAGTGCATATAATTCAAAATTGAAAGATTTTAAAAAACTTAAAACTCAAGAGAATAAGGTTAGGAGTACACCTATATATCAATGTAACCATCTTAACTTTTTTCAATTTTATTTGAAGAGTTATTTTATTATGAGGTATATGATTTGAGTTAATTACAATTTGGAAACCTATATGTGAGCTCAATGGCCATGTGAAAACTCACCTTTTTCCAAGTAATATATATATATATATATATATATATATATATTACTTGGAAAAAGGTGAGTTTTCACATGGCCATTGAGCTCATCTCAATTATATAACCTAATCATACTTATAACCTAGAAAGTGTGAGTGATCCATTCAAATCAAAATATATATCTAGTAAAGGTGGATTTTTAATCAGTCCATCCTATAAACAAGGTAATATTGTGTGGTTTAATCAGCTCAACCTTCCCAAAAGGAGAACCAACTATTATAATAGATTGGTGTTGACTATTAAAACTATCACTCTTGGCTAACAACTTCTTATGGGAAGCTTTACAGATGTGGGACCAAATTTTGGTCTATAAAGCAACTTCTAAGATTTTAGAAGTTGTCTATTTATACTATTTGGGGGTAAAAAGGGATAAGAAGGAAATTCAAAATAAAACTAAAATAAACTAAGGTAATGCAATGAGATATTTGAAGTATTGACCTATATTTGCATAAAACTTATTTAATCTTTGAATATCATAGACTATTAAAGGAACACATGCATGAATTAAAGACTGTAACACAAATAAGAATCAATACTATAGAATCATAGAAATGGAAATAACAAAAAATAATAAATATTCACTTAGTTTAACATAGAACATCACACCCTCTTCATGTTGGGTAGAAAAACACAATATAAAAGGCTAATGTCACAATATACAATGTAATCCTTTCTCATGAGCAGCACCTGCTAAGGTCTTAGAATGAAAAAAGAAACTGTTTACTAATATTATTCTAAAACCAAACTATTTAAAATGGCTTTTCTTTGATAATAGAAAAAATAATTATTCATCTACTATCCCCTTCCAAAAGGGATGAGCTCTACTTAAATAGGCACAATAACCTTGTTAGGAAAACACATCTATAAATATTAGCACTCATGCCCATGATGGGGCCATTATAATTGAATGAGGAAATCTATATCATGAGTGTAGTTGTTCCTCATAATTCTATATATAGCACAACTACGACACCTTATGATGCCCATGATGCTTAGAATAAGTATGGTGAGGACATGTGTCTACCTCTTAAACTATTCTTGGAATTTTGTTCTAAATGTGGGCCCACTTACTTTGACCAATAACACAACTCCCAGATCAAATTAAATAAACCTAACATTATACAAGAATCATGATGCCAAGTGTAAGAGTAATCTCTTATTCATTATAATTATTTGGTGGGTCCCATTTACTTCTTCACCAGCCAATGGCACTACCTAAAGGTCTGAAAAAATAAACTTCCCTTGGATAAGCACTAGGATGCCATGTATCAAGTTAACACTTCTCATAGGGAAGCTATGCAATTATTTTTAAAAATTATCATGAGGGAGCCACATGAAAAGTCTATGTTTCCCTTTATAACTACTTAGTGGGCCCCTCTCATTACTTTATTATCCAAAGGCATTGTTTGAATATTTGACCAAAAGGAATTGACCTTGGATGAGTGATAAGTCTCCATGTGGAGAGATGGAGTTACTCTTGGGTGAACTAAGAACTAATTTGTGTCAAACAAGTGTTGGGTTTCCATGTGGTAGAAGTGGAAGGAAGTTTATACTTAGTGAAAAACACTAAAAAGGGGCCCTAAGAAAAGAGAAGGTTGAATCATTTGCATGAACCACATTGAACCCATTTAAGACCAAAAGTTTATTTCTCTAAAAATCCAAAATGTGGATTCAATTCAAAATTATTAGTGACTCATAGGGGTGTCCATATATGGATGAGAGAACCCAAAACTCTAGTTCCCAAACTAGTCAAATAAAAATTTACACAAAAATGAAGAAACTTGTAATACTTATAAATTTTGAAGAGTATCCTTCAAAGGAACTCACTCTTCATCCTTGGGTTGAGCCTTATTTTCTAGAGCCTCAAAGGCTCTCTCCAAGTATATAAACTCCTTGAGAGAGACGCTACTCAAACCTTGAATAACTGCTAGCATTTGAAACTCTAGTTGGGAATGTGGATGCAATATGGTTTCACCTCAGAAACACTTGGAGATTGACCAAGACCCATGAATATGATCTAGTCACCATACTTTTTCTCTAGAAACTCTTTGATTTTATACTTTAAGAGGATGGTGTTATCTACAAGGAATAGGAAGGGGAGTCCCAAATGGACTAATTATTTGATATGCCCCTTCATATACATGACTACTTACTTTAAGGCATAAAAAAATGCCTTACACTTTTTATCTACCTTATTATAACTTAGGAACTCATTGAACTTCATTGACACCTACCTTTGGTTGGTCACCCCTGTCACTTATAGTATCCCATCCATTTCACTTTAAGTATTCTAAAAAAGGAGATACAAATCATGAACCTCAAGGGACATGAAGGTAAGGACTTGGTCAATGGATGTGCTCATATGCATGTTCAACTACTATGAATCTATGATGAAACTAAACACTAACTTTAGGTTTGTGGTTATATTTTTAATCCTCTTTAAGCAGGATATATATAACTACTAGAACATGGGGAGGATGCTCATGGTCTAGGAGTAGGTGGCTAGGTCATTCTTTAGTTGCAAGATTTCTTGGTCCTTGTTTGAGGACACTTATTATGTTGGATGATGTAATTTTTGATACACCCTATTAAAATATAAGAGATTTTGATGGTTCTACATAATTTTTATCTCCTTTTCTTGTAGCTTATATTCTATAGTCACCTTTTACTTCTTTATACCATCCACCTCAATTTGTAATTGAGTTACTTGAATCTATATTTGGGCCCTCTGACTGGCCTCTACTTGAAAGGTATTGATGGTGACATGGCTCTATATGTTGGACCTCATTTTGTTGAGCTCCACATATTTTTCCTTGGCCTCTATGTTAAGGTGGTTGACCATAACTTTCACCATTGTGAGTTCCCATTCTTTCTTCTCTAACTATAGCTTTGCCTTTGATGTAGTCCATAGTTATGGAATTCTATGTATCCTCCATTATTTTGACCCTATTAGTAGGTCTAGCATAGATAAGATTGAGGCCAATATTTTTTATTGAGTAGTCCCCCAGCTGCATCCATTCTTGTGGCTTGATTACTTGGGGCACTGTGTGTGTAATCATTAGGGATTGTTTTACTAGGTCAAATACCAATTGCATATGAGACACTACTAGGGCCTGGGCTTTTTTTACACTTCTCTTCTCTAACTAGTCCAATCAATATTTTCAAATATCCTTAATAAATTGATAGAACTAATCCTATGATTGAATATTTCCCCCATGAAGGGGATCCTTATGGTATTTCAAAAGGAATGGTCACTTACTACTATGATGTAGTGAATTTTATTCCTCCATAGATGAATGGGTGAAGGGTTAGGGTGGAAGGAGAGAAAATGGGGAGGACATAAGTCAAGGTAGAAGGTAATTTCACAATAATAAATAATGACATGGATGATTAGGGATAGGTGGATGAAAGTAACACAAGCTCATTGGAAATAGTGGATGGTGATGATGGAGTGAAGAATGAGGTAGAAATTTAAAGAAGGGGATTGGAAAAATATACCTTATTTTATGAGGGCTTAGGGGTAGAATTGGAAGCTTGTGCCTCAATTCATCAAGGTTGAGATGACCCCAACATGAGATGCCCTAAATAGACCTACTTTTATTATGGGGTGGTAAAATATGGATATAGAGGAGGTAGCTAGGTTGAATGCCTCTAAACCATCAAAACCTATTATTTATCTATAGGGGAATCTTCTTCTTCATTAAAAGGATTATCATCCTCTTTTTATTTCTTTGGAAGGGTATCTTCCTCTTATACTCTTGGGGTTTCTTCCTCTTCTTCTTATTCTTCGACAAAAAATTATCTTTCTGCCAGGGCCTTCTCCTTATGGTGTTCATCCCAGAGGTTCTCAAATATCTCATCTATGTCCACATCTTATAATTTCACTTTGATATTACCAATTTATTGCCTATATTTATAATATGCATATATTTTATCTTGGCTTTAGTCCCTTTATACAAGCTATGCCCTTAACCCCTTCATCATTTTATTTGCAGTTTCAAACTTCTAGACATCTTCATAAAAGGACTCCCATGACTTACGAGTGTCTAATGAGATATTGGAAAGATCTATGTGATATTTGATATCGTCATCCACTAGTGACCTTCACTCCATAAGGTATGGCTAGGTCTCATGATTAAATACTGAGGTAGTCTTCAATGTGACTATAAGGCCAGTTGGGTCTTAACTCTATTTATCATTTATCTAATCGAGGTTGAGCTCAATAAAATTAAGTGAGAGTAGAAATTTATATGACTTTCTCACCACCATGATGCCTCCTTTTTGTAAGGGGACATCATATAGGACCTTATTCTTCCAACCTAAGTTACACACACACACACACACACACACACACACACACACACACACACACATATACACACACACACACACACACACACACACCAACACACACACACAAACAACACACACACACACACACACACACACACACACACACACACACACACACACACACACACACACACACACACACACACATATACATATATATACAATATATGTTTGTGTGTGTGTGTACACACACACACACACACACAAACATATATTGTATATATGTGTGTGTGTGTGTGTGTGTGTGTGTGTGTGTGTGTGTGTGTGTGTGTGTGTGTGTGTGTGTGTGTGTGTGTGTGTGTGTGTGTGTGTGTGTGTGTGTGTGTGTGTGTGTATTCCATTGTATTGAGTTTATGAGCTAACTTGAAAGCTAAAGTTTTGCCTATTAATAGGAATAAGAGCTAGAATGGCTCATCCTTGAATCTATAAACACATATAAAGGCGAAATGGGTTATAAATAATAAATTAGATAGAATATTACTACTAGTGATCCATGATCTTTTTTGATTAATTATTCTAAAAATTATGGGTTCCTAGTTGAGGTTGATGAGGACTAAAGATAAAAAAGACTTTGAAAATTCATAGTAATCTTGCATGACTAATAGGATATGGGTCCATGTGGAGATAAGGATCACCATGTTATGTCAGGTGTTCATCTTAATATATTTGAAGGTGATGTAGGTGGAGAAGAATCAATATTTATGATAAAAGATCATGCAGAGTCAGAAAGAGGAATACCTTAAGGTATCTTATGTAGAGAAATCACTAGCTCAGTGTGAAGGTGGTGTTGATGGCCTCTAAAAATTACATCTTATAAAATCTCTATTTGTTCACTATCTTAAAAAATAATACCACCCCTAATTAGAAATTGATGATGTAATCATCTGAGTCCATCCAAAATACAAATGCCAACATAGAAAGGGTGTCTTTCATGTCCTACATCACAAAGCTAATGAGAGAAATGTGTAGAGGAGGTGATTTAATGTAGTTACTTTGGAGGAGCAAATTAATGAACTATGTTTTATGGACCTAGGTGTCCCAAAAATTTTATAGTCTCTCTATACTACAAACATTAATGTTGTGGTCACTCTGGAGTTAGAGAATCAACCTTATTTCTTCAATGTTGATATCCACTTTTAGCTGGTTATTACCTATAATGATGATATTTTTGGCATCATATCTATCTATGTATAAGGTGATGATTTCTAAAATTGGGTGCATAAGGGACACCATGTATTAGGATAATGTGGAGTTTTAAATTTTTTACCTGAATGACTCATAGTCATTCCTTCAAACCTTCTCAATCATTTAGGCATGGGTTCCCTCATTTAGGTTAATTGGTTTTTTAGCTAATTTGTGGTCAAATATATCATCTTAATAATATAAGACTCACATGTGATCTGTATAGTGACCCTTGGCTATAATTTTGACATTTGACACTTTAGGCCTTGGTTGAGTGAAATAGGAAGCATATGATTTTCTTGCTACATATTATAAGGTTATTTCCCCATGATAACCTAACCCATAGATTTTGTGCTTTCCCAGATGCCTCCCACTTCTTGAAGAAGATGTAGAAGTCTCTATCCCATGAATTCTTATCAAATTCACTATTTATTTAAATGAAGGCAGTATATGTCAACTCCCACTCAATTTTTTTTGAAATCCTTGGCTCAAATATATCTTTTATCTAGACACTTTGTTTCATTTTTCAATGTTCTTGAAACTATTAAGGTGTTAAAGTGTTTGGTCTAATGAGGAACAGGGTATTTATAATCGAATGATTCTAGGTGTGATCCATGAATTTTTTTGAATTCATGTATGCCATAAATGTTAAGGGAAGCACACATGCTTTAGGAATAACTTGAAAGATATTTTATGGTGATGTTCATGGAGGGTCATGAAATATGGAGCATCCAACATTAATGGTAGGAGGAGTGGGTAGATAACTATCTTTAAAATAATGTTTTGAAAATAAGGAGAGGTAGGGTGCAAACACATGGTGATGGGATGAGCCACTTGTGCTAATGATACTTATTTAAAAGGAAACAATAACAATAAAAAGGAAAATTAATGAACAAATGGAAACAACAAAGAAGGGAAACACACATTCAAAATAGAAACTAACTAACTATATACAAGGGGAAGGTTGATAAGTTAGTTGAAGTGTTTCAAGTTGATTATATTAATCAAAATCATTAATGAATTACATTATTCATCCTTCAAGTCAAAAGCATTAAATTTCCTATTGCTAATGATGTTAAATGGCCCCATTCGAAGGGAATAAAACTTTGCATGTTGGCCTAGTTTTATGGTCATTTATTCATATTTGAGGACCGAGTCCCCTACCTTAAAGCCTAGGTTCCACAATTTACTATTGAACCATCACTTGACTGCTTCTTATTAGATTACTATTGTATCACCCACTTTCTCTCTTGCTTCCTAGAGATTGAGTAATTTGTCCAACCTAATCTCCATCTCTCTATTCTCCATAATCTCAATATCTTTCAAAAGCTATAAGGTAAGAATCTCCATTGATATAGGTGTGACCACTTCCTTCCCATATACTAATAAATATGGGGATGTCTTTATGATTTGCTTTGGAATGATGCAGTTGGCCCACAAAGCCATTTTCTTATGTATGTGCCACTCCCTTCATTTTATAGTGCCCATCCTTTTTATCATCCTAATGAGATTCTAATTTATATTTGGCCAATTCATTCCCTTGAAGTAATTGGATGAAGTCTTCAAGAAAATACCATTTTGAAGCATGAATTTAGAAATATTGTAACTAAGGAAGGCTTTTTCATTATCCAAAATTATCATTTTTAGAGGGTAAAACATTGCTACTAGCTCCTCTAGGATATTTAGGATCACATTCTCAATTACTTCCTTCAATGGGGATATATCGATCTACCTAGTGAAGTAATCGATGGGTGTAAGTATCTATTTGTGGCACATTATTGAGATGGGATTGATCATCTTAATGAAATATAGGCCCCATTATGTGAAAGGTTCATCAACTATAGTTAGATTTAGTGATATGGATGAATTATTTTGCTTTCCCATTAATAAATGGCATTATTGGCACTTTTTGATTACATGATGGCAATCTACAAACATGGTTGGCTAGTAGTATCCTACACACATGATTTTAGTCATAGTCATATTTGATGAGAAATGATCACCTAGAGGGGTGAATTACACAAATTGAATAATCTTACTATCTTAGTTATTATCAAAACATCTGAGTAACTCTTTGTCAATGTTTCTCTTGAGTGGGACTCCCTAGACTAGTGTATAGCTATCCCTTTGTAACATGTATAATGACCTTTTGTATATGGGGATACCATCAAGATATTATTTGGTTTACATGAAATGGGTTATATCAGTAACCCAAGAACCATTGGTATCATATTGATTTACCAAAACCATTTTTGGTACACCTTGTTCTTCTACTCGGACACTTGCACATTGTGCCAAGTATTCACATAGCCTTCTTTGGATCACTTTAGTAGGCCTAACCTCAATGTTATATTCTAGGATCTTAGTGATCCCATTGAACCTCTTTTATATGATCTCTCCTTCCATTATATATTCCTTGATGTTGGAATGTAGCACATACACCATAATTTTGCTTCCCACCATAAGGTTCTTAAATTTTTTGAGGCCCTTGACAATGGAAAAAGCTTATTTTCAGTCAAATTATACTTAAAATAATACTTACACAAGGGTCTAGAGTAGAAATAAATAGGGTGTTCACCCTTTCCTTATTGTTCTTTATGAGTTAACATAGCTGTCATGCTATATTCTCTCCCATAGAAATATATGATGACATTTCTGGAGAAGTCAAGGTTGACCAATATGAGGGTTGTAGATATCACTTAATTTTTTAAAATTAAACTCTCTCCTTTTTTGTCCATTTATAGGCTTGGTATTTATTTATCATTAGTGTTATTAGCCTCACCAATCCTGTGAAGTCATATATGAACCTACTGATGAAGTTACTATTTACTAAGAAAGATTGGACCCCTTTCTTATTTATCAAAAAGGATATATCCATGATGTATTTTACTATTTACAAACCAATGGAGATCCCTTATTTGGAGACAAAGTTTCCAATTGACTTGCCTTTTGGGACTTCAAAAACACATTTCTTAGGGTTGAGAGATATCCCAAACTCTTGGTATTTTTGGAAAAAACTTATCTAAATGATCAAAGTGATATTATTTCTTCTTGGAGAATATAATGAGATAATCCAAGTAGATGAGTATGATTACATTGATTAAGTATTTAAAGGCTATCTCCATGGATCATTGTAAGGTAGCCCCTACATTAGATATTCCAAAAGGCATCTTCGTATACATGAAGATCCCCTACTTTATGGTGAAAGTGGTCTTATGTTTTTCTTCTTCATTATCCCACATGTAGTTATATCCTAAGAATCCATCTAGTAGAGAGAACATTTATTCATCCATTATTATCTAGAGAATATGATCCAATGAAGGGATGGGGTAGTGGCTCTTTAAGGATGCCTTGTTTAAGTCCTAAAAGTCCACATATAGCCTGATTTCTCCATTCTTCTTCCTCACTAGAGCCAAGTTAGGTAGCCAAATTAAATTCTTGATTGGGTATATGATTCTTGATTTGATCAATTTTTGCAACTTTTGATCCATAAAGGACTCAATCTTTGGATTTACTAGCCTTTGATTTGTTAGATAGGTTTGGCTCCATCTACCAATTTTATGGTGTGTTAGATGACCTCATAGTAATATCCTTTGAAATAATCATAAGTCCATGCCATGACCCTTTCATACTTATTGTAGAAAGAAATTAATTATTCCTTATCTCCTTCGGGAACTTCCTTCCCAACATTCAACTTTCTTCCATCTCCAACAACGAGTTTGGAGTAGTCACTTTTATCTAGGATAAGTTTTCATCTATCATTATGAAAATGATTAGAGTCAAATATATTTTATAAGTTGATGATCCCCTTTAGTAGTTTATTATTCTTTAGATACACAATGATTCCCATAGGCCTCTTTGATTTTGGCTACCACTGCTCCACAAATTCACATGATTGGTATCACTCTCAGACACTTGTCAATTTTGGTCATTATCAAGAATGACAAGTTTAATGATCACATAAACTACTTACTCATTGGTGAAAAAATCTATCACGGGACCAAATTGGGAACCAATTATTGACATCTTGTCTGCCTCCACTTTTTTTGCCCTAGGGATGATCTAAATGTTGAAAGCTTTGAATGCTTCAACCAAATCCCATACTTAGTGGTGGTAGGACCTTATTAAAACATTTTTATAACCATGATCCCTCTCACCTATCTTACCACTAATTTATAATTCCCAAACACTTTTAGCTATTTTACACCCATGTGCTTGGCAAGATTGAGTCTATGGACTAGTGCTTCATATTTAGCTTCATTACTATTATAGGTAAACTAAAATTGAAAGCATTAGAGATTCTCTTTCCCATATGGGGGAATTAGTTATATGTCAACCCTAGATCTAGTTTTACATTTTTCACCATTAAAATGTAGGGTCTAAAAGTTAGACTCACTTTTAAGGTCTTTGGTTTGATCTTTTATCTTCTTCCTTACCTTAGGGATGACTTGACCTTCATCATAGATCATCAAGGTTAGAATGATAGAAGCATAAAAGTTATTAAATGGATTTATATTTATGAATTCATTAATAAGGACATTTTCCTCTAGTATTCTATTATTTCCACTCTTTCTTATTCAATAATTTATATGTGATACATCTCCATCTTTGAGAAACAAGTGTGCATTATTTCAAAACTTATCATAGTCTTATCTATTATGTGATTTGGGTGTAGTGGCTTAGATAATAATTTCAATTTAAATCCATAATTGGTCCTTAGGATTAATTTGTACCAATACAATGATAATTATCACCTATCTTGTTGATGAAATCTCTTGATAGACATAGCCCAAGGACTAGAGGGATATTTATCACCATAACCTATTGAATAACTATGATATTAGGACAAGAGTATAGTGTTAAGGGAATAACCTAAATAATACCTATGGTTTGAAATTTATTCCCATAAAATTGCATCACCCATTTATTTAAAGGTTCATATTGTAGTTGTAGTGTATCCACAATCTGCTTGGACATCATCATGGTGATGGAACTAAAATAAATCATGGAGTTGTGAAGCAACTTTTTTCCCAGAATGAGAATCAAGTAGAATGGGGAGGGATTTATCTTACTTACCCCTACCTAAGATTTGATACATGTATATGGTGTGTAAGGTTGTGTACTTTTGGTGGCTTCATTTACTTTATCTTGCACTGGCTCTATAGTTGGGATGGCTTATGTAGGCTTCATCCATTCTTTCAATGCTTTCTAGAGCAAATATTTTTACACTGGGATAGATAGAACATCTTAAATAAAGACATTTTTTGGATCCTTATTTATCTATTCCAATATGTTATATGACCCTTATAATCAAAACTTAGGGTCCTTAGGCTTGGTTTTTACTATTTCACTCCACTTTTGATATGTCAGAGGTAATGGTTGGGATCCTTGCCTATTCTATTAATTCACTTTGGGCCTTGTGAAAGCTTTTGAGCTCTCATCCAATCTATTTTTAGAGTGAGTATAATAGTTTGATTGAAATTGTGGGGATATGTATAGGGTACCACACTTGTATAGACTATATCTTCACCTTCTACCTAAGATAAAAGTGTGTGTTCTAGGGTTATATCTTCTTGCTCTAGAGACATTCCCTACATTTATGCCATAAAGACAAAATTTTAAATCCCTAAAGATTAATATTTATATGGAAATGAATTAGGAATATTCCATTACCTTCTCTATTTGGCCACATTTTTTTGTAGATTACCTCTTAAGCAATTTTGGGCCACATGTACATCATTGCATATAAATCACAATGAATTCAATTCATCTACCAGGTTTTATTGGATAGAAACTAAATCCCTACTTGTGATTGGAGATGATATATATAAAGTATAAATAAATGGGATAATTTGACTTTTATATCACATCTGATGGTTCAACACTTGATGATTTGGCACTTGATGGTTTAGTGCCTAATGGTTTAGCCTTTGCCTCTCTTAGTACTGGTTATTCTAATAAGCTGCTCTCCTCTCTTGGTAATTTTAGAAAGGAGGTTTTAGGGGCATGGCCAACTTTTTAATCCTATTATAAGAGTTTAATATTATAAATGGCTACTCTTGTTGGCCATTTTGGCCTACATACCAAGCTTTTATTAGACCCAAAGAGAAGCCTAGTAGGGTCCCAATTGATGAGTGAATCAAATGGCTTATAAATGGGTCCAACAATGCAAATGGAGGGATATAATTAGGATATCATAATATTCATAAGCTCATAGGGACATGAATAGTATTGATAAAATCTTGAAAGGCCTTCATGACCTTGAAAGGGTCAAGCAAAAGGTGAACTACATAATTTTAGGAGACCAAACCATCACTAGGATGTAAATAAATGAACTAGTTCACTTATGTATTTTATAAATGTACCTCAAATATCCTTATGAGCCCAAATATTAAATAACCATGGATTTATTTATGGTAGGAACATGCTCTATAAATTTCATGCCCACATGAGATTTCTAGCTCAAGTTATGAGCATTCAAAGTTGGACCTACAACTTAAGATGTTCATGTTAACATTAAGGTTGAGCCTGTGAAATGACTATTGGGTTCAGAATTACATAAAAGGTTTAAATTTGATCAATATCTAATGGTCCACATGAGCTCACATACTGATGCATCAAATCTAATGGTTTGCATTATGGTCAGACATATAAAAGGGTCCCTCGGTTAAAGCCCATTAAAGAGATACAAGTTGGACAAGATCCTATGATGTGGATTTACCGAGGAGAGATCTAATGGTGGGTGTTCAATGATAAAAACATGAGTTTAATCTACATCAATGATCAACATTCAATCATACTAATGATCTAACTACATGATCTTGACTGATAATAGAATGGTCATGCATCCTAATCTAATGATGCATGTGAAAGTCAACATGTCAAAGGATATTCATGAAAAGAAATAAATAGATCCCATTTGTTCCTACCAAGGAGATATATGGTGTATAGGAGGTCGAAAGGTCAAGATATGACAGAATGGATCTATAAGACTAATGGGAAAAGAGATATTTTGGAGAATTTTGATTGGTTTAAGTCATTTATGATGGGCAAAGTCAAACCAAAGGGTAGTTTTTAAAATAAATAAAATAGGTATTGCAAGGTTATCATGTCTCCATTGGAGCTTAGTTAAACTCTATTAAAGGGACACATTGATATAGTCAAGTTAAAGGACATAAAGGGACCACCACTAAAGCTTATTATAGACCTCTAGCTCTAAGGGTTTGTGTTATGTAAGGTTCATTATATGACTATGTTTTCTATTTTTAAAGGAAATATCTATGCATATGGTAAAATCTCAATTCCTATAAACATAGAATGGGTTTATTTGGACTTAATATAATCAATAAAGGGGACTGTATAGTCTATATGTTTGCATCAACATAATGATTATAGGAAAACCAATAGTTTGACACTAGTTTTCCATCTATAGTGGACTGATAAACATGGGGATGAGTTTGACCATGATCTAGTTTAAACAAGAGCTAGCATTTCAAAGGATGTCATGAAGGTATAAATGTAGACTCTAATGGCTTCATCATTAGAACCAACTACATAAAAGGGACCCTTCTCTCCATTTTTTCATGTCGTGATGAACCAATTAAGAGAAGCTAACACCAAGATAAAATTTTAATAGACCAATCTAGTTGTTGTAACTTTATGGATGCTAGAAATTAGATTGAAACAACCTGATCTGATCATTGTAACCTTCAAAAAGCATCAATAAGGGAATAATGTAACTATGTAATGGACTAAAGTGACCTAGATCAATCAAGAATATTGAATGAGCATAAATGTAGATATATTTGTAAATATGGCTCAAATGAATTTGAGATCATTGATCCCTATTTTAGCACCAAAATCTCTCTTTATCCACCCTTCTATAAATATATCCTTTGATCTATTGTTAAAAATCCCTCAAGCTGGTATAACTAGACTATATCAAAAATTGTATTCTACACCTCTTGGAATAATGAATAGAGCATTTTGTAGTTGTTTATTAATATGTGCTTAGTTTTTTATATTTTTTTGATATGAAAAATTCATTTTCATCTTCCCTTTGTAGGTCCAAGTTCAACCTAAGCACTAATTATCTTTTCTTGTAGGTCATCTAGTGTGTTTTATGGTTCATGTTTGAGGTATAGAATAAATAGTTGATTATAAGTGATTTTAATTAGGCCTTACCCTTATTTTCGTTCCATAAAATTGACCTCTAGGTGAAGCATTATTACTTGGAAACCACTGTAGATGTTGAATTAGTTATACTCATAGTCTATTAGTGTGCCAATGAGTTCAATCTTGAGAGTGGATATTTGAACATTTGGTTCATCACCACATATTAGAATAGGTTTCATTTTATGCAATCTCTTGACTCTTTTCAGCCTAATATATTTAGGTATTATAAATAGAGGTCCAAACTATCATATCTGAAGAACTAGCCTCATTAAAAATCCTAGAGGTTTGGTCTAGATATAGGCATCTCATAGCCCTAAATCACTGCCATGTTAGTCCAGGTATGAGTCAGACTTAATAAATTTGACCTCTAATAGATGCTATCTAGATAGCTAATAGTTTTAGCACACCTAGTAGGACTAAGATACAAAAATAATGGGAAGATTATTGGTGTGTCTTTCCTCTAATAATATTTTGGAAGCAAGTAAGTTAGCACCAATGGTGACTCTAAATTAAATTTTTTGGTTAAAAGAATCCCATGTATGTTTCATTAAATATTTAAATTAGTATTTGTATCTCATTGACATATGAGGTGGATATGAACAAATATGGTGGATACTCTTATCATTTACCTCCTTATCAACAATTCCAACATGATTCGCATGATCCTTATGACCCATATTAGCCATATAATGAGTGTTTAGAGCCTTATCAATATTTTGAAAGCTCATACCAATCCTATAATAACCATCATTAATCTTTTTATCCTCCTAATCATCCCATCTAAGTCCCAAATAAATACATCTCAAGCTTTAATAAAAATCTAATTATCCATGAGAAAGAGATGATAGCCATAGACACTAAGAGAAGATTTAGAGAGGAGGTTTCCAAGCATGAAATTTAGAACATGAGAGAAAATTTACAGTGGGATAAATAGGTATGTGCAACTTTCATTAGTAAAGGTCTCTCAAACTTTAGTTATAATATTTTAGACATTGGTGGTCTAATAGTAAGTATTGAAGAGACGCTAGTAGTTTATGAGAAACCCTAGGGTCATCACAATCAACAAAATGTTCCCATAAATCTACCCTTTTCAATTTATGATTAGAAAACTAATGTTTATCATAGCCTTCAAGAGTGAATCCAAACCTTCACTAGATTTCCTACCTAGAAGTTTATCCAAGAGAGGTCTCAAAATGTTGAAGAAGTATGCTTTAAAGAGTCTAATTTTTAGATTACATAGATCATACAGGATCCTACATATTCAAGTTTGTAAGAACAAATCCCTAGGGATCTAATCCATGATTTTGAAGCTAATATAGCCAAATAGATTAAACTTTCAAATCAACATCTCTAGTATTCAATGGTACCTACAAAGGCAACATAGCACCAAATTATTTCTTTCACGCCTATGGTTATAAAAAGTATAGAAGTAGAAGTTCTTTAACCCAAGTTCATGACTTGAAATTATATACAATAGTCCAAAGAGAAAGAATAACATTTAAGCATAAGCCAAGATGTTGAAGTCAAGAACCATTAGGATATCATTTAACCTCTAGTCTTCTCTCCTCAAAATCCAAGGTCCTTTCCTTCATGGAAATCCATTCAATAAAAAGAGCAATAGAGAGGAGGTGAAGGTGATTCAAGAAGAGTATTCTCATGATCAAAATTAGGTATATATGGACCTTTCACATCTTATTGAATATTTTCAAGGATATACCATTCCTCTTTTAGAGAAAGAACCTCTTCTTTGTGAGCAAAATAAAGAAGATGTAGCCAAAATGATAAAAAAATGAAGGTGACTTGAGTGATCAAGAGGAATAAATCATTATTTGGACACCACTTAGAAAGGACAAGCATGATTTCATCTTTCATGATGTGAAAGAAGATGAGCTATAGGTTAAGGTAAAAGTATAAGAACAATTTAAATAATAATAATATTTATGTATGCAACAAAAACCTGTTTTTCATAAATATCTTGATCACATATCAACTGTCTCACCTCAAGAAGATCCTCAATAACTTGTTAAATTGACCATTGATGAATGTAAGCCAACCAAAAAGGATAATATATAAGGTAATTATGATGATTTATGGAATCAATATATGGATATTTGTAATGAATATTAAACTTCTCAAGGTCTCACACTTCCCATGAAATATTTTAAATACCAATAAACTATTCAATCTATTCATTTTGGCTCCCAAGAAGAGAAAATTCATGGAGATAAGAAGAATGAACATATGTTTACTAATATACTACATCAAATAGAATATAATAAAGACACCAATATAATCATACCAGTTGATATGCCAATTCAATAATTGGATTAGAATGTGGCAGATCAAGATCATCCTATGAATGAGGGAAAGATAGAATTTTTAATATAGGAAAGAAGAATTTGCGATGAGTATAATTGGATCTGGATATATACCTTTAATCAATATACATAAGAATGGAGATAGGAGGCCCAGTTGCATCATATAGAATACGTGAATGTAGAAGTTCTCCTATCTACAAGAAGAAGCCATCAAAAGTAAATAATCACACTTTAAATATCAACATTGCATAAAATGGTTTCCCATTCGACCCTGGAGGAAAGCTTGTTTCTTTAGGTCAGTTGTTTTAGGTTTTTATTTTTTTAATAAATGAGTAGCACAAGAATCAATTTTCTTCCCTTTTCATCATTTTCCTATTTTCCTTAGGATAGTGTTCCTTGTGTTGGTAGTCTAGTTCCCCTTTTATTCTATGTTTCCCTTCAATAAGTGCCTTGGGCACTTTGGTTAAGTTTGTTCCTTTTGGTCCCTATTTCTTTCGAGAGGAGTTATCCAAAGCAAGGTAGCCAGTTCTAAATTTAGACCAAATTATTAAACTAGAGAGGAGACTCCATGCCTAATGGAATAGATAAGGTATAAGTACTAGGTTCCATGACTATCAAGCTAGTCAAATCAACTGAGTTTCCATAATTGTTGGCCATTTTAGACCACATACCAAGCTTCACATAGACCTAAAGTGAATCCTAGTAGGGTCCTAATTGATGAGTGGATTAAATGGCTTAGAAATAGGTCTAACAATGCAAATGGAGGGATCAAAATAGGATCTCATAATTTTCATAAGTTTACCTAGGAATTAATATTATTGAAAAAATCTTGAAAGGCCATCATAACCTTGAAAGGGTCAAGCAAAAGGTGAACTATGCAAGTTTAGGAAAATAAACTGTCATAAGGATGTCTTCTAGAAATAAAAAAACCATTTAACTTGTGCATTTTATAAATGCATATCCATAATCCTCATGAGCCAAAATATTATAGCTCCATGGATTTATTCATGAAAATAACATGCTTTGCAAATTTCATGCCCATGTGAGATTTATAGCTCAAGTTATGAGCATTCAAAGTTAGAGTTATAACATAAGATATCCACACTAACATCAAGTTTGAGCCTTATGAAGTGATCATATAGGTTAAAAGTTACTTAAAAGGTTTAAATTTGATCAATATCTAATGTTCCACATGAGCTCACATACTGACACATGAGATATAATGGTTCATGCTAGGGTCAAACATATGAAAATGTACCCAAGTTAAAGCCCTTTCAAGATTTATAATTTTGATGAAATATTGTGATATGGGTTCATAGAGTAGAGGTCCAATGGTAAGTGTTCACTAACAAGAAAGTGGGTCCAATCTAGATCAATCATTAATGTTCAATTATACTAATGATCCAATAACACAAGCTCAAGTGACAAGAGAGTGGGCCTAGGTAAATCAAAGGCTCATGTTGTTTTGTTTATATTAATCCAATTTTACAAGTGAAAATCAAAATGTCAAAGGATCTTCATGGTAGGAAATCATTAAACCATGTTCATTTATACCAAGGAGATCTATATTGTGTAGGAAGTCAAAAGGTCAAGATATGATAACATAGATCTATGAGACCAATGGGATCAAAAATATTTTAGATCATTTTGATTAGTCTGAGTCATTTAAGATGGGAAAAGTCAAACAAAAGGGTAGTTTTAAACCAAATAAAATAAGTATTTTAGGGTCATCCCATCTCCATTAGAGTTTAGATAAATTCAATTCAAGGGACACATTGATATAGTTAGGTTAAAGGACATAAATGGAATACCACTAAAGCTTAATATAAACCTCTAACTCAAATGGTTTATGTCATTCAAAGAGAAATATCCATGCATATGGTGAAATATTAGTTCCCACAAAGATATAATTAGTTTATTTGGACCTAATATTATCAAGAAAGGGGAGTATATAATCTATAGGTTTGAATCGACATAATGACTATAGGAAAATTAATAGTCTGAGATTTGTTTCAAATTGATAGTGTAATTATGAACATGGGAAAAAGTTCAAGAATGATCTAGTTTAAACCAGAGTTAACATTTAAAATGATTCCAGGAAGGCATACATGTACACTCTAATAGATTCATTGATAGAACCAACTACATGAAATGGACCCTTCTCTACACTTTTACATGCCATGACAAACTAGTTAGGACTAGTTAACAAAAAGACTAATCTATTTGTTGTAACTACATGGATGCTAGAACTTATCTAAAAATGAATTGATCACACCATTGTATCCATCAAAAAACATCAATGAGGGAATAATATAACTATGTAATGGACTGAAGTGACCTAGATCAATCAATAACCTTGAATGAGTATAAATGCAGAGATAGTTTTAGATATAGTTAAAATGAAGTTGAGCTCATTGATCCCTCTTCTAATGCCAAAATATCTCTCTCTAGTGGTAATTTCTTATATAAATATGGCGTTTGATCTATTTTTAAACATCCCTCAAGCTAGTATGACTAGACTCTACCAAAAATTATATTAGGCACATCTTGGAGTACTGAATAAATTATTTTTTATTTGTTTATTAATATGTGCTTAGTTCTTTTTATTTGTTTGATACAAAAAAGTGGTTTTCATCTTCTCTTTGTAGGTCTAAGTTCAACCTAAGTTCTAATAAACTTTTATTGCACGTCATCTAGTGTGTCTTAATGTTGATGTCTCAGGTGTAAAGTGGATAATTGATTGTAAGTGCTTACAATCAAGACTTACCCTTATTTCCCTCCATCCTAAGTCCATAAAATTGACCTATAGGTGAATAATATTGTTTGGAAAGAATTTTATAGATTTCATTAGTTCTATTCATAATCTATTATTGTGATAATGGGTTTAATATTGAGAGTGGATCTTTGAACATTCAATACATCACCACATGTTAGAATAGGTTTCATTTTATGCAATCTCTTGACTATTTTCACCCCAACTTATTTAAGTCTTAAAAAGGGATGTCCAAATTATCATATATGAGGAACTAGCTTCACTAAACATCCTAGAGGTTTGGTCTAGATATAGACATCCCACAGCCTTAGATCATTTCGATGTTAGTCCAGGTATGGGTCAGACTTGATCAATTTGACCTCTATTGGGTGCTATCTAGATATATAATAGATATTTGATAATAGGAAAAAAATCATTTATATATTATCCCCTTCCAAAAAACATGAGCTCTACTTAAATAGGCATAATGACCTTGTGAAGAACTGACAGTTAGAAATGCAGGTACTTGTGCCTATGATGGGACCATTACAACTAAATCAAAAACTCTAGCTCAAAAGTGCAATTTTTATTTGGAATCATAATATGAAACAAGTACATTTAATTATGATTCCCATGATTCTTAGTAGAATCATGATGGGGACACATGTCTATCTTCAAAACTTTTTTTGGAATATTGATGGAAATGGGGGCCCACTTGTTTTGACCAATGGCACAACTTCCAGATCTAACAAAAAGAACCTCAACTTAAAAAAACATCATGATGTAATGTGTAAGGTTAATTTATTATTAATTATAATTATATGGTGGGTTCCATTTCCTTACTCACTAGCCAATGACACTATCTAAAGGTATAAAAAAATAAATGTCCTTTAGATAAGCATTGGTATGACATGTGTCGAGTTGGTACTTCTCTTAGGGAAATTGAGCACTTCTTTGAAAAAAAGAGCATGAGGGAACCACATGGAAAATTTGTGTTTACATTTTTAAATTATTAGTGGGACCTACCCATTACTTTGTTAATGACACATTTGAATTTCTAACCAAAAGGAACTAGCCTTGGATGAGCACTAGGTCACCACGTAAAGAGTTGGTGCTACTCCTGGGTGAACTAAAAAGTTCTTCATGTTTAATAAACACTAGGATGACACATGGTAGAAGTGGAATGAAGATAATACTTAGCAAAAAAAAATAGAAATAGGTGCCAAGAAATTAGAAGGTTGAAGTAATTGCATGAACCACACTGAACTCATCTGAGATCAAAAACCAACTACTCTAAAACATTAAAATCTGGATTCAATCCACAATTGCAAGGAAATTGATAAAATTCCATGTTGGGTATGATAATAGTTGATAATCATATTTTAAGACCTAAAATTCTATTTTATTTTTTAATTTTAGGTGCTCTTTGCATGGCATATACACCTCATATATGTCTCCAGCTTAAACATAGGTGTAATAATGGTACCAATCAATATAATGCTTCAAAAAATAAGTATCTAAATCATATAGCTATGAAATTTTCAAAAATTAGAATTTTTTAAGTATGTATTACATCTTCCCATGACATGCCCCTAATGAATATGGAAAATATGAGAACCGGTGTAAGTGCAAAGAACATGTTTCCATAACATGCCTCCACTATAATTTGAAACTATGAGATTGTGGAAACCATACATCTATGACATGACTTCAATGATATTCTCCCATTTTTAGGTGAGGGGAAGTAAATAAGGAAGTTAAATTACATTAAAATAATAAATAACCATATAATTTGTGTATGGATGATGTAGCATATATGAGTAGCATGTGTAGGTAAATATATAAATGAGTTACATAGTATGTGATCACATCATGTCCTAATATGAATGATTTTAATCATGGAAATGTTTAGATAGTAAAAAATATATATTATAAATAAATAAATCACACAAAAAAGATCACATAAAATCAAGACAAAAACAAATGGTCTAAGGAGACTACATACAAGGGGCAAGTTCAAATGTTACACAATATAAAGGACATGACTTAGTAAAATGTCAACAGAGCATATAATGACACGTTCAAATTTACACATACAATAATCTATGAAATTATTAAAATTTAAAAATATATAAACAAAGGCATAGGGCTATAAGCAATGGGGCATATTTGAATGATCGAAAAAGTAATACAATGTGAGACAATAGAAAGAAAATAAAAAAATTTAGGAAGTAAAAAACAAAAGCATATAATCAAATTTAATCATCATAGTCATATTATACTAATCCCTATATATGTATTAGTAAAAAAAATTAATTACATAACATATCAAGTACACTATCAAAGATCTAAGAATGGATAAAGATATATGTAAGTAAACAAGCTCAAACATGATAATGAAAATGATCATATAATAATGTAAATAGGGTGTATCATGATCAATGAAAAGTATTTCCACAATGTAATGATTATGTGAGTAGAGGGAAGGACAAACACCCATGTGTGCATATATCATGTGCTTGGATATGCATGCATTACACTTAATAGATGTGTGAAACATATTGCAGACACTAGAAAACTACACACTTGCAATTTTCAATGAGTAAATACCTCAGGACCCCCTAAAGACCCCTTAAACCTTCTTAATATTTAACCAACCCATCTTAACCTCACCAAATCACTATTTTCCTAGTCACATAATACTATTTGAAATCACTCTTCAAAATTACTATTCATTATCACTGTTTACTATGGGACGCACTATCACTATTCATGATGACATGGCAAGTGACATGGAATGTAACATAGAATGTGATATGGAAAGTGAGATGGCTTAGAAGTTATGTGGCTTGATGTAGGACATAATACCCCACTTGAGACACTTTCACAAGGTACTTAATGACCTCATTTAAGCATCATAACTCCCCCCTTTGAAATATGGTGAATTTCCCCTTAAAGTGACATCATTCAACATGTATTTGTCCTTCACACATAAAATTAGCCTTCAAATATGAGATACCTACCTCTTTAGTGCTTTGGGAAAGATAAAGGGTACCCAATTTTGATTTTTTAACCCAAATGGGAGACTCACTAACCCAAATGGGAGTCCCACCAACCTCATTTTTGAATAATTCATGCACCACATAGAAAATAGTTCCATATTTTATGGGTCATCTATTTAAGTGATTGAATGAAGATAAGGGCGGTGAAAAGTATTTGGTCTCATTTAAACCCATGTGCATGATTCCCATTCAAAATTAGATTAATGTGTAAGGTGGGAGACTCACCAACCTAAATAGGAATCCCCATGAACCTCAAATTTGACTCATTAATGCATCAAATGGAAAATGGCTCCATACTTCTAGTATTCCTCTTTTGGCATGATTCTTCACAACAAATTCTATAAATATGCTCCCTCTTCTACACCCAAGGTTAAATGGAAAGTTAGTATTTGGTTATTAACATCTTTTTGAAGATATTTAGAGGAGGTTATCATTTTTTAATCCATCCCCATCATGTAAGAAAAGATCACTAAGTAATGAAACTCTACCAAAATCATCAAAGATCTTCAACAAGCCAATATTCATCAACAAACATCTTCAAGCATTGAGGTAATCTTATTGTTTATATATCCTAATTTATTTATTCCTTTCCCTTTGGCATTCTTATTTCAGTTGTTTCCTTCATTATCCTCTTTTCATTTTATCCTCTTACCCATACACCTTTGCCCTCCTAATTACCCTTTACCCCTTTGCCTTCTTGGCCTCATTTTCACCATTTGCCCCTTTACCTTCTTAGCCCTCCTTTTGAACATTTATCCCTCTTATTTTATTGAAACACATTTCCCTTCTCCATCTCAACCATTTCCCAATCCAAACCAAATCATTATTTTGACCTTTATCAAATCAATCCAAACCTAAAACCATAACTTTGTTTTAACTTATTTTTAACATTAGAATTATTTAAACTATTTTCTATATTTTAGGAATCTAAGAAAAACATTTAGTATTATTAATTAATTTTCTATTATTTTTTGTTATTAGTTTCATATTTATATCTTTTTATGCAAATATTTCCATTTTTATTTACCAACTTACGTTTTTAAATAAGGTGGATTGACAGTCTCTTAAAAAGCTTTCACTTCTAGGATCTAGCTCACACTAGGCAATCCATCCAAATACTTGTCTAAATAATAAGTTTTGTGGTAGTGATTTATAATTTAAGATCATTATCACCTAGCAAAAGAGGATTCCTCACAAATTCTAGATTCAATATGCATGCATTCAATAGATATTCTTCTGCACGCCCTTCTCTACTAGTTTATTATTTTCACATGTAGGAAAAAGCAAAAAATAGATAGAAACACACACACACACACACACACACACACACACACACACACACACACACACACACACACACACACACACACACAATAATGATATGCTATATACAAACATTAAACCAACAACATAGATACCAAAGAGCTAGAAATATATGAAAATGATGCATAATTTAAGATTTTTGAGTTTTTTTTCTTTTTTTTGTAATTTTTGGAATATTTTGAAGGAAAATTATATCCTATAATATTGTCTAAATGATGGTAATAGGTATTTCCCCACTTAAAACCTGGTGTAATAAATTGGTGATACTAGTAAGGAGCATGTATAAGTTTAATAGCTATCACTCTAAGAAGTGTGATACTTTAAGTATGTATGATAGGACTTTGTGGTCTTGAAGAAACAATAGAAGGAATGGGGGTTAGTGGAATCCATCACAACATACATTGTGGTTTATTTTACGTAGAAAAAAATTGAAAATGCTTGGTTTCTCTAGGTAACACAATATGTTATGTAGTAGTAGATGAGGTTACTGTAGATTCCACTATGTATCTCTATTGTAATGGTCTTTCGAGTATTAGCCACCTAGGAAAGTGTATTTCTTATTTATTACCATTTTACAAAGGATTTACCTTAATAGGTTTGATAATTAATTTTTTTATATAAAATTCATTTGTTCAAGTGGATGTTCATATGGAATTCTAGAAAATATAATTACCCTATTGGCATGAATGTATTTAACACACATGTAATGTATAAGATATTATGTCTAGTTTATGTATCCAAGGTAATCCAAATAATATATTAAATACTCATGTGTATGGTATAATTGATAATTTAGTGACCACATGTGCTAAACCAAACTATAAAGTTAAGTATCTCACCAAGGACCTACTATGAGGTTCCATCAAATGCTCTGAGAACTTTGGTCTTATTTATACCTCTAAATGTACCATAATGGGTTCTTAGTGTTCAAAGAACACTTCTCATTTTACAATTCTATGAATTTAGAGCATGAGTAGTAGGTTGTTGTAACTTGATGTCACCTATGGTGAAATAGTGGCATAATAATGTATTGGTGTTCCACAATATTTATAATAAGTGATGGTTGGGAGCCATCATGGTCTATTCTTGGTGAATTATAGAGGATCTATGTTAATACTCAATGAATTATGTTCTAATTTAAGCTATACACTAATCTATATGAATATTTATATTGAAGTCTAAGCTAGAATGATCCAGTATAAAAAGGGACAAAGTGAAGAGTAAGGTAGAAAAGAAACAAGTGATTGATGGTCTTGAACTCAAATATCATTACAAAGTTTCAATTGCAAATAAAACTACATTTAAGTAGTATATGATGCATGTAGACACCTAAATCTCACCACTAATAACCTCCAATCAAGATTTTGACCAATTTCCATAAAAATGCATAATTTGGCCTAAAAACATTAAATCACATTAAAATATTTGAACCTAATATATTCAAGTGCTAATATTGGTTAGGGTATCCCTAAATGGAGTAGTTTAATTTATGGGCTAGCTAACTTTGATTAGATCATTCTAAGTACAAATTCTAATTTTGCACTTGGGTGCTCTAGATTGATCTTTTCTATCAAATTTCTTGTACGAGATGCATGTCTTTGTTATTTTGTGTTGAAAAAATCTTAAATGGGAATATGGTTCAAACACATTTGACATTGACTTATAATTCTAATCTAGTCAAATTTTAGACTAATAACAAGGTATTCTGATAAATTTAAGTAATTTGTACACAAGGTGCTCAATCATGCTTAGAGCTAATTAATCCAAATCAATGTTTAATTAATAATTCCATGGAAACTTGTTGAATACTTGTTTTTAGAAATAAATATTGAATATCTACATCATTAGGTGACCTCATTTCTTGGGAAGACATCATTAGGCCATAAATGCCACAAATATCAAAATTCATGCCTCCCATGCCGCATTAATGTTAGGTTTTGGAGATAAAATCTTCACTGATGCAAACATGGACGAGGTTGTTGAGAGGTTGTTGAGTTGCAGAGCAACTAACATTGGTCTGATCAACTGATGTTGATCATATACAGTGAGTAGAGAAACTAACATCAGTCAGGATCGGTCGATGTCGGTAATCTCTAGCTAGACAGGGACTGACGTCGGTTGTCTGTGCGGTTCTAGAACTGCTAACTGATAAATAGTTAACAAACCGGTTGTTTGCATGTTAAAGGCTAATTTTAGTCTTGGAGGTATGGATCTAATTATTATAATTTCATGTCTAATTATTATTTGCATGAGATCTATATAATAGACTCATGGGTTGTATTGTAAAGTGTGCTAGTTAGAGTTGAGCTTGGTTAGCTCCTTTGGTGTGAAGAGAGCAAGGGTAGCTCCTCCTAGTTCCATAGGAGTGCTATAGAGGAAGGTAAGGTAGATCCTTCCAATTGTAAGATCATTTTATTTGCAAGTTGTTGCAAGTTCATGGGAGATCTACATGGTAAGTAAGATCAGTTGATCTACAGGTGTGTGTGTGTGTATGAGAGAGAGATCTAGGTTTGCAGGTGTTGTAAAACCAAGTTGATTTCCAAGTGTGCAAGATCAAAAAGGTCAGCAACATAACAAGTAGCAAGATCAAGGGAGATCTACTTGGAGTATGTGTGTATACTCTATCATGGAGTACCTGGAGTACTTGTGTACTGGTAGTAGTGATATTGACTGGTGATACTAGTAATAGTGATACTGACTGGTTAGAGGTGAACACCAACTCTGTGTTTGAGTTGTGTGTTGGGACCATAATTGAGAGAGTGAACTCTTGATGGTGAATTAATGTACACTTGGTGTAGGAAGCCTATAAGGTGTGGAAGAGTGTGGCATCTCTTCATTATAATTTCTTTCTAGAAGAGTATTAATACAATTGGGTATTGTCTCTCATATTCTATGTTATTTCTAAATTCTAGTTACTTGTTACTTCTGGTTAAATTCCACATTTAGTTGCCTGTACATGGTAATCAATTGTGCTTCTGGGTCCTAACAAGTGGTATCAGAGTAGTTTATTATTCTAGATTCCTGACAAGTGGTATCAGAGCTAAGGTTGCAGGGAGCAAGTTTGTGTTTGATTACATGTGACTCTCAAGGGTTTCTAATTGAGTGGGAGTATAGCAATGGCAAAAGAAAGTACACTAAGAATGGAGGAATTGAAAAGCATGAATGGTCAATTATGGTGTTATAGAAAGAAAGAGTAGGTAAAGAAATATTTTTAGCTGGTAGAAGATTAGCATGAAGGAACTGAAGAAGTAGATGTTTCAGGTGTTGTTGCATAGGATGCTCTCAGATGTTCCTTGGATAAAGTAGAATCTTATTTTATAGATTCTATTGCCTCTTTCCATGCAGCCCGAAATAGAGTATTTTTCCATGTTAAGGTCTTTGGAGACTTTGGAAAGATTTATTTAGGGGTTGGTGAGCCTTGTCAAAGTATTGGCAAAGGGGAAGTGTGGCTGAAATTGCAAATGGCCAACACATGGGTGTTGAAGGATGTCATGCAGGTCCCAATTCTGAAGATGAGGCTAATTTCTTCAATAAATTTGGGTGATGAGAGATGCACAGAAACTCTCACAGTGGATGCATTTGAATTAGCAAGTGGTAAGAAAGTAGGTATCCTTTGTCTATCTACTTATATTACTGATTCTTCTTCTATTGTGAAGACATGGCTTTGTAGGCTTGGTCACAAGAGCAAGAAGGCAATGCATGTTCTTAAGAGGAAGTTAGATGTCTTTGATAGACTTAAGAACTAGAAAGCCTTGGTGTTCATGGAGGAGATGATGGATAGATATTAGTGGAGAAGGCTAAGTAACTCTGAGTAGGATAGTTTAGACAGGGTTTTGATCCAAAGAGAGCTCAAGAGTAAAAAGTCATCACTCACAAGAGAACATAGGTACTGGCATCGGTCAGGAGGAACTAGCATCAAACAGATAGGCATTGATGTTAGTCATGTGCAGACCAGATCTTGTGGTGTTGGGCAAGGTAAGACCAACATCGGTTAGGGTACCAATGTCAGTGATAGGTAGACACTTACATCAGTTAGTAAATTAGTGTTGGTAGTTAGGACAGTCACATGGAACTGATGTTGGTCAGATGCAGGCTATGTGGTGACTGAGGTCAGTCACTGTAACAGATTTTGGGCAAACAATAAGCTATCAAGGAGTCTTAAATGCCCATATGGAGGACTAAAAAGGTAAGTAAGCCTCAAATTCATTGTTCCTCTTCTTTATACTCGTTTCTCATTGTAGAGCAACAAGGATTCAAGAAATAGTGGGAGCATGGCATGAATGAGAAATTTGATTCCTAGGATGTAGAACCAAATGGAAGATTTGGTAGGGTTGCCAACTAGTATGAAAGCACTAAAAGATGAATGGATACCTTGGTTAAAGAATAGAGAGAATGGATACGTGAGATAGGAGGCTAGGTTATATGGTCTTGAGGAAGCTCCAGGACAGTGGTACAGGTTTGACGGGTGGATGATAAAGCATGGATTTAGTCAATGTCATTGTAACCATTGTGGTTTTTTTACCAGGTGGGTGATGATTGCAACATCATCTTGTTACTGTATGTTGTGTGTTTGCTTGATGTAGGGTTACACATATAGGGTTTTCTCTGAGCTAAAGGTAAAGTTAGTTGAGAGGTGTGTCATGAAGAATTTGGAGGAGTGAAATTCTTTGGCATAAGTAATCCTAGAGATAGGGAAGATCATAAGTTGATGTTGTCATAGGATGATTATGTGAAGGTAGTGCAGGATGCAGTACGACAAGCACACCTATGGATGGATAGTTCATAGAATAGGGTCCCTAATCACATGATGAGGTTGAGTACATGTGTACTCCCTGATTTTGCCCTAGTAGTGGGTGTAATCAATAGGTTTGTGGCCAATCCAAGAAAGAAGCACTGGAAAGTGGTTCAGTGGGTTCTCAGGTATTTGAGAGGGACCAACAGTAGGGATTCACGCTTGCAGGGTCAGGTACTTTGGATATGGTAGGTTACTTGGATGATAGGTGTTGCACCACAAGTTATGTGGTGGTTGGTCTTTAAGATTGAGCTTGAAGAGGGATACAAGCCAAGAAACAAATTAGACAGTGTACAGGTACAGGTATAGGTACAGTGTAGCTATTTTCTCCAAGTGGGAGATTGTTAGGTTATGGAGCTAAAAGCTTCACTGATGCAAACATGGAGGAGGTTGTTGAGAGGTTGTTGAGTTATAAAACAACTAAAATCAATCATATATAGTGAGTAGAGCAATCGACATCAATCAGTATCAGCTGACATCGATCATCTCCAGCTAGACAGGGACCGACATCGGTCACCTGTGAGGTTCCAAAATTTCTAGTTGATGAATAGTTAGTTAACAAACCAGTTGTTTGCATGTTAAAGGCTAATTTTAGTCTTGGAGTTGTAGATCTAATTATTGTAATTGGATGTCTAATTATTGTTTGCATGAGATCTATATAATAGACTCATGGGCTATATTGTAAAGTGTGCTAGTTAGAGTTGAACTTGGTTAGCTCCTTCAGTGTGAATAGAGCAAGGGTAGCTCCTCCTAGTTCCACAGGAGTGCTATAGAGGAAGGCAAGGTAGATCCTTCCAATTGTAAGATCATTTGATTTGTAGGTTGTTGCAAGTTCATGGGAGATCTACATGGTAAGTAAGATCAATTGATCTGCAAGTGTGTGTGTGTGTGTGCGAGATCTAGGTTTGTAGGTGTTGCAAAACCAAGTTGATTTGTAGGTGTGTAAGATCAGGGAGGTCAACAACACAACAAGTAGCAAGATTAGGGGAGATCTACTTGGAGTATGTGTGTATACTTAGTCATGGAGTACATGGAGTACTTGTGTACTAGTAGTAGTGATACTTATTGGTGGTACTGGCAGTAGTGATACTGACTGGTTGGAGGTGAGCACCAACTCTTTGTTTGAGTTCTGTGTTGGGACTATAATTGAGAGAGTGAACTCTTGAAGGTGAATTACTGTACACTTGGTGTGGGAAGCCTGTAAGGTGTGGAAGAGTGTGGTATATCTTCATTGTAATTTCTTTCTAGAAGAGTATTAATACAATTGGGTATTGTCTCTCATATTCTATGTTTTTTTTTAATTCTAATTACTTGTTACTTCTGGTTAAATTCCACATTTAATTGCTAGTACATGGTAATCAATTGTGATTCTGGGTCCTAATAAGTGGTATCAGAGTAGTTTATTATTTTAGATTCCTGACAATTAACACCCTCCATGCCTCTTAATTTATCCTTTATCCCAAATATTTATGAGCATATTTATCAATTTTAATTACAAAATTGGATTAATCCTTAGCCACACATCTCAATATTAAAATGGATAGTTCAGGTTGATTCTACCTATTTGAAAAAATCTATAAATAGGAGGCCTTGCCACATGAATTAAAAGGTCTTGATAATTAAATGTTATGCACAAATTATTCCAAAAGCTATTGTAATTAGTTTTACCATGCCAAATTGATTCCAATCCAATCCAATTGAATCCAAAGCCAAAGGTGCCAAGAGGAGGTGGAGGAGATAGCCAAGCCTCCTTTGATGAAGACCTCATGAGCACAAGTGGAGCAAGCCACTATAAAATCATTTGGAGCATCCAAAGAAGGTGAAGGATTATTTTTTTTCATTACTTTTTAGTTGTTTTTGTCATTTGTTTTTCGTATTAAGTTGACCCTAGTAACTAGGCATGAAGGTGTTAGTTTAGTGTTTAATTTGGCAATTTACTTTATTCATTTTGTCACTAACACAATAATAATCTCCTCTTCTTAGTCAAATTCCTAGTTTACAATGCAAAATAGAATAAGCTCAAATTTCACAATACACCAAATAGATTTCTAAGGATAGTATTAAATTATACAGGGAATAACTAGATTTCACTTTAAAGGTTTATTACCAAACTCAAACAACATTGACACATCTAAATATAGAACAAATAAAATGAAGTAAATCTAAGATCCTTCGACTAATTTAGCACAATCATAAATTAGAAACCTTGTATCATAGATGCAAATTTAGAATTCAAAAAAAAATTCAAAATTAAGAATTAGAATGAAAATTTGAGAGAAGTTATGTTAACAATTGACACATTCAATATGGATAGTATTAAAATAATTCTTTGATTTCATTAATTTCTCAAAATATAAAAATTTTCTCAAAATTTATCTCCGTTAGGATTATGGTATTACTAATTTTTATAGAAAGATAAGGTAGTACACTAGTTAGTTACAAGATACAACTATACAAAAGATAAGGACAACTTTCCTTAGAAAATTTTAGAATACACTTGTCTTTCACAATTAGACTGATCTAGAGGAAATATGCTAATAGACTAGCATATGCCTTACAAAGAAATATTATCTATTTTTAAATATTAAAATGTTTTACAAAATGATTATTAACTAGTGGGTGGGTCCATTGCTTTAGGACTCCCTTATTGATCCTATAGAAGTTTCATAGCCTTTTGATGTTATTCCTTGATCAGATCCAAATATACCATAGGATTTAGTAAGTAGACATATTCAAGATCAGCTAAGTCTTAAAAATCCCTATCATTCTTAGTCATAGCTTACATAATGCTCCTAACCTATGCTATCTTTTTTCATCTATGAAGATAATGCCTAAGATTATGTGATTGTCTCTGCTAGACTAACCCTAGATGTTGGTTTTGACTAATTGCATCACTAAAGTGACCATGTGTTTATACTCTACATTTTAAATAATTTCAAAGGTAGTGTTCCTATCAAGGTTATCCAATATGGTGTGAAGTAGTTGTTTGATCTATGTAATCAACTCTTTATCATCCCTAAGGAGTTTATCCAAGCCTATTGACAAAGTACTTAGACTCTATATTTTTTTCACCATTATCCTCAAAGAAAAATTTAGGTAGGATAGGCTAGCAATTTTTAATTTAGGTATCTTGTTCCCAATCAATATATTGATGATATCTATTAACTTGATATCTACCTTTTACCATTATATTATCAGTCCTTTGGCTACTTCACTTTGTTGGTTTAATGCATCTTGCCTTAGCTTCATTAACTACAAAGAATTAAACATTTCAAAGAAAGATGCTTCAAACATACCTATTATAACATCAAACACTAGTAAAATGGCCTATGTCTCTAGGTTTTCCTTCTCCTTTTACAAATTAAGAATTCTATATATTTTTATTATAATCCTAGCCTTTACTTGAGCTGATTGAGCCTCAATTAAGATCTAAACATTATCCTCATGGATGGGATATTCACCTTACTATTATCCTTTAATTGGAGTTAGACCTATAAAAGGTTCAACCTTCTGGAAGGTGAAGTTTTCACCTCCCACTATGGATTTTCTAATGGTGACCCTCTTTAATCCAACTATCTCTAGATTGAATTTCACTGAGGTAGCTAGCTCTGTTAATTTCAAAAGTTCTAAGACCTTAATTCCTATGTTCTTTGATGCTCTAGGAGCATCAATTGTTTTTAATTTATAGCCCTATAGTGGCCACTATCCTTATTTCTTCTTCTCCCTTCATTATGGCCCTGATCCATGGCTTGATGTAATTATGTACTTCAATGTTAACCCCTTTTGTTAATAACCATGAGTGGGAAAAAGAGGGGTTCTTTTACAATTTCCCATAGACAAACCAATCAATGATGATTGGCCCATCGATTGGGAATTACTCATTGGATAGATTAATTTCATTAGTGGGGTGAGTGATGGTTAATCTTTATCTTTTTGGTCTAACAAGGACCAATGGAAACTATACCATCCTTTTCTCCCTAGATGCAACTAGGACTATATCAATAATAACTTATTTCCCTTTCTCTTCAAGTTTTCTTGATTGGGCTGGTGACTCTTCAACATGTTCCCCTTCCCCATCAGTGTCATATGCGTCAAAAAGTCTCTGAGGTCACCTTGAATATTCTCATCTAGCTCTAAGGCAATCATGTCTAAATACTCAACTAGAGATGGTGGCCATTGGGGCAAGGTTAAAGATGAGGGTCCATCTCTAAATCTTTCTTCTAGATTTTACTTGTCATGTTCTTATTCAATTTGTCTTTGAGGTTGTGGCTATTCCAACTAAGGCTATTTTTTGGGTGGCCTGGAAGATTTAGGCAGTAAATGATATTCGAGAGAATGCATCTGCCACACCTCTCCTATTAGTTTATTATCACTTATTAACCTATGCTTAAGCTTAATATTGTGCCCCTTGATCTTAGTCAACACTTCTTCAAATTTCCTTACCTTGATTTTAATGGTGTCATGGACATATATTCAATGCACATATACTATCTTGGGCACCTATTTCAACTTCAAATGATCACCCACTATATTATTGAGATCCCATATTTTGAGCTCATCTAATTGGAACCCAAATGAGTCTCTATGTATGGACATGATATCCACCTACTTCCAACATGTAGCATGGTCCTTCCAATGATCAAAGGAAAGGGATGGAGGAGAAGCTTCCTATTCTCTTTACAAACTCCATAAACATAATTGATGATTTGAGAGGCAATTTCTTGTTTGAATAAATTTGTAGGTACATAGATAGGTAATCTGTAGGGTGAGGACATGATTTACTCAATTCTAATAATTGTACGATCTAGATAGAACTAGATATCACCCATCATCTCTATATATTTCTTGATCAATGGATGAACCCTAGGCATCAAAAACCTTGTATAGCCTCAACCTGAGTTGAGTAGACATAGTCATAGATGAATTACATATGTTTATTGTACTTAAAGATGTGTAATTTTTAATAGTGGTGGGATATGTGGTTATTCCCTAAAGAGATCAATTTTTGATGGCTAGGAAGTTGATGGAATAAATTAGGGCATCAAGCAAGTAAGACATCATAAAGAATTATTTGATAGTCTTTTTCTTGATGGATACAAATTAGTGCCCTATGTGAATGCTAATCAAGTCTCTAATAAGATGTGCAAACTTTTCTTCTACTATGAAATATACATAAAATACCAAGGTCTTGTTTACATATGTGGTTGAGGGGGATTTTGATTCTCTATTTAATAGGGTCATGATTAACCTAATCCCTTCCCTAAATTATTAAATTAGGAGCCTTCCCTAAAGGTCCCTAAACATATGGTTCCTTTGGACCAATCGTGGTTAGAGGAGGGTGTCTAATTCGTGTTTGATGTTCCACTCCATGATTTTTTGTAGGTTCACAAAGGGTTTGGGAAGCTTATAATATCTTTAAAATTACAAATGGGAAATGTAGGAAACCCTTTTATATGTTCTCTCATGGATTATCCAAAAATTATCAATCCTACAATCTATAAAAATAAGAGTAAGAACATTGATACAATAAAGTACCTCTAGCTTAGCAATAACATTATAAAGGTTGGCTGTTTGAACTATGACCAGGTTATAGTGATTCTTGCTAACCATGGAAATTCTCTACTCCTTGGTGATAGGTTTTAGCTCCTCTATGATGAAGAAGAGTTCAGACAAATTATTATTTCCATTGTTTAGGGCTGCAATTTATAATTCAATGTCTTTAAAGACTCTACCTTCATTGTCTATGGATAGATAGAGCTCTATATCTTCTCTCAACTAATACCTTTAAGCTTTAATGGATTTTTCTTGAAAATCATTCATATCAGATTATAATTGATCTCTGTGATGTTTTTTTGTTTTAAAAACATATTTAAACTTCTCTTCGATTGAACTATAACCAATTGTGTTCTCTTAGCTCACTTTTATGTATAGTTTAAGGTTTTAGAGCTTTAATGATGGTAGTTCATCTAGAATTTGGCTCATACATGCTTGGGATTTATTTAAACCTTTTATTTTATACCTTCACATTTTCAAGCACAAAAGATATCCTCATTTGTCCTTTTCTACTTGCATGGTAATTATATGGAATTAATCTAGACCTTTCATGGCATTTTCCATAAATGCATTTTGAGCACTAGCCATTGGCATTTAAAAATTCCCCCTTTTATTTTTCACCATTGGATGAAGATCCTATGAGTGACCACAAATTTTTGATCTTGATTCAGTTTCTTATTTGTGATAGATCTTTTAGCACTGAGCCTTGTGGTTGTGTTATATGACACCTCTTTAGGCCTTTTTAAACTTTGTATCCTATGTCAGTCCTTCTATAAATGAGCATTGGCCACATGGAAAATTTATAGGATTTTGAAAAGTCATTGGTGTCTTCATGCTATTAGATCATGCTTCCATAATAAAGCATGGAATTTTGGATGCAAGTTAGCCTTGTGTCATTAGATCATAATTCCATGATGAGGCAAGGATAATAGAATCCTATAAGATACACAAGCGTTAATTAGTTCATATCTATGTAAAGGACTTAGGATAAAATCCAAAATCTATGTTTATGTATATTAATAAACATATAAAACTTAGGTAAAATCCTTTTATGCTAAGTTTAATAAAAGCGTATAATCAAAACCACCCTTTTGAAGACATGATTTAATGCATTTTTTCCCTAGCAAAAGTTAGATAAGTTTGAATTTGATGGTTCTGGAGACATTAATTATGAACTTGCATATGTCAAATGATGTTCACGAGAATGTTAAATTTAAGCTCATGAAGTCCCTGGGTTTTAATGGTAGAATGCCACATGGTAGCTTTGTGGCACTTCCTAGGGCTCTAGATTCCTCGTGTTCCATTTGATCAGAGATCATGATGAAGTGAGAGTTGTCTAATCATGATCTTATAAGTTACATGCTAATATATTAATTTAATTTGTGAGACCCCTTTTCTTTAAATCCTTAAGTGTAAAGATGCCACATGTTGAGCTCACAGTCCATTCATGATACTTTTAACTTTTAACTATGCCTCATTCCATCTAATTGTGTTTTCATGATGAAAAGAGAACCATTATATGTAGGCTAAGAGATTAGCTTTGTTAGAGCCTTCATGCTATCAGTTCCCTTCATGCAAGGAAATTAAGTCATTGACCCATGGTGACATAAAAGACTTACAATAAGGTGTTAAGGCTAAGGTATCATTTATATTAATAAATATGATGGGGCCTTAGGATTAAAACTTTAGTATAAGGTATAAATCAAAGGGAATAAGTTAGAAATATTAAAAATGAACCTATAAAAATAATATTAGACCTAGTTATAAATATGAGGAACTAAAAATGGGGAAATAATAAAGGGGACCAAGCATATTTAGGCTAAGTTTAATTCATGTTAAAAAACATGACATTTGTTCTTAAATATAGAATGGATTTAAAAGGTTCCCATCAATTTCAAATTTTAACTGAGGGCCTGTGTTAGGGTTCTAGAACATAGATTTCTTAGCAATAATTCCATGGAACCTAAAACTAAAAGATATGAAGACCATTTATTATAAATGTTATACAAACTTAAAGAACAAAAATTAATAAGCCTATATTTAATAAAGTGCATGATCTTCAAATTATAAAAATGATCTAAACATGTCATGTTTTTAGGGTTAATATTTAGGGTTTCTCAAGTGTCCTAATTTTTAAAAAATGGGGGTATGTTGGCCTCAATAAATGGTGACTTCTAGGAGAAACATAGAAATATGTTAGAACATAGAGACTCTGATTTAGACAAATAATTAGGTCATTCACTCCATTTAAACCATACCATTATCTAGATCATTTTATGGTTGAAACAAACCATTGACTTACATAATTAGGGTCAAACACTAAGACATAAAAATACTGTGTGTATGCTTTGATTCCACTTACTATTTGCCATGGGTTTCAATAAATAACTTATATTTTTTTATGTCTTTAATCATTAACACTGACTTAGAGCATGTTTAGATATCCATTAAAAACCATGCCTTTTACTTAGGGAAGGATTGGGCATTGCTCTACTACTAACCAGGCATCCATAGCCCCAATAGAGATGTCTTTGGATCTACCCAAGGCCTTGTTCCACTCCCAACTAGATGTCCATAACCCTAGTCGAGATTACAAGAATCACTATGCTTACAAGCTTTAGATTTTGCATTCAATCCTTCATTTTTTGTATTTTATTTAGATAGTTTATGCTTTAAGAAAGGTTGGGAACTAAGACAACCAGGTTTAAGGATTTGGTCAAATGTTTGATCCTCATTAAATCACCAAAGGCTACAACCATTATCTTAGATAAGGATGTTGATTAAGTGCAAGTATGACTATCCTTTAATAGTTTGATCTCTCACCCCATAAATTCAAATATTCTTAAAACAAATTTAAGGTCAAGATAATGTTTAAGTTGTCATGAAATGATTGGATTCTTCCATTATTCTTTACCAATTTATTCAAATTACAAAATAAGGATTAGGTTATATAACCATGGTCAACATATGTATTAGTTTCATACCTACATTTTTGAACTTCAAGAGTTTTCAATAAAAATGCCTACTTTTGAGCTCAAGATTATCCAAAAGGACTTATTGAAAAATAGGGAACCAAATAATAGGATATATAAAGCAAAAAAATAAGATACAAAAGAAAAAATAAACAAATAACACATGTTACTTTATAAATAGGGTATAGGAAGGAAAGAACTTCAAAGAATCTAGCTAGCCTACCTACACTAAGTTTAATTATCTTAGAGAGCTTATTCCATGTAAACTGTAGGTGGAATAGTAGAAAAATAGTGTTTGAGATATCGTTAGTTGGTGGGTAACATGAATTCTAATCCTTGAAGGTCTCTAAAATTGAAGGTATTATTCCCAAGTGTTTCTTTTATTTGATAAGGACCGATCCACAAGGGTGTGAATTTTCCATGCTTCCCCTTTGGTTCGGATGCTTTGTCCCAAAGCAGGACCAAATCTCTTTTTATAAATACATTTACATTTGACCTTTTGTCAAACCACCTTTTCACTATGGTCTGATGTCTACTAAAATTAGTAAAAGCTTTCTCTCTTACATCTTCCATCTGAATGATATCCAACATTCTTGAATTATCAAGTTCTTGGCTTTCTTCCATGTAATGTTGCATAAATATATATCTAGGAAACTTAAGAGTGACAGGAAAGATAGGTTATTATCCATAAAAAAACATAAATGGTGAGGCCCTTAAGGCCATCTTGATTCTTATCCTATCAACCCATAATGCAAACTTAAACAACTTATGTCAAGTTTTAGGCTTATCTGCAGTAGATTTTTTGATTGCCTTCATTATGTTTTTTTTTTGTAGACTAAAATACTACATTCACTTAAGGATAATGGCTAGATGCAAATTTGAGATAAATACCATTATCATAAGCCCATTCAGACATATTTATGAATATAAATGCAGAACTATTATCACATACTAGAGAGAATGGAGTTCTAAACCTAGTATAAATTTTCTCCTCTAGTAAGTTGATCACTTAGTCCTGCATTGTTTGGTGGCTATAGCTTAATTCCACCTTATGAAATAGTCTAGGGTAGTTATGACATACTTTTGACCTTCATATTAATTGGGGTTGATCACCCAATAAAGTCCAACCCCCATTTAACAAAGGTTTTATCAATCCTGACTAGTTGTCGAGGCATTGTTGCCTTTAGTTTGGTGCTAAAAATCTCACATAAGTGGCATTACTATAAATGTTTATGAGCATCCTTAAAAAAAGTTGGCTAATAATAGATAACTCTAAGAATCTTTTGGGTTATGATTCTCCTAGATAGATATCCAATACCTAACTTTTCATGGAAGGTGCTCATGATATAGGTGGCTTCTTATGAGACACATCTCAGGTAGATCTCAAAGTTTTTTCTATACAATACCCCATTATTAATTAGATAATGGGATATCTTCAATATTAGGGCCCTCTTTTGCTCCCTAGTTAGCCATGTAGAACAAGTACCATTAATTAGTAAATGTATGACTGAATCATACCACTCACTAGTTTGAAAGTTTTGATGATCCACTTGCATAATTCTTAGCCTAGGGTTAAAATTAGCAATCATCTAGATCAGACCTTGGCACCATACTAGTTTTTTTATTTTCATTTCCAATTCATAATCCTATAAAACTAACATCCACTTACCTTTATGTTCTCCAAGTTCATTTTGACTTAACATAATCTTGGTGGTAAGGTTAGGTAAGATAGCATTCACCTTATTTTTAAGGATGTAATGCCTAAACTTCTTTACTACCATGACTGATGCATATGCTTGCTTATCAATCATTAAATAATTCAACTCAAAATTCTTAAAATTAATGCTCATATAAGCTATTGGGTGATCACACCCATCAATATTCTAAGTTAATATAGTAGCCATAGTATGTTTAGATACAAAAGAGTAGAGGTAGAAGTCCCTTCAAAATTAAAGACTTATAAGGATTATGGCTTGGCTAATGGCTTCCTTAATATCATTAAATGCCTTCATGGATTATTCATTACATGTGACCTTATCATCCTTCTTTAGTATGTCATTTAATGGCTTGACAATATTTGCAAAGCTAGAAATGAACTTTCTTATAGATTTTATCTTACCAATAAATTAGTTTAGCACTTTTCTACTATTTTGAGGATCTATTATAGATATGGCCTCCATTATTTTAAGATCTATAGAGATCCCATCTTTGGTTATGAAATGACCCAATAATCTTCTTTCTATAACACAAAAGATATACTTCATAGGGTTTAAAAATATTTCATACCTTCTACATCTCTTAAATACATTTTGTAAGTGCATAATGTGATCTTCCATATTTTTAAAATAAATTGTTAGATGATGATGATGATGATGATGATGATGATAATAATAATAATAATAATAGTAACAATAATAATAATAGTAATAATAATAATAATAATAATAATAATAATACACTTAACAATCAAGCCCTAGAAGTCAAGGTCCATAGCCCTTTGAAAATTAGGTTCTATGTTGATTAGCCCAAAGGGAAATTTATTGTAAGCAAAGGTTCCCAATTTGTTTGTGAAGGTTATTTTCATCTATCCATCTCTGTCAACTAACACTTGGTTGTAACTTAAAAATCCATCAAGAAAAGATATCATATCTAAACCTGAAACAACTTATATAACTTGGTTTAGAGAAAGAAGAGTATAGTTGTCCTATTTAGATGCTTTGTTGAAGTTATTGAATTGAATTAAAAGTATAATATCACCATTATTCTTATTTATTGGCACTAAATTAGCCACCCAAGTATAATGTTTGATGGGAAATATTATCCTAGCATCTAGCAGTCTCTTGATTGTTTTACAAGCCTATGTTTTTGTTTGAATGGTTTACAATTTTACTTAAGGGGTATAGTATGGGATATAAGTCTTGGATAAAATATCTTTAAGTCATCATAAAACCATGCTATGACATTCTTATATTTATTTAGCAACTCTTTAAACTTTTTGTTCTCATTGTTGGTGTAGGTATTTCCTATATTTATTAGTTGGGGTTGATTTTGGTGTCCAAGATCCATTACATTATAGTCCTTCCCACTCACCTAGGGAATATTAGGTACCTCATAAATCTTATATTTATTAAATATCATTTCAAATTATTTTATTGTCATGTAATTGAATGACTTTTCCATCAAATTTGCCTTCCTAGGTTGCATTTACATTAGTCTCATCAATGGTATGAGCCTCAAATGCTTTGAAATTGGCCATGAAATATAATTTACATTTTTAATAATTAAAGACTTGAAAATGGTTGAAATTTTTATGGACTAAAGGGTAAATTATCATCTCAATACTAAAATTAGGTTAGTCTTGGTAAGGCATAACGTTGGCTGCAGTAGATGCCCACTCATCAGCAACTTGGTTATCTTCTCTATGGATGGAGATAATGTTAAAGGCATTGAAATACTAAATGTGATCCCAAAACCTAAAATTATACCTCTTAAGGTAAGAGAGATTATGTTAGTATTTACTTCTCATCTAGTTGACTACTAGCTTAGAATCAACATATACTAGTAGTTCTTTGACTTTATTTTCATCAACAAATTGTAAGCCTGGGATAAGGACCTCATATTCATCAAGATTATTAGTGTAAGGAATTATATCCTATATAAATCATGGTAAATTCTATTAGTAGGGTTTATTAAGACAACATTAACACTTAATCTATCCTTACACCTAGCACCATAAAAATGCAACTTCCATAGTCTAAGAACAATATGAATACCTATAGGATCACATACTTTAGCAGTCTCTAGGGTAAAAACCCCTAAGTCTGAGTCAATAATGTTCACTCTTTAATTTACAACATTATACTCAATGATCATGTGTTTCATCCTTGGCTCTCTTTCAACCCTAATCTTATTAGGAAACCCCTTTTAAGGTAGCCAAAAATGTGAATAGTCAGTAGACATGTAACCATTCAAAACCTTGGTTCATTCCATACTTAACAAGATCCAAAATACATTAGGAATGTCAACAACATATATATCAATAAAATGCTAAACCCTAGGTTTAGAGGCTAATCACATATGAAAATTTAATAACACCTGAACCACTTTAACCCTAGACTTGTCTAATTAGGTAACAACCCTATCAGATTTAATAGGTTTCAAGCCAAGTTGTTTGCATATACATATTGGCATTATGTTGGTATATGCAATATAATCTAGGAAGAAATTATGCAAATTCTTACCAAACATCTTGATAATGAGTAGGAAAGGAGGAGATTGAGATTTGGATTTATACACAGTGACATTGGCATGGTTAGCCTTGGGTGGATTATTGGAATTTTTTGACAAAAAAACTAGAAAAATGTCTCTTTGCTCTATAATTTGCATTAGTTAATGAAATGTAATGTTATCTTTTATCTTATTCATATCCTCAACTATAATATATCCCATTTTATAAGAAGAACTAGGAATATCAATATTAGGTTTAGGAGTACTCACTTTAGGTGCCTTAGGATTATTGCTTGAAGAAGTGTCTGGAGGAGTTCCAATGTTGCTTGGAGACATTGAGGTAGTCAAGGGATACCTATGATCTCTATTCCTCAAGGGATAACTCTTTTTAAATAATTTTTAGAATGCCTAAATCTCTTAAGGGATCTCATCAGGTTGATTCTCCTCTTGAAAGTGGAAATCAAAGGTCTCCACCATGAAGGCTTGATTAGATGAATTGGATCTAAAAGTACTCACACAATTATCCTTGTTACGAACCACTTCAAATGTATCTAATATTCTTGGAAATCATAAAAAACCATACAAAACTCAATGCAATCAATTTTATCATGCTTTGTTATAAAATGTGATCTATAATAATTAGGTGATGCAATATCAATAAGATTAATGCCATGATATTCTTTTCAAAAGATGTCTCATTATTCCTATTATTATGAAAGATATCACTATAAAATCTATTTTTAGACTATTAAACCTTTGAAATGAGAATTTCCTACCAAAGCTTTCAATAATATTTTAAACTTGTTTTTGTAGCTAAAGGAAATCAAGGCTCAAATTTTGGACAATTTTTAAGATAGACTCATTCTCATTTCTAGGAGTTTTAGAACTATGTACTAGGTTATTGTTAGCAACAATAGTTGGTACTAAAGATCATTGATCATTTGAATTAAAGCCCTTAATGGCATGATGAATAAAAAAATTTAAGGTTTTATTTTCAAGAAACATGACTCAAAGGCAACAGGTTTAGGTTTGAAAGTTGATTTAAGGCAAGGATATTTTAGTTTTTATTTGGAAAGATGTTCAAAGTGGGTATATGTGGGTTAATGTTTGGAAAAAAGTATGCCATTTGTCCCTAGGGATGCATTTGGTAATTTATGGTCACTACTTTAAAATAGGCCCTAACTAATAAAGATTTAGCTAGCTGAGATATTTTTAAGAACACATAGGTCATAGAATCTATTGTATCCTTATAGATCTCTAAAGCTAAGAAATAATTAGGTTTATAGATTCCTATGGTCCTACTATAAATTTTATAAAATATAGCACTAAAGGACCTTATGGGTCCATTTTCATATATTTTAATGGTGGTGAACTGATGGTAAATAACACATGGACTGACAATCTTACCAAATTGATCTATGAACACATTGGTGAAATCATCCCAACTAGTTATATAATTATCAGGTAAGTTCAAAAACCATTCATAATTAGGATATTTAAAGGTAAAATTAAATAACCTACATGATACATCCTCATGCACAACATTTAGTAACCTTAAACAAAATTTAAAAGACATGGTATTTTCTTTAATAGTCACTATACTAGTTGGACTAAATGTAGGCAAGTACTTCATAGGGTTACATGGGAGAACATGTACCACACCTATAATATTAATTGAAGATTCTCCCAATAAATCCATACTTGAATGATGTTGGAAGGAAAATGCACCTTGAAGAGGTAAAATTGTTAAGGATTTGGATATCTTGCATCTACCTTTGTCACGCTTGGCCTTTCTATGAACCTCAAGTTCAAGTAAAGGCTCCCTTTTTTTTTAGTGTGATCTTATTCAAATATTTTTCAATTCTATCTTGAATTTTGAATATATTGTTCAAAATATGATGTAATAGGATAATCGTTATAAAAAATTAGGATTCAACTTGCACATTAAGCTCATTTTACAAATATTTATGTAAAGAAACGTAAAGGACATTGGTCTTTAACAAAGATAACTCAAATTCATGTCCAATTATGCAAATATGATATATGTTTTTAAGTCTAAGCTCAAATAAATTCAAATATATTAAAGATATGACAAACTTTGATTAAAATAAGTTATTTCAACCTCAAATACTATGAGTTTCCAAACTAAAGATAAATTTAACAAAACCAATCATCAAACATAAAATAAATTTTACCTTTGTCTAAAAGAACCAAAAATATGGGTCAAAGTCCATAAGTATTGATGACGTTTACACTTATAAGTGAATAATTACTCAAAGGCACAAAAATAACATCAATCTTAGACAAAAATACACCAAAATGGACAAAGATCCAACCACTTAACAAAGGTGGTCCTCCTTCTACCACCAATGGAAAACCTTCTTATTGATGCCTCTAAATGTACCATAGGGGTTCTTAGTGTTTAGAAAACACTTCTCATTTTAGAATTATGGGAATTTAGACCATGAGTAGTAGGTTATGGCAACTTGATGTCACTTATGGTGAAATAGTAGTAGAATAATGTATTGGTGTTCCACAATATTTATAATAAGTGATGGTTGGAAGACATCATGGTTCATTATTTATGAATTTTAGATTATCTATGTTAATACTCAGTGAATTATGAACCAATTTAATCTATAGACTAACCTATATGAATATTTATAATGAAATATAAGCTAGAATGATCTAGTATAAAAAAGGGGAAAAGAGAAGAGTAAGGTAGAAAAAAATAAATGATTGTTGATCTTGGACTCAAATATCATGACAAAGTTTTAATTACAAATGAACCTACATTTAATGAGTATATGGGGAAAAATATCATAAGCTCAAATTTCACCACACACCAGGCACATTCCTAAGGATGATATGAAACTATACAAGTAACAACTAAATTTCACTTTAAAGTTTTGTTACCAAAATCAAAAAACATTAACACATCTAAATATAGAATGAATAAAATATAATATCCTTAAACTAATTTATCATAATCACAAATTAGAAACCCTGCATCATAGATGCAAATTTAGAATTAAAAAACATTTAAACTTAAGCATTAGAATCAACAATTGAGAGAATAAGCTATGTTAACAATTGACATATTCAATCTAGGTAATCTTTGAAAAATTCTTTGATTGCATTAATTATTCATATTATATGAATTTTATCAAAATTTCTCTCCATTAGGAACATGGTAGTACCACCTTTTATAGAAATATAAGGTAGTACACTGACCAGTTACAAGATACAATTATACAAAATATAAGGATAGTTGTCCTTCCTCAAAATTTTCTAGAATACATTTGTCTTTTAAAATTAGATTAACCTAGAGTAAATATTCTAATAGACTATAATATGAATTATAAAATAATATTCCCTATTTTTAAATATTACAATGTTTTACAAAAGGAATAATAACTAGTGGGTGGGCCCATTGATTTGGGACTCCCTTGTTGATCCTATAAAACTACCATAGGATTTAGGAATAAACCATCTTTATGATTAACTAAGCCATCAAAATCCATATCATTCATGTTGATATCTTCTTTAATTCTCCTAGCCTTTACTATCTTTTCCTTAGTTGTGAAGATCATGCCTAAGATTCTACTACTATCTCTATCAAACTGACCCTAGCTCTTATTTTTGATTGACTACATCACTAAAGTGATCCTATATTTATACTTTACATCATCAATAATTCCCAAGGTAGTGGTCTTGGTAGGGTCATCCAATATGGTGTCAAGTAGTTGTTTGATCCAATAAATCAACTCTTCATCATCCCTAAAAAGTCTATCCAATCCTAATAATTAAGTACTTTGACATTGCATTTTGTCCTAATTAATATACTGATGAGATCTCTTAACTTGGTCTCTTCCTCCTACCATTTTTTATCAATCCTCTAGCTCCTTCACTTTATTGGTTTAAATTATCTTGCCTAGGCTTCATTGATAGTAGAGAATTAAACATATCAAATAAGGATGCTTCAAACATATCTAATATAACATTAGACACTAATAAAATGGCTTGAGTCTCCATATTTTCATTCTCCTTTTTCAAATTATGAATTCTCTATTTCATTCCTCTAATCCCAACTTTTGTTTCACCTAAATGGGCCTCAATGAAGATCTCAACATTCTCTCCATGGATTGGATGTTCACCTATATATTTTAGTTCAACTAGAGTCAAACCTAAAAAAGTTTCAACCTTCTAAAAGTTTAACTCTTTAGCTCCCACCATGGCCTTTCTAGTGGTGACCCTCTCTAATCTAGTTGTTTCTAGATTGAATTGCACCATGGTAACTAGCTCTATGAATTTTGGAGGTTCTGAGACTTCAATTACCATGCTACTTGATGCTCTAGGAAAATCTATCTTCTTATTTTTTATCCTTGTAGTGGCCACTATCCTTCTTTGTTCTTCCTTCAATATGGCCCTAATCCATGGCTTCATTTCAATGTATAAATATATGTTAACAACTATTGGCAATGCCCATGAGTAGGACAAAGAAGGGATATTCTACAATTTCTTATAGATAAACCAATTAGGAATGATTAGCCCATGGATGGGGAATTCCTCACTGAATAGATTAATTTCACTGGTGGGGTGAATGAGGGTCAAACTTTGTCTTTTTAGTCAAATAGGGACTAATGACAACTCTACCTTCCTTTTCTCCCTTGGTGCCACTAGGACTATATCAAGAAAAAATTCTTTCCCTTTCTCTTCTCCATGTTCTCCTATTTGAGCTGGTACCTCTTCAACACATTCCCCTACCTCATCAGTGCCATATGCCTCAGTAAGATCTTTGAGGGCACCTTCAAATATCTCATTTGGATCTAAGTCAATCATGTCTAAATACTCAACTAGAGATGGTGGCCTTTAGGGTAAGGCTAAATATGAGGGTCCCTATCTAGGTCTCTCTTTTAGCTTTTCCTTGCAATGTCCTTATTCAATTTATCTTTGAGGTTTTGGTTGTTCTAACTAAGGATACTCTTGGGGTGGCCTATAAAATCCAAGTAGAAAATGATATTGGAGAGGATGCATCTTCCACCCTTCTCTTGATTATTTATCATCACTTGTTAACCTATGCTCAAGCTCAATATTATACCCCTTAAGCTTGGTCAACACTTCTTCAAATATAATTTCCTTGATGTAAATGGTGTCATGGACACTATGTTCATGCACATATACTATATTGGGTAGCTATTATAACTTAAAATGATCTCCCACTATATTCTTAGGATCCCATATTTTGATTTCATCTAATTGGAACCCAAATAAATCTCTATTCTTGGATATGATCTCTGATTGCTTCAAATCTTGTAGCATGATCCTTATAATGATTAGAAGAAAGTGATGAAGAAGGCCCTTCATCTTCTCTTTAAAAACTCCATCAACACCATTAATGAGTTGAGAGGCAATTTATTGTTCTACTAGCTTGTTAGGTGCATAGACAAGTAATATGTAGGGTGAGGACATGATTCTTTCAATTCTAATAAGTATGTAATTTGGATATAACCATAGACTACCCATCATATATATATATATATATATATATATATATTTATTGATCAATGGATGGACTCTAGGCATGATAAACCTTATAATATCCTCCACTAGATCTAGGTAGACATAGTAATTGATGAATTACATATGGTTCCTATACTTAAAGAAGTGGAATTTTAAATAGTGGTGGGCTATGGCAGTTCTACCCTCAATAGACCAATTTTTTATTCTTATGAAGTTTATGGAAGCAATTAAGGCATAAAGAAAGTAATACACCATGAATAATTATTTGATATCCTTTTTCTTGGTGGCTATAAATTGGTACCCTAGGTGAATGCTAATCAAGTCTCAAATAGGAGGGGTGGGCTTCTCTTCTACCATGAAATATACATCAGAGACCTAAGTCTTATTTACATATATGGTTGAGTGGGATCTTAATGTTCTTTTCAATAGGGTAATGATTACATTGATCCCTTCCCTAAATTATAAATTGGGATCCTTTCCTTAAGGTCCATAAACACATGGTTCCCTTGGAACAAACATGGTTAGAGGATGGTGTCTAGGTCATGTTTGCTAGTCCACTCCTTGATTTTGGGTAGGTCCACCTAGGGTTTGGGAAGCTTATAATATATTTCAAATTGTAGATGGGTAATATAGGCAACCCTTTTAGATGTTCTCTCATGGATGATCTAGTCATTGTCAATCATATAATCTACAAAAATAGGAGAGAGCACATCGATACAGTGAAGTACCTCTAGCTTGGTAGAAACATAATGAAGGCCAGACATTTGAACTATGACCAAGTCATATTGCTTCTTAATAATATTCATAGTTTTCTACTCCTTGGTGATGGGTTTCATCTCCTCTATGATGAATAAGAGTTTATATCAATTCTTGTTTCCATTTTTTAAGGCTACAATGTCTAATTTAATGTCTTTGAAGACTATGCCTTCATTGTTCATGGACATATAGAGCTTTTTCTCTTCTATTAACTATTTCCTATGAGATTTCATGGTTTATACCTATAAAATTTTCACACCAAATTTTAATTGATCTCTTTTATGCTCTTTTTCACTGAAAAACATAATCTTCTCATAGATTGAACTATAACCAATTGAGTTTGCTTAAGTCTGTTTTATGCAAGGTTTAGGGGTTTAGAGCTTTAATAGTGATAGATCATCTATAATTTCACTCATACATGCTTGGGATTTTATTTTGACCTTTTCTTTTATACCTTCACATTTTAGATCACAAAATATCTCCTCTTTTGTCCTATTTTACTTGTGTAGCACTTATGTGGCATTGATATGGACCTTTCATGACATTTTTCTTAAATGCCTTTTGAACACTAGTTATTAGCATTTAAAAATTCCCCCTTTTATTTATTATCATTGGATGAAGATCCCATGAATGACTATATACTATTGGTATTGATTCATGTCCTTTTTTTTATTGGCTCTTTTAGTATCAAGCCTTGTAGTTGTGTTACTTGACACCTCTATAGGCCTTCTTAAGCACTGTATCATACATCAATCCTTTTTTGAATTATCATTGGCCATGCTAAAAACCCATGAGATTTTTAAAAATCATTGATGTCTTCATGCCATTAGATCATCCTTCTATGATGAAGCACAAACCATTAGATGTAAGTTAGCCTCATGTCATTAGATCATCCTTCTGTGATGGTGCATGGAATATTGGATCATATAAGATATGCAAGGGTTAATTACTACATAGATACGTAAATGACTTAGGATAAAATATAAAATCTAAGTGTATCCATATTAATAAACACATAAAAATTAGGCTAAATCTTTTTATGCTATGTTTATTAAAGCATATAATTGAAATGACCCTTCAAAAGACATGATTTAATGCATTCTTTGCCTAAGTAAAAGTTAGATGAGCTTAAATTTGATGGAATTATAGATGTCAATGATAACCTAATGGATGTCAAATGATGTTCATGAGAAAATAAAATTTAATCCTATGAAGCCCATGTGTTTTAATGGGAGAATGCCATGTGGTGGATTCATGGCACTTCTTAGGGCTCTAGATTCATCTCATTCTGTTCAATTGGAGATCATGATGAAGAAAGATTCATCTAATCATGATCTTGGTATTTTCATGCTATTGGATTAATTTAATGTATGAGACCCCTTTACTTTTAATCCTAAATTGTAATGATTTTTCTTGCCGATCTCATGGGCCTTTTGTGATCCTTTAACCTTTCAACTATTTCTCACTCCATTTGATTAGGTTTGCATGTTAAAGTGAGAATCATGGGGTGCAGGCTAAGGGATCAAATTTTAAGGGGTATTCATGCCATTAGATCATAATTCCATGATTGATCACGTATCATTGGATCCTATGAGATGCATTATTTTTAAGTTAAAGCTTTGGTCCTCTTTACTCTGTTGGATCAAGCCTCATTTGAAGCATGGCCCATTGGATCTATGAATGTAAGGAAATTAAATCATCAACCCATAGTGACATAGAATACATAGGCTAAGGTTTTAAGGATAAGGTCCCATTTGTATTAATAAATATGATGGGGCCTTAGAATTAAAACTTTAGGCTAAGGTATAAATCAAAGGGACCAAGTTAGGAAATACTAAAAGGGACCCTACAAAATGAATATTAGACTTAGTTAAAAATAGGAGGAAATAGAAAGGGAGAAATAATAAAATGGACCAAGCATATTTAGGCTAAGTCTATGTCATGTTAAGAAAACATGAATAAACTTTAAACATGTAATTTGTGCTTAATTCCAAAATGGATTTAAAAGGTTCTTAACAATTAGTTCATGCCAATTTCAAATTTGAACTAAGCATTTGTGCTAGGGTTTTGGAACATGAATTTTTTAGTAGGAATGCCATAAAACCTAAAGATAATAAATATTAAGACCATTTATTATCAATGTTATAAAAACTTAAAGAAAAAAATTAATAAGACTATCTTTAATAAAGTGGATGATCTTAAAATTATACAAATGGTCTAAACATATGTTTCTAGGGTTTCATAAGAGTCTAAATTTTCAAAAAATGGGGGTATGTTGGCCTCAATATGTCCAAGAGTGTAAATCATCATGTATATCCAATATTTATATATAATGTCATGGTACAAACTTTATCACTACCAAAATTATCAATCATAACAATGTGTATAGGTTTGTGATCAGGGTATACACAAATGAATAATGAATGAAGATCTGAGCCATAATTCACAATATCATTTTCATAAAATGTAATAAAAGGTATTTAAATCATGGGAGGTATATGTCATGTATAATTACCAATAATATACCTAAGGTATTTAAATAAGGGGCAGTGTATGTAGTTTATAACTATCAATAATACCACCTAATAGGTGCCCATAATAGGGTGGAGGAGGATGTGCATTATATTCCATTTATATTTTGGGTTCCTTCTTAGAATGGTCTTTGAAAAAGGTTGTTAAATATCTTGTGATTTTGGTGATCACAAGGTTGTGAACTTGATTCCATTGGAGTATCATTAAATGTAATATTTAGGTTATAAATAAGATCTTGGATCTTATGTTTCAAGGTAAAACATTTTTTTGTAGAATTATTAGGGACTTGGTGATAGTCATAATAAAAACTTGCATCATATATTTTGGGTAGAGGTTGACTCATATCAACCTTTATTGTATGATGGAGATATATGAGGTGACACTTTAAAAACTTTAAAAGTGACAACTATGAATACTCTAGTAAGCATGAAAATTGTCTCCTTAATGTATTGGATAATACAAGCTACTTTGGTGGTTATGACACCACATTAACCATAGTAGTTGTTTCCTTTTTAGGTTATATAGGTTTTACCTTATATCTTGGTTTGATAGTTATCACATCCCAATTTATCTCCAGGCTCAATAACCTATTGATCCATGCATTTTTCATTCTTATTATTTGATTAACTAATGTTGATTAAGATTAATTTCATATGTTTATTATGGGATAGTTATATGTTGCTTAATTTACATGGTTGATTAACTATGGGTTAGTTGTACTTTTATATTCTGTATTTGATGATCATGTTTATTAAATTATGCAATGGTATTTTATGGATATATATATGTGTGAAAATAACTACCTTCATTATTTTTAGGTGGATGCAACACATATCCATACCTAAAAGTGTGATGGAAGGAGGGCATCATCGGATAGGGTGGTGTAGATAGAGGTGTTGGGGGGTGATAGAGAGAAAAACTAGAAACCCATGCATACAACACATTATATTGGCATGATTTATGTTCAATGTTTGAGTTAAATAGCTATCATATGTTTTGATTTATGATATATATGTCTATTATGATCTTAATTACTATTAGATAATCTTGTTGATTTAACTATGTGATGATAATAATAAGGTTGTGTACTACATTAATAGTTTTTAATATTATTCCTTGGTTGAATGAGTGAATCTATGCATATTTTAATATGACTTATTGTAGTATAGTGTATAGCTATGTATATTATAAAATATGCTTTGTTTAGATTTATAGATATAGGTATTAGATAGATTCTAATACTTTTCTTGATCAAGTTGTTAAATGATTATCATACATATAATATTATGATTGTTTATAATGATTATGTATCCAAGTCAAGATAGGTAGTTTTATTGTTAAATGATTAAAATAAAATCCATTCTATTGAACTTAGTGTTAACTAAGGTTCAATTATCCATATTATTAAACAATGATTATGAAATTTGTATGACTAAGTGAAGTCATATTATTAATTAATATGTTAATGATTTATAGTGGGGGTTATATTTTTTTCATTAACATTGTATATTTATAATGTTTGAAAGATTTGTTGATATAACCACTGATAATTTACTATAAATATGCTATATCAATATTTTCATATGGAATTATAATTTTTAATGGATTTGCTGTTTAGTCAACTTACCATGGAAATTATAATGGTTGAATTAACACGTAAATTATAATGTTAAAATACTTTTATAAAGTTAATGCTTGATTTTAATTAAAGTCAATGAAAATGTATATTTTGAAGGATTATATAATTATAATTTTATTTTTAATGGAGAAGGTTTGAGATTATTAGGGTTTATAGTCAATCTTTGACTTGAGTTGAAAATCATTTTAACAAAACCATTATGCAAGTTATAAATTGTCTGCATTATAAAATGGTGGTAGATTATTTATTTTGTTCAATTATTATTGGCATGCCTAAATTCAAACATAAATATATCAAAGAAGGGGGAGAAATTGGTGTGACAAGAAAGGGAATGGAGGAAAATTAAAGGATAAATGGAAAGGCCTTGATAGCATACATCATCATAGCAAGTATAAGTGGACCAAAAGATTTCAATCTGTGAAAGAATACAGATATGATTTCCTTGGTATATAAATATCTTTTATAGGTTGGTGATGTATTACAATTCTTGTTTGATAGTTGGATAAATTTATGGTAATGAATTTAATGGTTTATATAATTTTAGTTAAATGTAAATTGTAAAAAGTGGTTTGAATGTAGATCCATCCACAAAACCCTACATACAACCCATAAAATCCTAGTCGAATGGATTGAGGCTTTGTGTTTCTACTTTGCTATTTAGAATACCTCAAGATAAAAATTGTGTTTAAAATATTTGACTCAACTTTTGTAAATCATATGAAAATTTATATAGGGTATAACTCTTTATTTTAATGGGTATTTTATTTGACTCCATATATTTTTGAACTTCGTGTTTCATGTCGAACAAAGTTTGGACAATTTAGACATAAATACATATGCATAAATTAAGAATCCATATAGGGTATGACGGAAAATTTTGGGGTTTCAACCAAAAATTACAATATAGTTTAAGCCCTTATTTTTTCATACCTAGAAAAATATTTTTTATGTATTTTATTTTGGGTTCCAATTAGACAAACCTAGGCAAGAATTTGACTATGTGTATAAGTCTTTTGGAAAATAAAATGAAATATAGTTATTTCATTTATGCATATATCTAGATAGTAAAGATATATATTATAAGACTTTAGTGACCTATGGAATATATGCACACATCTCTCTCTCTCTCTCTCTCTCTCTCTCTCTCTCTCTCTCTCTCTCTCTCTCTCTCTCTCTCTCTCTCTCTCTCTCTCTCTCTCTCTCTCTCTCTCTCTCTCTCTCTCTCTATGTGTGTGTGTGTGTGTGTGTGTGTGTGTGTGTATTATATGTTTGAGTAATTGATTTGAGATGATTGTAGAAATTGCTCATGAGGTCTTGAATTATGTTGAGGATAGTTATATTATATATAAATTTTACGTATGTATCCTCTTCATATTTAAATATTAAAGCAGTCGACTAAGTCGAACATATGGCTACGTATTAAAATTCAATGCTTGTGTTTCTATATTTATCTTTGTTATGGGAGATAACCCTATTTATTTTATAATTCCCTCACTTGTATGAAAATTATTAAAGAAACACGAGGAAAAAAATTGAAACAAATTTTGTGATAAGTTAGTTAGTTGTCAAGTTTATTCTTAGTACATTTATTAAGGTGTATACATTTCTTAAATACTATTGAAGACTATTATGAATATATAATCAATTGAACTTATATATGTTCACATAAATTTCAATATGTGAATAAAGGACTATTGGATTTTTGAACCAAAATTTACCTACATATGACTAGAATTATAAAAGATAGTTAGCTAAGATTATGTATACCAATATGTTCATTCATACATATTTGTGATTAGAGAAATCTACCTTTTATACATAGGCAGTTAAGTGTATAATATTTTAAACATTATAGATATATAAAATTCAAATAGATCTATCAAATGATCATTTTATGTCTTTAAAAAAACTGAAATGGAAAAGATTTGATTTACTGAGTTTGTATTGATAACCATTTATATTTTGTGCATATTTAGTTGAATTACTAAATTGGCAATTGTTTAGTATTGTGAAGATTGTGATGAAACATTATAGTTTGAGTATATACTATTTATATACATGATACTCTAAGCTCAAGGATTTTTATAGTCTTATTAGAGTATATTATATGCTTTCTTTTAAATCATTTTCTTTAGATAATGTTTATTAAACTATGTTTTGATTATTTACATAAATTTTATGGTAATCAAATGTGAATAACCAACTAGTTAGTAAACTGAGATGGTATACCATATATAGATATATATAGGTTTTTCAATACATATGACCTATAATTATATAGCAGGGTATTGTGGGTTCTTTGTTATGTATTTAATGTTTACTTGAAGCATTGAAAATAAGGTATTTAAAATGTTTAAATACATATCATATTAAATTTGTTATATGGATATCTTATTATTATATTTATGGAATATGAATAAAAAAATAAGCTTTAATTAATGTTATGTTATATGGATTAAATAAAAATTTGAGTTATATTTTAATATAGCATAACTTTTAGTGTAGATATGATTCTTACCCAGATGGTATGTTTCTACTGAGGACTGCATATGATTATGTTTATTAATCTATAATAAATTAGATGAATTTAGGTTCATTGCATTACATTTGATATTTTCTTACATAACATATTTTTATCTATTGATAGGTAATATTTTGATTGAATCTATTTTTTATATTATTATATAATTAACCAAATCTCACATTTATGACACTAAATAAGTATTGTGATGACACTAAATAAGTATTGTGATGTTTCTACTAGATTAATTAGTGACATCAATGGTAGATGAGGTGTAAATATGATTGAGTAGTGTGTATAAAATTGAAAATTCTTAAAGATCATTAACTATTTGAAAATTTTGGCAAATTAATGTTTATAGTTAAACATTATCATTTCATGTGTTTGATATAGTTTACATATTTGTACGATATAATATTAGAATTTTTTTTTTATGGTATACATCATGTATTAGTTATCTTACATTACACGTGTTCTAGTTTATCACTTTAATTATCGTAGCATCATTATCTACCCATTTGTGAAGGGAGGTCCATTCCCTTATTAGGAGATAGTGTAGGAGATCAATATTTTTTGGTTGGTGTGGAAAGCACATAGATAATTTTCTCCCTCCCTATAATAGTATTGTACTTGATATTATAGATAGATATATGAGTTCACTGAAACTCATGTTGTATCGAGCTTTGTATCATTATATTATTTTTATTATTATGACATTATTATTACTAAAACTAAACTATTTATTCATTTTTACATCTATAACAGTGGTAGTAATGATTGTATCATCCATGGCTAAAATTGTATTATTATTTTAATGAAATAAATGTAGTCTTTATTATTTATTCAACATTTTTCATGATTTGTTATATCATTATCATGGTGATCATTAGCTAAATGGATTAGCTATAAACCTTATGGGGTTAATTAAAATAATACATTTAGTTAAAGTTCACTTAATTAGGTTTTCTCTTGGTGAAACTAGTTAGATGAATATGTGTAGTTATTTTTTTTTAAACTCTATTCTGTTAAAACCTAGTGGGGTTGTTACATTATGGTTTGAAATTTGAGGCTCAAACCCTAGGACTTAATATGTCTGATAACCCAGACTTATTATCCTATTAATAATGAAAAATAATGGTGTGTGTTAGAATAAAAGTTGAGGCTAATTTGAATACCAATCACCCTATTGATCTAAATTAATTTCCCACTAAGCAAGATACAAAGTTGGATCAAATCCTTACAACTATGCAAGATACTAGGGATCAAAACACATCATTAGAATAGGAAGTACATGGGAATGTAGAGGAGAATTCTCAAGAGGAACTTGAAGAGAATCATATAAAGTAGGAACATCCTCAACAGTAGAGGATGATTAAGTTCCACAAGATGTGAGAGCTTGAATAACTTTACAGTTGGCATGTGACATGAAAAATGTGAATCCACCCAAGTTTTATGATACTATATTGGGATATAGAGCTGAAGCATGGCTGACAGAGATGGAGAAATATTAAGAGATTCAAAATTAGTCTGAAGTCATAAAAGTAGTCTAGGGAGGATATTAGTTTGTTGGTGAAGTAACAACTTGGTAAACAAACAAGAGGATTGAGATGAACCTTGAATATAACACCACAACTTGGGAAAATTTTATGACACTATTTAGGTCATGATGGCTTCCATATCTATACTTCAATCAAAAAATTATAGATTTTTAGAATCTGAAGAAATGATACCTATTGGTGAATGACTACTGAGAATAATTCACCAAGTTATTTAAGTATGTACCTTAGTATCAACTAGATGAGAGGTTTAGGATCAGTAAATTTATCATGGGATTAAGACACCAAATTGGTTTTGAAATACATGTGAATGGGCCATCTACTATGGATCAAGTCTTTGAGAAGGAAATCAAGTAGGAATAGAAACTAAAATCTCTTACCCAAATGATGGATAAGTTTAAGAAAAAGTTTAGAAGTTATAAACTAACTTTCAAAAATAATAATTGGAAGCAGAGGAGTGGAGACTCCAAGAGTCAGTTCAAGAACTAGAATCCCAAGTTCAATAGTAGTTCAGAGAATAGGAAACTTGGTAATGGTTTCAAAGGAGGTTTCATGGGAAACCAATAGTCTAATACAAAAGGACCACCTAGAGGTTACTTTGTTTATGGAGGTGACCATTATAATCAAGAGTGTACTCAAAATAAGTCAAAGAACAAGGGTTTTGCTTCTTAGTAGGGTAAATTTTAGCAATAGATTCATAAATTTTAGCAATAGATTCTTAGTAGGGTAAATAAGTCAATGTGATCTTAGGAGTCAATTGGCTTGTGAAGCATAAATTTAAGGTTGAATAGTTTGTGATTAAGGTTGAGTGTCAAGATTATTTTGTAAATTAGACATAAATTTAGGGTGAGAAAAGGGAGTTAAGTTTAGGAAAATTTATACAATTCAAATCAAAAAATCTCAGAGGAAGTAATGCTAGGAATTTATCATTAAGATAAATGAGATGGAGGAATATAAGGAACCATCCATTAAGGATTATCATTTTCTAAGGATTTTTTAAGACATATTTATAGAAGAATTACTTGGATTACCACCCAAACATGAGTTTTATTTATTAATTGATATCATACCTAAATCAAAACTATAGTCTAAGATACCATATAAGATGACAATCATCAAATTGGTTGAGTTAAAGGCTCAACTTCAAGCGTTGATGTCAAAAGGGATGATTCAACCAAGTGTGTCACCATGGGGTGAACTAGTAGTATTTGTTAAGAATAAGGATGGTATTCTTCACTGTGTATTGATTATAGGATGTTGAGCAAGGAAAAAATCAAGAATAGATATCCATGATTTTTTTTATTAGATACAAGGGGTAATAGTCTTTTCTTAGATTGATTTTAGAGTAGGGTATCATCAACTAAGAATCTAGGATGATTATATTTTGAAAAAAATGTTTAGAACTTAGTAAGGGAATTACAATTTCACAATGTTACATTCTAGTTTGATAAGGGATTATTTAACATTTATGAATCTCATAAATATTTTTTTCAAATATTATCTAGATCATTTTTATATGATCTTTCTAGCTGAAATTTTCATATATTATAAGCATGAAGAAGAACATCTTCAACATCTAATGACATTTTTTATTAGATGCAAGGGGTAATATTCTTTTCTTAGGTTGATTTTAGAGTAGGGTATCATCAACTAAGAATCAAGGATGAGGATATTTTAAAAACAATGTTTATAACTTAGTAAGGGCATTCCAATTTCACAATGTTACATTTTGGGTTGATAAGTGATTATTTAACATTTATGAATCTCATGAATGTCTTTTTCAAATATTATCTAGATCAATTTTATTTGATATTTATAGGTGACATTTTCATATATTATAAGGATGAGGAAGAACATCTTCAACATCTAAAACTAGTTTTTTAGCATTTGCAAAATCATAAGTTGTATGACAAGTTTCCCAAGTGTGTATTTTTACAAAATAAAGTGAAGTATTTGGGACATATTATGTTCATATATGGAATTTCATTGGATCCAAGAAAATATAGTATCCATAATGTAATGTCTAGAACCTAATAATGTGAAAGAGGTAAGGAGTTTCATGGGACTAGCATGATATTATATGAAATTCATTATAAATTTCTCCAAAATAGCTCATCTAATTACCTCTATTTAATAGAAGAACCATAGTTTTTTTATTTTCATAAAGTGTGAAACAACCTTTTAAAATCTAAAAAGTATGCTTAATTCAACAACAGTGCTAAGAGTTCCTAATCCTAATGGTTAATTCTCAGTAATCATAGATGTATCTAGGGATGAACTTGGATGATTTCTTATGTAGGGTGGTTTAGTTGTAGCTTACAAGTATAGGAAATTGAAGCCTATGAGGTGAATTATGCACCTCATGATATATAACTTAGTCCATTTATGCATGCCTTATAAGTTTGGAGGAATTATCTATTAGGGAAACTAATTGAGATCAGGATTGAAAACTTGGGACTCAAATACGTCTTCACCCAACTAAACATAAATGACCATCAAAGGTAATGTTTTAATATGAATTACTATAGTCTAGTGTATAGATATGTATATTATAAATTGTGATTTGTTTAAATTCATAGATATAAATATTACATGGAATCTAATACTTTCCTTGATCAAGTTTTTAAAGGACTATCATACATAGAATATTGTTATCATTTATAGTAATTACATATCCAATTCAATATAGGAAATTTATTGTTACATTATTAAAGGAAACATCATTACATTTAACTTAGTATTGACTAAGGTTGAATATATTATTAAACAATGATTATGTTCATTGTATGACTAGGCAAAATCATAGTGTTAGGTAATATGTTTATGATTTATAGTGAGGGTTGAATTAGCTATATTCACATTATATATTTATAATGTTTGAAAGACATGTTGATATAATCAATGTTATTTTAATAGAAATATGTTATATCTACCTTGCATATGGAATTATAATGTTTAGTAGACTTATTGTTTAGTTGACTTAGTATGTAAA
>JARHVA010001422.1:982500-1042500 GCA_037957365.1 Torreya grandis
TAGGGAACAATAGTAACCAATGCACATGGTATATGCAAGAATGAATTTTGCCTAGGCCCTTGATCAAGTATACAAGTCTATGTGTGATGCAGAGAAGTTGAGAGATACTATTGACTAATTTTTATTATGTCCAATGTGCCAAATTAGTAAGTGATAGATATAAAATTCCTTGTGTAGTCCTTTATATAAGAGACTCATTTTTTTGAATTTGGAAGCTTTACTCACATTTGGTCAACAATAGAAAACTTAGGAATGAAGCAAAGAAAAGGGGTAAGACTCATCTAAAAGGAGAAAGTGATGGTTAGAATCAAATTTGTACTTGGACAATAACATAAAAAATTAGACACCCTAGGTTTTAACAAGATAGTCCTATTTGGGTACTATTATCTAGAGGGTCCAAGAGTTAGGAGGATGGAATAAGCCTAAAAAGAATGACCTAGGTTAGTAAGGGCTAAGTCTAGAAAATTACAAATGACTAGGAATGGTCAAAGAGGTATATAGGATGTAAAATAAGACCAAGGCAAATAAAACAAAAAGACATGGATAGATGTGAATAAGACTCATATTCTCTAGCCAGAGTCTCTTGTGAAAGGACCATGAAAAAACATGATATGTATGGTTTCTTGACCAATTTAGGGTGTATACATTTGCCCCCCTTTTAATTTAGTTATGTAATGAAATGAAGTAATAGAGTAAAATAAATAAAGAAGATATGTATCTAAACTTGCCTATATGGAGATAAGTGTACTAAAAAAAGGATCCAATTCTTATCCATAGAAGTGGATGGAGAACTAAATAAAACTTGTAGAAAGAATGAATCCTTGTAATAGATGCCCCTATATTAAATATGAACAGTTCTTGGAAAAAGAAGAAATCTCTATAATAGATGGCCCCTATACTAAATCTGAATAGTGTCTGGAAAAAGAAGGAATCCTTATAATAGATGCCCCCTATACTGAATCTAAAGGAGAAATGAGAAATGCTCAAAGGCCCAAAACTAATGTCTACCCTCTATCCCACATAAACTCATGTAATCTAGAATGTTTGTATATAATCTATATGCTATGAAGAGGAAGATCTATCATGCCCCCACTCTGAATAATATGAATTGGAAATGAGAAGTGCTTGAAGGTGCAAAACTAATGTCTTCCCTTTGTCCCATAAAAAATCCTATGTCTGAGTAAGGCTATAGACCAACCGCTATATATGATCATACAGTCCAATATGGTGACAACTTGGGTATGCCTGGGTGTAATTTAAAAACTCTAGTAAAATGTGTAAGAAGAAAATGGCTTGTCTTGCCATTCTAATCTATATAATCATGAATGCTAAAGAATATGATCATTTGTGCCATTCCCCCAAATCTGGTATGTGAGTGATGTGTTTGGATTGTCTGGAAATCTATATAACCACATGTGCCATGATTTATCATGTCATATCCCATCTGTAAAACTAGAGATCAAAATAATGTGCTATGTACTATGCCTATAATATGTTATCTAGTCATTGAATTGTGTCATGTTTTACGAAGCTATATGTATGAGATATGTAGTAATGTACATACCCCCAAATATAGTATCTAAGTCTGAGTCTATATTAAATTCACTATGAGTCCATATAATTTAAACCATTATATCTGAATAGTCTATGTATTTGTAAACTGATGGTGTATCCCTCTAATTATCTAAGTGAAGTTGAGTGACTTACATAAATTGAATCACTATATAATTTTGACCAATTTGAGCTGAGTAATGTTCATAATCTAGATCTTAGAGGTGTAATAACCATGATAAGTGACCTCATGTAGTTTGAATCAATATATAATCTTGACAAATCTATATTAAGTCTAATAATCTGTCTGTTGAAGGTATAAGAATCAAAGTGTATCTACCTATAGAAGTGGATAGGGATACTAGGTAATTTTTAGAGATAGCAGGAATGATGCCCCATTTTAGGGAGAGGGACAAGATCTATGATAGAGGAGGTTGAGCCAAAAGTACAGACTAGTGGTGTATGAATGGGAAGTAGGATGGTATGTATTGAATAGATTGATAGTCTATTTATTTGATTGGTAAGAGAGTTAAATTACTAGGATTCAAAGGTGTCTCTAATTGGTTAGGATCAAAGCTTATATCTAGGTATAATAGAGATGTATAAAAATTCATGTTAGGGTAGGCAAATGAATTAGTAATAGATTGAATGGAGTGAAAGGTTGATTGATTGAATAGGTTGGGTTGTTTAAATCTTTTGACTAATAGGTACCAATTCGTATGTTGGGGTAAAAAAAGGTATAGGGATGTGTGTATGCTAGAGTAGGCAAATGATGTAGTGAGATAGAAAGGATTGTGTGATGTTAAAGGTATCATCATCAATATTATGTAGAACCAAATGGTTTATAAAATGAAGCTATGGGGCTCTAGTGATGGGAAAAATAGTGCTTTGATTTTTAATAGAAAATTTGGTTGATATGGGAATTTTGATTGACTTTGGGTTCATTTGTGTAGTGACTAGTTGGAGATATTAGAGCTCTAGAGTGAAAAATGCCTAGGAGATGAGCACCTTTTGTGACTCATTTTGAGTAATTGGCATCCCAAATTCAAGCTAGTAGAGAGATTATCTTGGTGAATAAGCGTAACATTTGATTTTTACCTATTTAAAAGCCTTTTTGGACATTTTTGAGCTATTTTAAGTAGTCTAGGAAAGGTTTTACTAGTTCCAACACTCCTATCCTAGATTCAAGATTGTTTTCTAGGATACAATGCTATTGTCCAGTTTCTAGCATTGTATTCCCATGCTAGTGTCATTTTATAGTGTTATTGTCTAATGTGGATGGTTTTTTTAATTTTTGAGTTGTTCTTACTTTTGTACTTCTTAATTGTTTTGGATGGCATGGTTGTCTGACATAGAGTCTATTTTTTAGTGTTTTTAGGGTGAGGTGTGGATGTAAAAGTTTTGTAGAGATCAAGTCATGGAGACACTAAGGATGCTACCATTATCTATTGATAAATGTACCATTATGTATAGGGTAGGGTTGAGTCATGTATGTGACCTAGGCATGGTGTATTGGCATAGGTACTTGCTTATTGTCTTATGTGAGAGGTTTAATGTTGATAATTATATGTTTCAACTTCCTAATAGAGAGATCACTATCACTCTAGAGGATTATACCACATTTTGCATTTTCCAATTAATAGGTGATGGGTGACATTACAAGATGGCATAGGTGTTGATGCCATTGATTTTGCATCCTTATATTTTGTTGTTGTGCCTTTACGTGCACATTGGAGAGGTAGTGATAGTGATGTATTACTATCAACTATTGTGTAGTCAAGCATACCACACTTGTGGAAGTGGTTAGTTGTATTTTTGGATTTTTTTATTGTAGTGTATGGTAGTGGAGTGTTTATTTCTTATAAGATGCATAGCATGGCTCATAGCATTAAGATGTATGGTACTGTGTTATCATGGGGTAGGACTATTCTTGCCTATTTATATAGAGATTTATATAGATTTACATAGGAGGTATTCAATGGTGGTGTAGATGCAACCACTTTACTACATTACTAGGCTTATGAGCATATAGTAGTTGTACAACTACTAGGATTATCAAGAGAGAGTTGGGCTTATCCATAGCCATTTGGTGAGTGATGGATGAGTAATTTGGATATCCAATCTCTTAGGATAGATCACTATAAGAGGATGCTAGATATATTGGTGGCTAGATATATCATATGGAGGCCCTATAGAGGATTCCCTAAATGTACTAAGGATGGAAATTAACTACAGTATATGAGGGTTAGTTGTTTGTTACATGATTGTTGGGTTGGAATATATGAGAACTTTCAATATGAATGCATGACTAGGTTGTTTGGAGTTCAACAAGATGTTCTTCCTATATCATGGGTATGGTTGAGGAGTGTACATGCACCAACTAGAGCAAGGTCTCATCCAAGACCTAATGAGGTTGAGTTGGCGCCATTGCCTTTAAATGCATGAGATTAGCTATAGATATTCTTGATATAGGTGATGTGGGATGCACTAAGGCATATAATGTATGGTGGGTTAGGCGTGAGTGGTCTCTATTATATCCCATGGATGGAGTGGATATTCCTACATATGAGGAGCTTGAGCCAATCTAGATGATGGGAGGTAATGAGTGATTGTATTTGAATTATACCTATGTTTGTGGTTTAGTTTGGATTTGAAATTATATATCTAATGTAGTGTTATACTTTGTATGTGTGTAGGTGGGGTGGGAGCTGCATAGGATGAGGCACCTACTAGGGTCAAGAGGGTAGATGATGAGTTTTGGAACAATAATTGATTCAACACTCTGAGAGTTCACATGGCATGTTCTTGATGATGCAGTGGAGGAGGGATTAATATAGTGAGATATAATTATAGCTAACATGTATGCTCATTTTTTTTGATATGGATGCTATAACAACAACTACATATGTTAGGGTAATAGGAGAGGGAGATGAGCTTAGAGCTGAGTTGGATAGGCATAAGATGCCTCCACTTGATTATGGTATGGTGAACATGAATATTGTGGATGACTTTATAGATATTTAATAGTGATATATAAACTTGTGTGAGGAGCATAGTTGACTATTGGAGTAGGATAGTTAGCACAAGAGGCACTCAAGAGATTGAGGAACTGCAAGGTCATCAAGTGTTAGATAAGATTATGGGACTAGTATTGGAGGAGAGAGTGAGACCAAGAGTGAGGTCATGATGCCCATTCATGATTGATTGTATTTGAGATAATTCATATGTATTTGAAAACCTAGGTATAAATATAGATATTAGTTTGATTTTGGTTTTACTCATATTTACATTATGGATTCTGAAATATGTTGGTATTTTTATTGTAATTTGTTGATTTAGAAAAAGTTGATCTAGTATGGATTTTGAATTTGCATGTGCTTGGTAAAATAGTATATGGGTTATGTGATTTAATTTTTTTGATATGTTTGGAGTTGTTGTTTAGGTTTCAATTTATGATTATATGTAAGATTTTTTTTTATTTTTTTATTTTTTATTTTTTAATAATTTTGTAAATTGTTTGGATAAACTGAGTTAGATCTAACATTTGGAAATTGTTTGGATAAGTTGACTGGGTTTAATAGTGATAAAATAAGATTTTTTAAGATCTAGATTTTGATAGGATGGTATTTGGATAGGATAATGGTTGGGAATTAGGAATGTTATTTGTTATTAGGGGGATGTAAGATAACATTGTGTGCATATTACTTCCTTGAGAATGGCTCAAGAATACAAAAGGTACCTACACCTTTGGCTCCATAATTTCCCTACTAAATGAATATTAAGAACTAAAAATAATATGATTTTACATTGTGTTACTCTATGTTGTATCACAATCTGAATCCTATCGACCAATTGAATAAGTGCCCATACTACTCATGTTGTGTAAGAATGTGCTCAATATCTAATACTATTTGTTATGTGCTAACTACTTTTATGTGTGAAGATTATGCAAAAATTATCTTTATTGGTCATGTAGCTAAAATTGGATGTTTTGGAGGAGGCTCATCTATTCATAATCGTAATGGATTACTACGTGAAATAATGCTTTGTGGTCTCTATTGTGATGCATATGAATGAACAATAGATTGATATGGAACTATAACATGTGATGGGGCTCAGCTAATCTTAATAATAGTAGGTTACTATGTGGGATAGGACCTTAAAACTCTACCCATAGTGAATATTTCTCATAAGTGGTATTCTATTGTTGTGCATATGACTTTGATGGATATGTATATGGAACTGTACTATGTATTCCATGAACTATGTTGCTATATATAGTTTTTCTTGTTGTATTAAATTCTAAACCTTTTGAGTAGTTGGAATAGGAAATCTCATATGAGATTTTATCCTAAAGCTTACATTGTGCTCATGATAAATGATTGATGATTCCAATAAAAGAATGTCTTGGGATGACACAGTCATAGAGAAATGAAGTCTAGGGTTCCATAATAGAGAAGATCTTTGTGCCCCTTGTGTGAATGCTATGATACCATTATGAACACATCTAGTAATGCAATATTTGAGTCCAAAATACTCATTATCTATATGTTCATGAATACAATGATAGTTATAAAAAGGTTGATGTGGTTGTCTATGTAGGAGATGTTGATCTCATTGATGAATAGAAGGTAATGTGATTAACCTCCTATCTAGTAGTGTTGATAAAATGATAGATGGGTTATCCTACTCTAAATCAAACTATAGTGGTGCCTTGATGTTGTTCTCTATAGTGCAAAGTATAGGTTGTGCTCTAGAAACTAGATATTTATTTTTAACAGGTTATTTTTTTAGTTGTGGTCTCCTATCTTGTCTAGGACATGGTGGATGCTAAGTGCTAGGGACTATATCTGAAGATGATGCTATGAAGTCAAGAGTGATCTAGTCAACCAAATATACCTCAATTAATCACAATTTCTTTCCAAAGCTAGAACTATATAATACAAATGTTTGAAACAAGACTGTATCTAATATAGCATATGCTCAAGGAGAGTTGGCAAAGTCCCTTGATAAATATATGATGAATCTCTGGATCGACTAGTTTGTATATCAATCTTAACATGTGAGCCTTGAATCTTAATATATAATCATTAATTGGCTCAAAATAATTCTAATGTAGTGTGGTAAATTTATCATATGTAACATGAGGACCCATGTTTATGATTTAATATCTAATAAATGCCTCTTCTAAGTCATCATATGTGTGTAATGAACCAACGGGGAGTAGATGAAAGAACTAATTCTATGCTTCCCCCACTAATGTTTGTTGGAATAACTTAATAAAAATAAATAGGCTTGTATGAGATGGAAAAGCCTTTTGAAAGGCCTAAAGGTGTATGAATGGATCTCCAATTCCATCAAAGTGAGGTAATGATGGTATTTGGAAATGCCCAGGCAATGAAGCTTTTGTGAATGTCTTTAGAAGAGGGTTACCATGTAGATCATTGGCATCCATGCAAGACTTATAAGATTTTTTTTACAAGGTAAGGATATGTACTTGGTGTTGTAATTCACCAACTACATGCATAAAAGAGATGATCTCCTAGGATGGTACATTAGTATCTTCAAGTGGTTCATTTAATCATTGAATTTGATTGTTAATTTTAACCATGAAAATTTTACATTTAGCAAGTAGATCATAAAGAAGGGGTGTGCTCACTTAAACCTTGGGAGTAATGGTATCTTGGACCTTACTAGAGGGATGTGGGCTACCATTCTCTTTAGGTCATGGGTGACAACTTATGTTCTACCATAGTGAGGGGTAGCTTGGTGGATTCATTGGTATCTTTATTTTTTAGTGTATCACATTCTTATTCAATAGAAGATGTGTTACTAGACATAACATGTATGCTATTTCAAATATAATCATTCATAAAAGTAGAAACAACATACAGAAGTGCATTATGTTTGAGAGGATAAGTTAGGGAAGAGTTAGAAATATGAGATGCATATTCTTCTTCATTATGTGCATAATTATTATCATCATTATCATATATGTAATATTGTTCATAATAACTCTCATTTTCATATTCATTGGCATGGTCACTATCATATTCATTATCAATTCCATCATTTCTAGGGAGAGATGTAATAGAAGGATTGAGTTCTTTTCAACTATGCAATAAATTATTGTTTGACATTAGAATATCATGTACATCTATGTTATCTGTGGATGAAAGACATGCAATATTTTCATGTTCAGTATGAGAATTAAAAGAAGGAAAATTTTCATTTGAACATTCTTTTGATAAAGTAGAGTTAATAACATAAGATGTATCATTTGAAATATGCATTGGTAATTTGATTCTATTACATTTATATTATTTTGATTTGAACATAGTAGTAATGAGAGAGAGAGAGAGATTTGGGTCACATGGAAGCAAATTATCACCTATTATAGGTTCATTTGGAAGTGAGTGAATATTATTTTCATTGTGCATACGAGAATGAGGTGAGAAGTATTTTTCCCATTTATCAAAATTATTTTCTTTAGAAGAGGGGATGAAAGAGATAGGTTTGAGAGGAGAAGATGCATCTTATTTTTATTTGCTATCACTTTCATATGCATAATAATATTCCTAATTAAAACAATAATAATTATCTTCATTGTAAATAAAATAATTTTTCGCATTTCTAGCTAATGTGCAAGTTTTGAAATTCATCCACTCAGTATCATAATTATGTAAAAAATTAAGAAAATTTTCTATGGGATGAGAGGGAAGAAGTGCCTTAGAGGACATTTTGTTTTTTTCACAAAAAATAATATGAATAAGTACTATTAAGAAAATAAATGCAATAATTACTACTAACATGGAAATTTTGAAAATACTTGTGAATATCAAAATAATTTGAAACTAATTTCTAAAAACTACAAGGATTAACATTTTGAAGGTGAAGGACCTAGTTTAGGAATCTAGGATTTTAAGTGAGGGTTTTATAATTTTTTAAAATTATGGATATAATTTAAATTCTAAAAGTATATTGAACAAGATAATTACATAAAAATTGGTAAAAAAATCAGAAATTTGAAATTGTATTTTTGCACAAAATAACTACTAATTTAGAAATTTTGAAAATATTTTTGGTACACAAAATAATTTTTAAAAATTTCAAAATTAATTTCTAAAATTTGTGAGGGAAACTTGGGGTTTGAATACCTAGTTTATAAATCTAGGATTTCAATCTAGTGTTTTAGAATTTTGGAAAATTATGGATATAATTTGAATTATAAAAATATTTTGAACAAGATAATTTCAAGAAAAATGATACAAAAATAAAAAATTTGTAAAGTATTTTTTACACAAAATATGAATGAAGAATAGTAAGGGTACCTAGGGTTTTTAATTTGCTTGATGTAAGTCATGTTCACCATATTTTTTTATTATTTTTGACAATTTAGTGTTTAAAGAGTCTAGAATAATAGGAAAAATCTAGATTAGGAGGGAACATATAGATTTTAATAGGTGGTTATGCAAGCTAAATATAAATAAACTTATCCATTTTCAGACTAAAAAAAGGGATTCTAAGTCTAGAATTCGAGGAGCAAGACTAGGATAGTACTGGAAATCTGGGTCACTTTTGAATAGGAGCATCAAAAATAGGGCACCTTAGTGTCTGGTGCTATAGTCTTTCCCATCAATGATGTCTTGAGGATAAAATATTTTTGGCTTTTGTTCACCTACTCAATATGACCTTGTGTACCAAATTTCAAGTCCTAGGAGTCACTGGAACTTGTTATAGGTCTATTTCAATATTAAGTACCTATATTATTTTACACACATGAAAACGAAAAATAGATCAAAATAAAAAGGGGGGAAACTGGGTTAGGGGAAGAATGATTGCACAATCAAGAACCCCTAATATTATAATTATTGCCTACATTAACCCTTAAACTAGGGTATTAGATCCGATTTTGCTCTCACTTAGAGAACATACATAATCAACATCCATGATATATGAAAGAATCAATTTTTCCTAAACCCTTTCTTGATCAAGCATGCAAGTATATTTATGATGCAGAGACGTTGAGCTATGCTATTGATTGATTTTTATCATGTATAATGTGCTAAAGTAGTAAGTGATAAATATATAAGAGACTCATTATTTTGAATTTGGTATATTTATTCACATTTGGATGACATTGGAAAACTTAGGAATGAATAAAAGAAAAGGGGTAAGACTCATCTAGTAAGAGAAAGTGATCATTAGAATCAAATTTATACTTAGACAACAGTTCCAAAAAATAAACACCCTAGGTTTCAGTGCTATACTCCTATTTAGGTGATATTTTATATAGGTTATAAGTCCTAGGGGGATGGAATAATCCTAGAAATAGTGACTTGGGTCAGTAAAGGTTAAGTTTGGAAAGTTACAAATGATTAGGAATGGTCAAAGAGGTATCTCAGATATAAAACAAGACCAAAGAAAATCAAATAAAAAGAAATGGCTAGATGTGAATAAGACTCATATTCTCCAATCATAGTCTCCTATGAAATTATTATGAAAAGACATGATGTGTGTGGTTTCTTGACCAATTTAGGGTATATACACTCTCCCTCCTAATATAATTACTACACTTGAGACTACACTTGAGATTATAGATGGATACTTGAGTTTATTAAAACTCATACTCTCTAGAGATTTGTATCATTATATCATTATTATTTTGACATTATATTTATAAATATAAACTATTTATTTATTTGTATATCTACAATAGTGACTGTAACGATTGTATCAATCATGGCTGAAATTGTATTATTACTTTAATGAAATAAATGGTCTTTATTGTTTGTTGAACATTTTTCATGTTTTTTATATCATTATTACAGTGATGATTAGCTAAATTAACTAGATATAAACCTTATGGGGTTAATTAAAATAATAAATTTAGTTAAAGATCACTCAATTAGTTTTCTCATGGTGAAATTATTTAGATGAATATGTGTAATTAATTTTTAAAAAATACTTTATTCTAGTAAAACTCAATGGGCTTGTTATAGTAGTGAACTTGGTATTGGATGTATTTAATTTTTTCGATAGATACTTAATTTTATTTAATGAAATAAGTTTCATTTCACAATCACAAACAATATGTCATAAGTCGTCAAAAGATTTAATTTTTTTTTGAAATAATGGAATCAAGTAATGGGGCAAGTAAAATTTTCTTTAATATGGCTTGAAGCTCTTTATCTACCATTTGATTGGTCATTTTAGCCAACATTGTCAATTATCTTAAGATATATTAATTTATAGGTTTATTGGTTACTTGTTTGAGTTTTAAAATTTGTGCATATGAAAACTTTTTGGTTATATTGATAGTGAAATGTGCCAAAAAGTGATCTATAAGAGGTTTGAATGTTTTTACTTATCGGATTGGTAAGTCATAGAACTAGATTAGAGCATAGTCCTTGAGTCTCCTTATAATTATTTAAGTCAAAAGTTTATCATTGGAGGCATAATCAAGGCATGTTATGTAAAAATATAAAATATTTTGTTTAGGATCACCCTTACCATCATAAAATAGGAACTTCGATGCAATAAAACTAGTTGTTAAGGGGTGCAAAGATATTTCAAGTGCAAGATGGTTATGAAAATCATCTTTTGAATCAACAATATAAAGTGACTTCATAATTTTTTATTCAATATTTATAACCTTAGATTGTAATTTTTTTATAGTTTGGACAAGATCTTTCACATCTAGATCACTATGGTTTGAATTTTGAGAAGTCACCAAATGAACTGTACCCATAGTTTGAGTTGATAGAGGTACTTAAAATAGTAATTGGGTTGAACTATTAATGTTTTACATGTAAGATGTAGTAATATTAGGATTTATTTTAGGGGAAAATGGTGTAAACACATATCTCATTCCCCCATTACAAGTATGAAATGGTGATGTGCTCCATGAGAGGGTAATTGATATATGGGGTGTCCCATAGATCTTAGAGAATGATAAATAGATTGACATAATTTATCATCTACACCTTTTCTTTTTTTAGTTTCTAATATAGTTCTTATAATATCATTAATATCTTCAAGGTTTTGAAAGATATGTTTTGGAAACATAACAAGATATTGTACTTATTTTTGATCTATTTTTTTCATGTTCATTATGTTTATTAGATGTATCATTTTAATATTTATAATCATTTTATAGGATAACCTCTTCATTATGTGGCTCAATTTCTTTATCAACATCTTCATTAGGCATAGTATTGGTTACTTCATTATTTTGATCCATCTTAAGTGGACAGTAAGGATGTTCTATGTGTTTGAAATAAACACCAACTAGCCTAGGGCTATGGCTAGGTTGTGTACAAATGGAATAATAAATCTATAATAATATAAAAATGACAAACCCAAAAAAGAATAAATATCCTAGGAAGAGATTTTTTGCATAAAGAGATGGGTTCATGGAATGTTTAACCCTAAATTTATAAGTATGGGGGATACCTATAGGGTTAGGAATATATAAATGATTAATTACAAGGGCTATTATATTTATATATATATATATATATATATATATATATTTCAAACTCAAAAAAACAATATTCTAGATTTATAATATTAAGATATGGTAAAGATATGACGTACAAATATTGATTGATATTGTAATAAATTGAAAAAAATAGTACCTAGCTAGTTTATTGTGCATGTGTAGATATAAGTTTAAATAGGCTTTAAGTGGATTGGATTAGGATTATATAACATTCATGACTTTCTATAGTCTTACATTCTTTTTCATTAAACTCTTTCATCATATTTGGATGTTTGTGTTGACTCTAATGTTTGAGTTTGACATAGGTTTCTAATTTGTAATAGTGCATGGATCTAAATGGGACCACCTAGATCCTTATAGGATTTCTTTTACATTTATTTTGGTGTCTTTATATTGTGCACATAGCCTATCTCTCTTTATCAAATGATTAAACCCTTTCTTCCTCAAACTTGGAATGACTATGGAAAAAATAGGTTATTAGGCAAGGGTGTCATGTTGCCCCAAGGAGCCCTTTGTCAATGGGAATTAAATACATAGATAATTATCTAAAGAGCGATTTAGACTTGTGTATTTTTTCCCTATGTGTTGGCTTGTGTGAGAATTAAGATGAAATGTGTGATAAATAAGTACATAGAATGACCTAGTTTGTAACATGGAAAATATGGCTCATGGGATGCTCCTTTAGTACTTCAGACCTATGGGGATACTATTTATATGCTTGATATGTAAATAGGGATGAATAGGGTATATTTTATCACTTGAATTCCTAATTGAATGTTATTGGTAAGTTATATTATGAGTGCATACACTCCATTTTAACCACTTATTTTTCTAAACTACAATCAAAATGCCTTTCTGAAATCACATGTGAATTTGATTGGAAATTTCCATTTGACCCAATTTACTTGCAACATGCTCATTGTAATTCGAAATTGTAGCAATACATCCTTGATTAGGGTAATGTATCATATTTCAAAATTAATATTATCTATCACATCTTGAATCAAATCAACCCTTTACAAGTGTTATTACAAGATAATTACATGAATATTTTATTAAAAAAATAACATTTCATTTACACCATTATTATAATTACCAATTAATCACCTTGATTAATTTATGCTAATCATTATTCCAATGTAAAATTCCATGAATTGTAATTATCTATTTTCCATAAATCATAATGGTTTTATTACCTCATATCAATGATTTCAATGGGGAAGGTTAATGGAATAGAGTGGAGTGTGGAAAAAGTAGTCTATGATAGGTCCACTTACTCTCTTACACATATTAAAAGATCCTCTTACACACTCATCTATGACACACTCTAAAATGACAAGTAATTACATTTTCCTTCTAGAATTCCTTCTACACTCTAAATTTTTTTTTAAATGTCATATATTACACACTCCATGTGTGCAATGATGAATGTGATGATTCATTATCTACCCTCCATTTACATATGATATGGATGGTTAAAAATAATTATAAAATTTTATAAATATAAGGTTCTTTGGAAATTATAGAAAAGCTATCTTGAAGTAAACTTACTTTGCATAAGTCATATTAGAGTGCACATTTATTCAACCTTTCTCATGCCAAGCCAAGCCAAAAATAAAGTGTAGATAACGACAGATGTTTCCCACATGAATAATCAAGAATTAATAAATATATATAGCCTACAATCTAATTTTAATCAACTTCAAATGTCATTTTACAAGTAAATCTCCAAGGAAGGTATAAACTTAGAATTTTGTCTTCTACTTTATATTTATTGATTGTTGTTTTAACTTTATATGGTTATAGAGTTTAATAACTATGTTGTTAACCTTATGAGTATAGTAAATTAGGGTATAAATATTTGATAAATACAATTACTTATTTTTGTTAAAATTGACCTAGTTTGACATTTCTAAAAATAGAAATAAATAATGCAAATAATCACCTAACTATAAATTGACTGAGATAGGAGATCTAGTGGATGAAAATTGGGATATGGGCTAATTTGAGTGTCATAGATAGGATATATATGTTAAAACCCTTCATAAATAGTAGTGATGTAATTAGATATTAGTACCATGTGGTGCTAATGAACCTATTTTAGCACTTGTGTCTTTTGTGTAAAACTATTATGAGCTTCTAGGTACATATGTGTTTGGGTCTACCAAGACTGTTCCTATGAACATGAGTTTTGATTCCCTATAGGTGAATAATTTTTACTAATTTTATTTGTAAACTATAAAATTAAATGTTGTTAGGGAATCCATTTTCCATAAGTAGTAAAGTGTGTTGTTAGTGGGGTAGGATAGGGATTGATAACCTTGAATGTGCACAATTTTTTTTGAGTTTGTTTAAGTAATTTGCATCTAATTTCCATATAGTAAATATAGAGATAAAGTCATGTATATACATACATACATATATATATATATATATGTATATGTATATATATGTGTATATATATATATATATATGTATATATATGTATATATATATATATACATATATATGTATATATATATATGTATATATATACATATATATACATATATATGTATATATATATGTATATATATACATATATATACATATATATACATATACATATATATATATATATATGTACATATATATATGTATGTATATATATATATATATTTATGTATATATATATATACATATATATATATATATATACATATATATATGTATATATATATATATATATGTATATATATATATATATATATACATATATATATATATATATACATACATATATATATATACATACATATATATATATATATATACATACATACATACATATATATATATATATACATACATAAATATATATATATATATATATATTTATATATTTATATTTATATTACCTATGTGGGTCATAAAATAGTTATATGACACCATAGGTGGTTGATCATTTGAAAATACAACTATTGGAGATATAAGGAGGGAAAAAGACAATAGGGATCAAACTAGGACACTACTGCCATGGGGTGCTACTATCCAGATTATGGAACTATTGTATAGGTTGTAGAACCTAAGGAAATAGGGGTAAATATGTTCTATAAATGGTCTTATACTACTTTAGGGATGTTTAGGGATGTGTGTGGCACACAGAAAGGGTGGATAAGTGTCTAAATATGCCCTAAGATAGGTTTAGATCTAAGTTAGGGATGGGTGGTCTAAAGTAACACTCTTATCACTCAAGTGTCATTTTTAGATGATTATATTTTCCCCCCATTAATTATAAAATTAAATCAAAGTGAAATGACTCGCATAAAGGAGAAAGAAGTGTACTTATACTTTATAGAAGAGGTGAGTCCTATGAATCTAGATCTGAGTATGTGAAGCATGTTCCATTACATATCATGTAAATTAAACATGCGTAAATTAGTCCTTACTTAATAGATATTAAAAGTAATGACCAAAATAGGTAAATATATAAGAAATCAAAAAGGAAAAAATACACATCACTTGGTATGTGAACCAATGCAAAAACCTAGTGACAACCTATGTGTGTTCATATAGATAGTGATCAATCAATGAATAACGTGGATTGAGCTGATGGATTACTCAAACCCCATATGTGGGTGGATCAAGAACTCAAGTAGAATATGACTCCATCATTATGTACCCATGTTTAGTATATGCATTTGGAAATGAAAATTTATAATGTAATTGAAGTTGTATAATTGTAATTAGAATTATATATGTTAACTCAATAGCCACTCAGGAATTCAAGAATGTAAAATAGCTCTTGGCCACTAAGGAACATTAGGTAGCTCTGGGCCACTCAAGAATGCCAACCACTATAGATGGGGAAAGGAATAAATATGGTGTGTAACTTGAAATTTGATGTCTAGTGTGTATAACATAGAGAATGACATGGAGTTTGTCATTCCATTTGATCAATCGATGTATAAGTGAGCATATGGAAATAATGTGTCACACACATTATTTAAAATATGATATATAAGAGAACAAATTATAGATGAAGTTTTAATAATATATAACTAATTATATAAAAGTTAAATAGGAATGATCACGCCATGTATGATGCCCCCAATCTAAGAAAACTAGTATGAATCTAAGCTAAATTAAGACAAAACAAGTAATCTATAATTGAAATTATGCAAACCTAGATTATAACTATTGTAATTTATAGCTAATATCTAATATTTTGAAATTGAGGCTACTAGATAATAACACCATATCTTGTATAATAGTGTCATGTGGCACTAGTGTCCAAATTTGGGCACTAATGTTCAACTATTATGATTTTTGTGTAACTAAAATTGGTTTATGTGTCATTGTTTCCCACTGTGTTTTTTTGAAACTTATTTTTATATTTTGTGCCAATGTGCTAAAAGATATAATTTGAGTGCATTTATATAGCCTAACCTCTATGGTAAATGCCTATTAATGTTCCCTCTTTTAAGGGGAGTTATTTAACCTATGTAAGATCTAACCTTAAAAGAAGAAGATCTATAAAAAATTTGTTATCCAGAATATATATGATATCTATGTAATAAAATAATATAATGTTAATATATAGAATTATAATTTAAGATAATTTGAGCATAATGTTTTAGTTTATGACATGTGTTATATTTATAATTCACAAGGATTTTAAGATAGATATAACAATGTATATGGACATTAAATTTATGTAATAATTGAGAAGCTACCTAGGGGTATGAGGCATAATGTCCATAATGAAACTCAAATAATAAGGGGAGGTATAGGAGATCCCTCATGACATCTAAAAATAGATTATGTAACAATCAAAAAATAAGTGTCATGGATATGATGCATATAATAAAATATACATACAACACACATGAGGTACACAAATTAGACCAAGGGGCCACAATATAAAGGACATGGGCACATGCCACTAAATATAAGAAATAAAGACATAAAAGGAACTTTTTAAATCTACATATACGTATTCAACAAATAAGTTGGCTTAGAGTTACATGGAAGGATGTGTTCAAATGTCTGCATACATAATTAGGAAGGCACACACAAGGACATGGGCACATTTCCAAATCATACATATAATGAAAATAAGTGATATAGAACTATAGAACAATGGAATGTTTAAATTTCCTTAAAGGTAAGAAGCATATATGCATAATCAAGTCTAAACTAGGAAAATTATAAATGAAAATATATATGAATGTGTGGTATAAATATGTATAAGATGTATATAAGCTAAGTCTAAATTAGTAGTAGTCGACAAAAAAATTGAGTAGGTGTAGGATGATCAATATGAAGATATAAAAATGCTAAATATATGATGTAGATTTTATAAAGATGTAACCTGGTAATCAAAACTATGTATAGGATGCCCCAAAATGGGTAAATGTATCAAATTAAGAACATGTGTATCTATGTATATGCCCCCAGTGGGTAGATAGTATAAAATATACATTTGTGTAATGGACACGATTATTTTAAGTATATATAAATACTCAAAAATAATATGTGAAGCAATTTATGTACGATAAAAATTGACTATTTTAAGATAACTAGCATATATAGTGTTTGGAAAATATAAGATACGTAAACATGGTAATGCATTCAGTCTATAGTTTATATTTTATGATTTGAACGGTTCTATATTTTGGCATATTATATTATTTTTGGATTTTTTGGATATAAGCAATGTACAAAAAGTAAAGAACATAATAATTGATGAGTATCATAGGAGACTCACTATCAATGTGGCCTATGCCAAATAGAGGAATGGTAATCATACATATTGTATGAAAACATGATTGAGTTCCAAAAACTTATTGTACTAAGTGATATATAGTTATTACTACCTATGGAGTGGTACTAGGAATGTGTGAAACTAATTTTAGTGTCCTATAAACTATAGGGGTGTTAGGGACCCATATGGTAGAATATGTTATAGCTAGCATGGGTTACCAATGCTAAAAACATTAGGAAATCAATAACACTGATCTCATAATGAAAGTAATATAGGGATGACCTATAAAAACTAAAACATATCTATGACATACGGGTCTCCCTAATAATGGTTTCTATGGGAGAGTATGCATATGTGGTAATGCTATGGGAGTAAACCTCACCTACATTGGTGACTCCAATAAACTCTGTGGTGTACTAATATGAACTATGATTAGAAATATAACTGGTAACTATAGTGTGAGATCCTATGGCATATATAAAGTATACTCATATGAAAGACCCTTAACTATGATCACTTTATTAACATGTATATACTTGAAGCATCTGTGCATAGTGGATAGAATGGCTCATATCTATTGTATCCATACCCTACCCATGAACATGTCAAATGTTCTTTCATTAAGTACTAATAAGAATCTATTAGACACATGTACTATTCTAGTCTATAGTTTAAGTACAATCTCCCCAATGAAGCTCTTAACATGAAAACTAAATAATGAATAATTATGTCGATATTAAAAAAATTCTTCTTTACATAACCCAAATGTCATAGAAGTTTTATAGTGACATGTTAATACTTGACACATTACCAACCATAACAGTTTGAATGGGATGATGATCAATTTAGTCATCTACAAAGAGTGCATATAAATCTGAATCATCATCATTAATATCTTACTCTAAGAAAGTGATGAGTGGTCTAGTTGGTATTATAGTATGATACACTAATAATATTATGTATGGGTGTGCATCCACTTTAGTAGTGTAATATGATGTTAGTGATGGATGTGCTTGATATGTATAATGAAAAACTAAATTACACCTTGCCTCATTAGTTGTATGCTTTAGTAATGGATTTGATAATATTTCTAGTGCCTTAACTTCTATTTATTAAACTTTAGGTACCTCTATGGTTGTGCCCACATCAATGATATTATGTTTTAAAGTAATGCATCTATTTTTAGTATGGCATAGTACCTTGTGATAGTTTCATAATTTATTAGAATCATATCTCTTTGGAAGAGGTTGTGTTGTATCAACTTCCTTGATGGGAGGGAGAGATATGACATTTCATTTTAAGAGCTATAAAAATTATTCTAGTTATTTTATAAGGTTAGTGAAAACTCTTCATGTAGGAGTTGATAAAACCAAACAAGGATGAGGCTTTAAAACTACATTAACTATGGCCTTTTGATCACTCTTATTTTAGTGGCACTTATTTTGTATGCAAGATCCTTAGAACTCTTAGCAGATGATTTTGATCCACTTGTATATTTTAATTCTTCCCTTAGAGAGAAGCTTGACTTCCCTTTACTTCATTAGGTCGCATAAATATGTGAAGGTTGGAAACTTATTGAATAAGAAAGCTTCATCTAATGTTAGTAATAATCTCTATTTGAATGTTTTTGAGCATATTATATTTTATCACTTATGTTAATTAAAAAGTGTGATAAAAACATAATTTATAATGGATTCAATACAGTGATAAACTGATTTGAAAGATCATAGATCCACTATAAGACACATTCCTTTAGGCTACATGGGAATAAATTAGTAAGGATCTAATCATTTGACATGTATTCCAAAGATCTTGCATGAAAATCTCATAAATGGTGTTCTAGTTCACCCCTGCCATCATACAAAGTAAGTTTAGGTGTCATGAATCTATACAAAGGAGTTGTAATTATTTGATGTGACAAAGGTGTATGTAAAATAACATGATAATCAAATGCATGTCATGGCATAGTAGCTCCCTGATCAATATGTAACACCTTAACTTGTAGAGAATGAATCTCATGCATAAGGGATTGCACATATGGAGAGGAAGAACTATCCATATGAGGTGTAGCTGATACTGAAGGTTGTCAAGTTAAAATAGGTAGTTGTAAAAGCTAATTTTCCCCCAAAATAGGTGTAATAATATTTTTATCTAGGGGATTAAAATATTCACCATTATTTGATTTGGTATTTATTTACATTATGGCTTTAAAAAGGTGTTCATGATCATGGGGATAGTCTTGAAGTCTATCTTTGAAACTTTATAAAATCTCATTCTTATTGACTATAACATTTTCATTGTTAAGTGGGGGGGATAGTGTACCAATTCCCATCTTGTGTATCATTTTGATCTTGAGTACTTTTTGAGTAACGAGTTGTAGCTTCACTTTGTTTTGATTTATTATTTTGATATATAACATTGATTTCCATAAATTGACTAGGTGAAGATGCATATACATGATTGACACTAGTGTACCCTAGGGGATTTTGTTTTGCAATATGATTTTCTAATGTTATAATCATATAGTGTAATAGTTTATTCAAAGTTATAAATTTTTAAATAAACTTTCTCATACTAATAGTTTTATCCCTTAGAGTCTCACAACTGCAAACCCCAGTTACTTTTGATTGAACATGTATATACATACCCTATAGAGAAGAGGTGGATCCAAGAATAGGATGAGAAAAACATTAGTAACAATAATACAAGTTTATTCATCTTATGGATGAGTGATAGCATGGAAATGGTTAGAAGTAAATTAGCTATCACCCTCATGGATATGAGGAGGAGAAGGATATTCTTTCCTATTCATAAGACATGACATTGAAACTTGAAACATGGTTGTTAACTTATGTAATAGATCCTCTATGTATGTAAGGATTTTTTTCTTAATTGAATTTCACATAAAAATTTAATAACATGATATAGATATAATGAAATGTAACATAAATTTTAATTGATATAAAGCATTATGTACATATGTGTTTATGTCATATTTGAATTCATTACAAATGAAATAGAATCAACATGCAAGTGAAGCTAGAAAACTTTGTTATAAAAAGTGAGAAACTTCATCTGTGATTATTATCAGGATTTTGTGAAATGTAAATCATAAAATATAAGGATATAAATTATAAATGTGGGTCCTAGAAATATTGAAACATAAACCCTAGGGTTATCTAGTGTTAGGGTTTGTGAACTATTCAAAGTAAGTCAGGTTTACCAAATGATTAAACTTTTTAGGGTTATGGAGTTTAAGACCTATATTATTAAAGGTATGAGTATAGTAAATTAATTTGTAAATATGCATTAAATATATCCAATGATATTTAATATAATTGAGTTAGTTTAAGCTTTTCAAAAATAATAATAAATAATGCAAATAAGTACTTAGATAGAAATTGAGTAAGATAAGAGATCTAAACACTACAAACTAGGATAGGAGTTGATCTATGTGTCAAGAAAATGATCTAGGTGTCAAAACCCTTCCTAAATATTAGTGACATAATTGGATATTAGAATCACATGGAACTAGTGTATATTCTTTGGCACTAGTGTCCTCTATGTAAAACTATTATGAGCTCTTGAGTGTACTTGTGTTTGGGTTTGCCAAGCTTGCTCTTGTGTACACAAGTTTTGAATCCCTATAGGTGACCTAGTTTAACTAATTTTGTATGAAAACCCTAAATATCCATATTTTTAGGGCATCTAAATGGCACAACTAGTAATGTGTGTTGTTAGTAGGATTGAATATGGATTCATAACCTTGATTGTGAATAACTTATTCTGAGTTTGTTTGTGTAATTTGCATATAGTGGATAAAGGGTTATAATTTGTGGATACATACTATTTTAGAGATTATTTGGTTCTTAAAAGAGGTTTAGGATGACCCTATGTGGTGTTTGATTTGAAAATATATCCATTTGAGATAAAAGGAGGGAAAAGGATAATAGTACCCAAATTGGGACACTAGCGCCATAGGGTGCTAGTATCCAAATTATGGTGCTAGTATCCATGTGGTAAAACCTAAGGAACTAGGGGATACGATGTTAAAATGAGGGTTTAAAATTGATTTAGGGATGTTTAGAAATGTATTTATCCCATATGAAGGATAGATAAGAATCTAAATAGGCCCTAAGATAGTTTTAGGGCTAAGATAGGGATGGATGGTCTAAAGTAACACTCTTGTCACTCATGTCAATTTTAGATGATTACACTTGTTTTCCATAGCTCACCCTAGGGAATAAACTTAGTAAATTAGTTATTCAAGTTTTGTATTTTATAATCACTAATAAATGGTCTAACTTATTTTAGATTCTTATTTTATGTAGTCATCTAAAATGCCATTTAATGTAAAGAGTGTCACTTGAGACTACCCCATCCTTAGCTTAGCCCTAGACCTATCTTAGGGCCTCTTTTTATCTTTTTATAGATTCAATATGTGTCTATTCCTTGCCTATATATACCAAGAGTTGCATTAATCCTTCACTTAGGCTTCCCAAATTGTTTCCCACATGTGTTAGCTACTTGGATAATATCATGACCCTTTTGGTCTATAGTGTAGTGCACTATTGGAAAAGGGAATAATAATATTGAGATATTTATTCTTTCTCCCCTAATGGATATATTTCAACTCCCCTAAGCATCTTAGGTTGGTATATAATAATTTCATGTCTTGATAAGCATTAAAACACTATATAAATACCACTCTCATTCATTTATCCCTTAGATGGTGATTCTCACAAACTCAAAAATAATTGTGAAAATTAAGGTTATTGAACCCTTTTTACTTTTATTTCTATATACATCATTATACAAAAAATTAGAGTTTAGTTTTATTTAGATTTCTAGTTTCAAGTTATACTCAAATCATTTAAATTGGCATTCACACTTAAGTATACTAGTATCACTCTCACATACACCAACACTTATTGGGATAACCACATTGGGATTGATATGCTTCCAAGGTATTAGTATGTAGTAAATTCTAAAAACATGGGGTGTTAAGGTCATGACCAACATACCATAATAACACCACTTTTAGTACACTTGTGTTCATCAAAACTCTAGAAATCATGGAGGCTTAGGTTTCCATAGTGAAGTTAGTCAAAATTAAAGACATAAGATGATCTAGGCTTGATCATGCAGGTATAGGATTTATATAATAAATCAAAGGTATACCCCAAATTTTACTAATTTATATATAAAGGGTTAATTACACTACATTGAAGATTAATAGTGTAGTGTATTATTGGTAAAGAGGGCCACATTACTATCTAAAAAATGGTTTCAACCCCTGTTCTCTACTGATGACACTTTGCATTACTCCTACATCACTTTATAACTACCACTTATTTGTTCCCATCATATTTTTTAGCTAAGTACACCATTTTTAATTAATTTTTTTATAGGTTAAGTAAGCAAATAAATTATTGTAAAAACCAATGGCTATTGATATTATAGTATTTCACTCCCTAATTTACATACTCAACTCTTGTATGTATTTAGGGTTTGACATTAATTACCAATATATTTAAATCATTTGGTGAACTTGACTTACTTTGAATAGTTCCCAAACCCTAGACCTAGATGCTCCTAGGGTTTGTATCCTTATTTTTCCTATTTCTATTTGCTATGTTAGGCTTTTTAGATTTCATATATTTTGTTTTAGTGACATTGTTTTTTTTTTGTTTACTATATTCCATCTAAGAATTATATATATATTTATTTAAGGAAAAGTGTTAGGCATAGTTGTAATCCTATAGAGCATACCTATATTCCTTCCATTCAAAATTATACCATGGATAAAGGACCAGTTACAACTCCCCTAATTGATCCTTCACATATTTATTATGTGGAATTCAATGGTAATACTTCAAAACATGATAAATACAATCAATATCTTAATGATACACAAGATGGGACTTAGGACACAATCCCCAACCTCCATCATGAAAATAATATAATCAATAAGGATGAGATATTAAAATGTTTTAGAGATAGAAATTGGAAATAACCCCATGATCATGTATACATTTTAGAATCTATATCATAAATAAATAAGACATTGCTTGGTTAATCCTCTAACCCCATAGATCTTAATATTATTATATCTAATATTGGGGTAACTCAGATTATACAACATCCTATTATAAAAAGCCAACTCTTACTAGTTGAAACACATCCTATAGTTCATACACATCCCTCCTCCTAGCATGTACAACCCCTCAGGTAAGAGATCCATTCTGTATAGGCCAAGGTGTTACATCTTAAAGAGGGTGCCACTAGAGCATATCATTCCTTGGAATCTATTATTATCTTAGATACACCATTGGAATAACATATAAAATTAACTCCTTTTACATCCATATCTATATCACCCAAGCTTATTGTGTAAAATGGTAAGGGTGGCCTAGATCATCATATACATTATTTTCATATAACATATTTGGATCATGTGTCTAATTATTGGTTCCTAACCAATTTTTTCCCTCATAGTTTAAAGGACTATGGACTAAAATTGTTTTATAATCTCCCTAATTAGTACATTACAACATTTAAGCCACTTGTAGATATGTTTTGGCACATTTTTTATCAACATCAATGAAAAAGTTTTGTGTTCTCATATTTCTCAACTAAAACAAAAATATAATGAGCTAATAGCTAAATATATATTGTGATATAAAACAATATTAGAAAAGATGATTATCCCCATTATAGATAGATAAATCCATGGTATATTCAAGAAAATCCTATTAATAACATTACATGAATATATATTATTCAAAAAAGTATTGTCATTTATAGATTTATGCCATATGGTGAAGGAATGGGAATTGAAAATTCTCTCCATGGGAAAAATAAAGTACATATCTATATCAAGTTCCACTAATAAGAGTTCAAATAAGATCCCATATAATGTAAGTTCAGATGACAATAAGAATGAGAAAAATATGACAATCAACATAACCTCAGATCTAACTCCTCATTTGGTATTATTGCATCTTCCAAAGAGAACTTTTAAAAATAATCTTGAATCACCATCTCATGTTCTCTAGTGTTTTTTGGACTATACTCTCACTCCCATCAAATAGGTTGATATAACTTGCATCTTTCAAAGAATCATGATTCTAATGCATTTTACAATTATGAAAATACCTTTGACCATATTATAAACACATAAATTAGCTTATGATATAAGATCCAGTATTTTATAGAGGCTAATATCATTGATGTGATCACTCCTATATAAATACATAAATCACAACCAACTAAAGCAAAATCAATGAAAATATTTTTGAATCCATTTACAAAACATGCAGATGATGAGACAATATACACTTTAGGTGTTAATTATAATTATTAAGCACATCAATAACCAATATCATATCATGCTCATATAGTGAACAGACATATTATACATAATATCATTCATGTGTATCATACTACAGTTTTAGTTAGGCATATTATCACTTTCTCATAATAGGATATCATTAATGATGACTCAGATTCATATGCACTCTTTATACAAGCTCATATTGATAATCATCCTATTTATAATGTCATGGTTAAAAAAAATTCAAACATTAATATGTGTATTATTACACTTCTACATCACTTAGGATATTTAGATCAATATATTTATTCGATAGATATAAGTATTTATGGATTTAGTGGGAATGTACATAACTCCACTGGGGAGATCATACTTCCATTTCAAATTGGTCTCATATATGTGACCACTAGATTCATTATTGTACCTAGTTCTATAACATTCGATATGTTATTGGAGAGGCTTTGGATATAGCAACTTCATGCCCTTCACCATACATAAATGTCTTAAGTATATACATGCTAACCAAGTTGTTACTATTGAAGGAATTCCATACAATTATAATTTACCTAATCTATAGATATATACATAGTAGTCACCATTAATATTTTCACATATTACCCCACCTTAGATATCAGTTGATCCACTAGTGCAGGTGAGGTCTACTTCTATAACATTACCATGTATACACACTCTCCCATAGAGTTATTAGAGAGATCCCTATGTAAAATACATGTTATGGATTATAGAGAGCCTCTATATAACTCATCCCCACCTAGATCAGTTTTATTGAGTCCCATAAAATTCTACATAGAATATCCACACTAATTACCACTTATTACACTAGATATTTCCCAAGAGTCCCATAGTTCATAAGATAATTCAGTTAGCTCTATAGATCCATATACATACTTTGTAGCCAAATTTAACTGCATATTATTTAGTACATCTAGATATTAGATGTTAAATCCTTCCTTACATACCATGTGAAATCAATCTTCCTTTACTTTATACATGTCACCTTGATAATGAGTCTCTTGCAATATTCATTGGTTAGTATGTTCTCTTCTTACTTGTACATAGTTTCCTTGATCTTGATCCTTGTATCTATTTTGATTTTTATAATTATCATACATATATTATACATATAAAATACAAAAACAATATATTTTTTTCAAAAAAATAAATCAAGTATTTCTCAAAAAATACAAATTTTAGATTCTATGCATTTCCATGTTTACATTCCTTCTAGTTTCTAGGTACTACATATCCTGTCTAAGTTAGTATAATTAGTTTTATCATCAACACATGCTTCAATAGTTCCATTTTAGTGTTTTCAAACTATTTTTAGATAACTAGGTTGCACCCTTATTGATGTAGGATTGTTCAAACCATCCTCAAACCTATACTAACATTGGATTGACTTATAGGTTATGGGTTACTTGTTATCTATGATAAAAATATAGTTATATGGGGATATATCTCATAATTTATGTATTTAAATCTATTTATAATACCTAACTCTACCAGGATGAAAAGGTAAAAGAGAATCCATAAATTAAATCTACTCTAAAGTGTTGATGCACCAATATGATAATTTTATCCACTTAATGTGAACTAAAAAAACACTAATGGACAAAGAATAGGATTAAAAAACTATATAAAATGTTTTATAGGCATCAATATATAATTTAGAGGTTGATATTAAATGGATAAATCATAAGGGTAGTGAGACAAAGGTATTATTTTTTACTCTTAAAATTAAATCTCAACTCATACGTTCAACCATCAACATTCTAACACACTATACAACATGTATAAAACACTTATTGACATCTGCATGAAGGTAGTAGACCTAAAAAGGGTAAATTAAAAGACTTATGAATATCAAAAAATCAAAAACATAATATAAACTAGTCATATAAAAGCTAAAGTGATCCATTAGCTATCCAAGAGGTCTCATATGGTACAAATGAGGTAGTCTCCTCATGCCCTAGAGAGGGATACAATGCAAGACCATAAGGCCTAAATAAATAGTATATGGGGAGATAAAGAGAGTGAAATGTGGAAATAAATGGGTCATAAATGACCATGGTCCACTCCATTTGTAGTTACAATAGTGACAAATAGTCCTCTTTCAACCTTCTCCATGCATAAATGCTCCTTTAATGGCCCTTTTTTGGCATTAAAATGAGGTAATGGTGGATAATTAATATTTATTTATCCTTATAAAATGTTTTAACATTACCAAAATAGTCCAATACTCCTCCATATGGAAATTAAAATATGAATTGAAATTCAATTAGCCTCCATGAGGCATTAAGTAGCCCACTAGCCTTCTCATGCATATTAAATGGCCTTGAAAAAATGCTTTTATCTCTTATAGTGACCATGAGGATTGTATATTTTTCCTTAAGAATATTTACATGGAGTAATTTAGGTGTGTTAACCCTCTTATTAATTTGTTAATGTCATCTTTCAACTTTTGTTATTGATTAAGCAAGCCAATTAGGCCTATTAGACCTAATTGCTTGAATTTGTGTATGTTGGCTTCCATGAAACCCAAAAAATACCATATCAAACTATGTATTAGTGTGTTTTAGACCTGAAAAACCATCATTAACCATACTATAGGCTTATATAGGCATTTGACACTTGTAATTTCACTTCTCGTAGTTGACTAGTCCATCTTTCTCTAGTATGTATAGACTGGATATTTTGAAAGAAGTTATAGAGACATTTACAGGTGAATTATTTAGCATATTATGACTTGAGAAGATTAATAATTTCCCAAAACATCCTTTCCAAGGATTGAAATCATCCTAATGTGTCCTATACCCTTATTTATGCTTATTTTCTTGGAAAGATATAGTTTTTTGTCCATTACATATGGATTACGTAAAAATAAAACCCATTAAGAGGTTATCCTCTTACTTATCTATATGTTTCAATTGTTTCTAGGATCATTCCATTGGAACTTGGTTCCAATTCTTCATCATTTTATCATACTAGTCTATAATAGAGTTTTAGGAGGGTTTATATAGGCTTACCATCTTAATGATGGTTCATAAAGCTTAGGTTTTTAAGATCAAAATTATTTAAATTTATTTAAATTCCATACAGCCTCATAAAACCCTTTAAAATATTAGGTTTACATGCATATTGTGTGGGGAGATATGAATGTGAGATGATAGACTTGTAGTCCTCTACAAGCTTTTTGTATAGGACTGTAGTATTAGCATTTGTTCATAAAGGTGTGTCCCTTAAACCAAATACCTCTTCCATATATATTTATTACATATGGGTTTAAAAATTAACATATAATCATTTGTCATAAGTCCTTTTGTGGTGAGGATATGGACAACTAAAGCTACAACTTGAATTCATTGTGTAGGACTAAGTGACTCAAGTTAGTCATTCAGATTAATATGGCCTCTCTAATTTATTTCCCCTTACTAAAAATACATTTTAGGAATAATAAAATATTTTTAAACATTTTCAAGGTCTAAATTATACTTGGGAATGGTTTGAATGTACCTCAAGGTGATGTTGTGATTCCTAGGCCTAAGACAAGCTTTAGCCCTAAGAGGCCTAAATTGTGTTTTGGAGGTCTAAGTGAATTATAGTTGTTTTTAGTGACTATAAGATAATAATATCACCAAATTATCCTCTATTTTAATGTATTAAATTTCTCCTAATTAACAACAATTTTCTTTAGTCCTCTTCCTCAAGTCAGTGGCTATAAGTCACTATTTAGACTTGTTAAGTTATAATGTGTCTTGATAGTGGCATAGAATCTAGGTGATATTCAATGATTATTCAATATATATATATATATATATATATATATATATATATATATATAATTTTTATAGTATATTATAAAGGTTTTAAACCCCTCAATATAAATCATTTATTCAAACCTACCCTTGCATACCTTACATAGAATGTTTCTAAGGAACTACATTCATGTAACCCTAGGGGTCTGACTACATGCCATTTTACCACCTTGGAAGATTCTAGAATTTTTACCAAATATTTATTTATACATATTCATATCTAAAACTTCCATTCAATTCTCTAAATTAATTGAGTTGTGGAAAAGGATCTTTGTCTATTTATATCTTTAGGCCTACTAGGCCCAATAGCTTCTCAAACTCCTACCAATCTAAGCTTCCAAGGTCTCATCATATATTTTGACCTCTTATCAAATGTATAATACTTGAATTATTTTTTCTATGGATATATAATTTAGTCCTTTTAATTCCTTTACTAAGCATACTTCACTACAATTTGGATTGAGACCTAAGATTCTACTTGTGTGATAGTACTTGTAAGTCTGCCAAACTTGTACATGTGGTTTACTTATTCAAAAACATATTTAGGTTGATAAAATTGAATTTAATATGGATTATATGATTTATAACATTTATATATATTTCTAATTAAACTTACTTATCTTTATGTTACCCTCAAAATATACAAAAGGACCTCACATATTAGTCATACACATGTAGGTGTTGTTTTTAGGCCTCTAACTGATTAGACCCCACTTGAGGTGACTTGATATCTACATATCTCCTTGGGAAATATTTTCATATTGGTTATATCATTATATTAAATTTAAACCCTTTGAAATCTCCAATAAATCATCATAGGAGTATAATATTATATGTGCTCAAAGAGAGTCTTAACTGCATTCATGATTTTTAGGGCTAAGTTTGAGGTGTCTACCTTTATCAAACCCTATTTTCTCCATATAAATATTCCATAAATGAATTCATGGTTTCTCATTTCCATTCCTATATATTTGGATCCTCTTAAATCTCATCATACTCTTAGTAATCTTAACCCTAAAATCACACCCCTGCTCCCACTTCTCTACTGCAAGCTTGTGTATACACTTTATGGATATGATTAATCTTGAATTATTTTGAGTAGGTTTATCATGTGGTTCCTGATGAACCCTATTTAACTATGTCCCCTTAATTTCCATTCCCTTTCATAATAATATATATCCTCAAGATTATTCAATGTCTCTAAAACCTTAGACCAATAGTGGTATTCTCATTTTCTTAGCCTGCATTATGGGTGTTGATCTTAGGAGTTTTCCTTCATAATTTTATATTGAGGGGTAGGACCATAAGCCCAAATATATCATAGCTATAATTTTGATATCCATAACCTTACTTCATTACTATCTCAAGTTCTAGCTTTCACATACTACTCAACATCATTATCAAAGCTAATGAACGATGGTTTTAGGTGGTCATTAGCTTCTCTAATAGGGAATATCACCTATATGTGTCTAACTTTCATTCATCTCATGGTTATTTATGATTTTGAGGGGTGTCAAGGTTTATTTATCATGGTATATATTTGGAATAGAGGGTGGATGAGTGAATGAGGATATTTGTAGAGTGATGAATAGGTGGAATCATGAAAATAGGGTTGAGACATAATGACAATGTAATGAAAATAGTTTGAAACGTTATAGGTGTGAAAGAGACATGAAATGAAACATGATAATCATCCTAATACACCTACAATGAAACTTAAGGATGCTAACACATATACCTATGAGAACATAATAGATTGGAGGTAGGAAAAGGGCACATACAATCCAAAAATGCAACCTTGGAATCTCCAAGAAACCTTAAAATTGAGTAAGAACCTTAATCCTTGTTAAACTAATTATGTGACTATTTAGAGGCAAGTAGGGTTGTTTTAGGCTTATGAGGCTATTATGGAGGTTGAGGAACTTTTTCACAAGGACATGATGATGACATTTTATGATTATAACACCTATTTCCATGTTCTCAACTACATTTGAAGGCTCTGAAGATGACATTATGTAGCACACAATCTTGAAAGATAGTGAACTCCAGATGCATATGAATTACTTATTTGAAGACACCCTTTAAGATGGTAGGAAACTATTGGACCTCAAATTTATGAAATAGGAATTGCGAAGATTGAAACACTCTCACATTCCTTCACCACTATTAACTCCTAAAAAAACACACAAACACTCTATTTATTATTGAAATCTAACTGCAGACTACAAACCCTTCAAGTTTTGATGTTTGTTGGTTCCATAATCTCACATGTGTGAGGAAAAATCTAAAAATACTATGAATTGTTCCTTCAATACATGAGAAAAATATCAATAATTGGTTTGACCATACAAGCCATAAACTAATGAAAACCATTATATTCCATTTTTCCTATGTTGATGAAGATACTAAGTAGATCACTCCACTTCTTAGCATATGTTTATATTTATTAGGGGAATAAACTTGTAACTAATTCCCATGACTTGAATTTCAAGGAGACCCCTTACTCTATCCAAGATAGTATCCCATGATATAATCTCTCATGTCCATACTATACATAAACATGAAGGGTTTTCTAAGTTTAGAAAGAGGGTAGATGAAGTGAAGGACTAGTTTTTTGTGTGTTAGACATAATTTCATCATGAAACTTGTATGAGAAATTACATATATACCACCTACAATCTTATAACTCCCTATATATGGATGAGTTTGTAAAATTATGTAGAAATGCATAAATCATCTAAAAATGTCTATCTTTCCACCATTTTCTCCGTGTTTCAATATGGGAACCACCATTTTAGGGACAAATTAAAGTTATCTTGAGTTAATAAACTCTTTTCAAACCATACATATGGCAGTGGGAAGTGGAAAAGTCACAATTTGGCACATGGAGCCTATTTGACTAGTGAAAAGGTGTAAATGGGTCTCAAAATGGGCTTTTAGGACTATGAAACATATAAGTCATGTCAATATGACATGAATAAGACCCTTTTAAAACCCATTTTAATTTAATTTGATCAAACACTTCCCTTTTATAAGGTATTACAATGTAAATAGCCTTATATGAAGTGGTTTGAGGGGTATTTTATGATTTAAAGGGTTAGATGAGGTGCTAAATGGGATTAGATGAGTACATCATGGAAAATGAACTTGAATACACTATTAATCTTTATATTATGATCTTAAACAATGTTTGAAATACCATTACTAGACTTCTAATACATATTGGCACTTTGTTTACTAACTCCAAGATCACAAGGACTATTGTCACCTCACCAATAGACTCAAGACATTTATGACACAAATGATTTAAGTATGAAACTATGACATACCAGTGACACTTCTCATCCATACTACCAAGGCTCAAAATAGGACCAAAATGGACATGATCATGTGGGATATCACCATGAGAAAGATAAGATAGTTATCATCCAAATTTTTTTTATGTTAGGGGTTGGCATTTGGCCTATGAGGAAAAAATGTAAATAATTATTATAGGAATTTAGTCCTTTAAATAGATATATATTTTCTATATTGAGGCATTGGGGGCCTCATAAACACAACTTTTAGTTTTCTAGACTATATATTTATATACTCCATATCATAGATCTAACGTTGATTATATATTTATATTAATCATCCTATACTACACTAAATATTTTCCACCTAATTCTATTATATACTTAACTTATGTACATATTTTTTCTTTTATGGATTCATACCATATGATTATGCATACCTATATTTATAGCATTACTAATTTAGATTTGATTGTGTCTATTTTCTTATACATCTACTCAAGGGCATTTGAATATTCTATTATTTTATGGCTTTAAGATAAGTTCTTTCAATGTGTGTATGATTTAGACATGTTCCCATGTCCTTGTGTGTGCTTCTTGATTATGTATAAAAATATTTGAACATGTCCTTCCATGTTGATCTAATCTAACCTTGATTTCTCTTTTCATATGTAGACATTTAAACATGCTAATGTATGTATTTATTTTTCATAGATAGTGACATTTTCCCATGCCCCTTTTATTGTTGCCCCTTGGCCTACTTTGTGTGCCCCATGTGTTTGTATGTATGCTTTAATTTATGTTCATGGCCATCATACTTGTATCTTTATTATTTATTTCACATCCAGTTTGAGATACCATGAGGGACCCCATGCATCTTCCATACTTCTTTGGGTTCCTTAATGGACATCATGCCCCATTCCATACATAGTTTACTCAAATTATATTCATATTTTCTATTAATATGTATGTTTTTATTTTAATATCTATTTTAATAACCTTGTGAATGCAAGATCTAAATAAATCATACATTACCAACTTATGCTCAATATCTTTTACATTATGATGTTATGTATACACATTATATTTATTTATCATGTAGATATCATAAATTTTTCATCAAACATACATGATGTATAACTTTAGTTTGAGGATATATTTTACATATGTTCACTAACACCCATAAAAAGAGGGGGAATTCACAAGGGTTTGTCATAGAGATTAGGCTATCCTACTACACTCAAAACACATTTTTCAACATGTAAACATATATTATAGATCTCAGACTCAAGAAAATATAGTTAAATTCAATCACACATAGATTGGTCTTAGTTTTTATATAAAAAACACTTTTGGACAATAGCAAAATACATTACCAAAAACTCAATGTGCTATAGTCACCCACCATGCTATTGATAACTAACCTCAAAATTTGAAAATTCTAGAATTATCAAAAAGGAACAACATGTATAGTTTAGTTTTTTAATAGTTTTAGTCGTATATTATCAAATATGCTCAATATATAATCAATTTATACACATAATTATATAGGTTTGCTCAGATTGGGGGCATCATGATTTGCATGATCACTCCCATTTTAGTTTTAGATATGCATAGACATAGATTAATATGACTTAGATTATATCCCATATGCATAGATTTTAGAATTTGGGGTATGTGTGGGGCACATTGATTATGTATTCCTAGTTTTACACCAATTCTCTCAAATGTAATGACAACTCCACATCATTTTCCATGTTATATACTTCAAACACCATATAAACTAGTTTAACACTAGGATTACACCAAATTAATGTGTAATTATGTCTATAGAAGTTGGCATTCATGAGTGTCCAAGAGTCCTTTTACATTCATGAGTGTCCTACAATTGTTTTACATTTTTGAATGACCCATCAGCCATTTTAAATTTCAAAGTTTCTATGTGGACCAAAGTTATCTTACATAGTTTCACATTCATATTCGTATACTAAACATGGGTATTCAATGATAGAGTCATAGAATACTTGAGTTCTTGAAACACCTACATGAGAGGATTGGACAACTAATAAATCTAATCTAAGTTATTCATAGATTATGATCTACCAAATAGGGGTGGGTAATGATGGATTCAAGTCCAATTTGAGTTCTTGAGCCTCCCAGACATGGGGATTGGGAAAGTCATCAACCATGTCTAAGTTATTCACTATTTGATCACCATCTACACACACCAAGATTTCACTAAGTTTTTACATTAGTTCACATACCTAGTGAGGTGTATTTATTCCTTTCCTCTCTCTCACATATATTTACATAGTTTTGTATTTGATTTTGATATATATTAAGGAATAATTCATATATGTTTCATTTTTAGGACATACAATGGAGCACAATTCTTAGACTCAAACCCAAAGTCATAGGCTTCACCTCATAGGTAATTCTAGGTACATTTTTATTTCATTTATCCTAATCATTTCACTTTTTTGCACTTATAGAATAAAGGGGGGAATTTAATCATCTAAAATATTGTTTAATGTGATAAGTGTCACTTAAGACCACCCTATCCTTAGCTTAGCCCTAGACCTCTCTTAAGGCCTCTTTTGATCCATTTAACGCTTTAATGTGTGTATATCCTGTTGGGTGAATATTTTGTCAGCTAGTTAACTAGTGACAAAAATAGTTCCTATCACCACAACATAGGGATATGGGTCATCCTAGTGTGCAACTTTACTACATCAACTAGAGACAAATCTTTCCTCTCATCAAGGGGAGGTTCCCTATTAAATATGCAGAGCTATATACAATATAGATAAGTAGAAAGTAAGACACAAGGGTGGGACAAACCATCCATCTATCTTCTTTCAAAGATGATGCACACAAACAAAGGAGGAAAACTTGGATATAAATGCTGAAGGCACTTCTCTTCTTTTAGAAGTGTCCTTACAAGAAATAGGAGGAGTTTCTTTCAGATAGTGAAATAACTAGTGATATAAAAGACATAGTAATAGCAAGATGAAACAATGTGCAAAGTATCCACCTCAACTACTTAAAGAGTATATCATAAAGGAAAATGGTGTCACAAAGTCACCCTAGAATCCTCAACACAAAAAGAAAAGGAAAAGAAATATTGAAATCAATTGTGAAAGCACAAAGTCTTCCCATAGTTGGTTTCAGGACACTTCCCTATCACCTTCACTAATTCTACATACTAAATTAAATTAATAAGGACACCTTCAAGTGACACAAGTCAGAACAACACAAAGTCTATGAAAAACTTGCTTTCTCATTTAGATAACAATGGAAATGAAATTACAACCTGAACTCAAAGTCTCAATTTTTTTCTTTCAAAATGGGTAGAGTTTCACTCTTGTAAAATGAAAAGTATCATTTGTAACAAATGAGAGATTACAATATATAGTTCTCCAAGAAAGACTTCGGTGCTTAATTTATATATAATAGCCCATCCTATGCATTCAATGCCTTGAATGCATTTCTAGGTTTGTCAAAGGACTGTGTTGAAAATAGGGTAGTTGTCTTAACTATGGCATGTCATTTCATCCCATCTATCTTCTCCCAAGTCTAGATCATCTAGTCTATCCCCTCTGATATTAGCGCAGCTATCCATTTTGTCTTTACTTCATGGGAGGAAAAATAGGTCACGTCTTTAATTTTTGCAAGCTAGAAAATCTACTTGACAGACTATTCCAACTACCAGAATAATTACTACATAGATATTTTCCTCTTTGTTCTCTTTCCACTTTTGTCTTTTCCAGCTTTATCTCTTCTTGGAATTTAAGCTCCCAGGCTATCTTTTTAGCTAGTCGCTTGGTTCTTCCTTCAAGTTCCACACTTTATTTGAATTTCAATGGATATTCCCTTACCTTAAATTTGAGATCTATGGGAACATCACTGGTTGACTATTTCAATGGTTTGGGTGGCCTTCTCGGCTCCTTGCTTCAATTACTTTATTGGTTCAATCACTTTCTTGCTCCTTGTTTGAACCATCACTTTCATTTGAACTTGCCTTTGGAATCATCCATGTTGCTTCTCTCTTTGCTTGAGGCCACCTTTGAAATTTTGAACCATGTTAAACCATTGAACTTTGAACTCTTTTGATTCAAAGTTCAATCAGTTCATTGGTTTATTCTATGTCTCACTCAAACACTAATTCCTTTATCTTTTTAAGCTTTGGTTGAACCTTTGAACCTACCGATTGAACCAACTAATTGAACCAACTTTGGTTCAACGGTTCAATGGTCCAATCAATTCATTCTTCATTATTTGGCTAAGTGTTGAACCCATTTCTTTCCTAAAGAGTCCATAGAAACCAACCTTGAGAGTCCATAGATTTGAGCCTGCCTACAAAGTTCATAGATTCAAGCCTATAGACTCCATAGATTCAAGCCTACAGAGTCCATAGATTCAAGCCTACAGAGTTCATATTTTTAAGCTAGTACAGTTTGTAGATTTTTGGAAAGCTTGAGAAATGATGAACCTAAATGCTCAAAATAATTTTTGAAAGGGGAAGAGAGGATTTTGGTCTGTAGGACCAAAATAGTTCAAATGTTGTCCCAAAAATGAGTGATATTTTCTGGGGGACAATGGCTCTAGTTTAGGAACTTCCTTTAGATGAGAACTTGGAATAGCTAAGGGGAGTAGAAACTAGAATGTCTAGTGCCTTGAAGTGTGCCATTAGGCTATAGAGTTGAGCTACCCAAAAAGGAAGGCTCCAAAAAATTAAAATGAAAAGCACAAAATAGAACAAAGACTTTACAAATATACAAATGTATAGGTGAATTTATTTCATACTTCAAGAATTGAAGTACCTTAGATGCTACCCCTTGAGAGGTAGTGAAAATAGCCTTATGTCTTGATAAACCAGCAAGAAGCCATTTTGCCCCCAGAATTGGTGACAGGCAAATGGAACTCTCCACCAAAAATTCAATATCCTATGTCTTCCTCTTGGTTCTCTTCTCTTGATGCCCCTTGGCAAGACTTACTTTATAGTCTAAGAACCATGAATCATGGTTCTCCTTTAGAGTCCCTTTTTCTAATTCTGATGGGTAGTAACCTGGTCTATTACGATAATTTGATATTCTGATAGTTTAGTCCAGAACATGTCTTGATTGTCCCCTTCAAACACTTGGCAGACCACCGAATCAGCATCTCCTTTGTCTCAAGTAGCTCCCCATTCGAGTAACAGAGATTCATACTTGGTAGTGTTGTTGGTGTTGCTAAACTACAACTCATGTAAAGAAGGAAGAATATCCCCCTTAGGAGATATCAACACCAACTTGGCCCCAACACCTTAGAGGAATTACTGCCATCCATTTCCTAGATCCAAATATCACCAAAAATGGATCTTTTGTCAGATTTCTCTTCATTAGAGATGGAAGACCCTTTTTCATTTGTACTGTGCCCTACCAATCCTTTTGGTGTCTAGTTTAAATCAATTCCTAGATCACCACCTACCATAATTTCATCTCCAGGAACATGGATGTCCTCCATGGTCAAGAAGTAATCACCCTTGCTTGAAAACTCAAATAAAATTTGAGCTTCAAGGGCTGACATTTGGGTCCTGACATCTTGTACCAACTTGTCCAATTGATTAAGGTTGGATTACAGGACTTCAAATTTAGTCATTTGACTGTTGGTCTTTTTGACATGATCATTTATGTCAAATGACTGAATTGGACTAGGCCAAGAGGATGGGAATTCATCCTTTTGGTTTTTAGGAGGGGCGGGAGGACTAGATTGTGAAACTGAAGTAGAAGTTTCGTAACTATTTGGGATACTTACTTCTTTAGCAACCACTGGGTCCTTTGGCTAGAAAAATAGAGGGTTTCCATGTTTAGCAATTAAAATTGCTTGTTGAGGTCAATTTTATATTTTTCATTTATTAGCTTGTTGAGTTGACTAGTTCTAGGACCAGGGGAACACATCATATGGTCCCTCATCTGCATCACCTTCACTTCTGGGTTCATCCTAGTAATCTAGGAAACTAATGATGGAGTCACTAGCTAACTCTTCTTGATCCTCTATGAAGAGGTTAGCATTATTTTCTTGATTAAACTTAGGTTGGAAAGAGAAATCATGCTCTATTTCCAAATATCCAACTACTGAGTTGGCTAGAGGTGTTTCAATGGTGAGGTTCCTCTATGGAGGAGGAAGCCAATTTTGTTATCCCTAATTCCTAGTAGCATTGCCTTGGTATGCATAATTTTGAAATGTCCTCCTAAGTATATCTCTATATGCAGGATCAGATGACATCCCTTGCACCATTTTCTTTTTGAGAGCTAGCATCTCATTTTCTAGCTTTTGTACCATTGGGTTAGTGGTGACTACAGGTGAATACTCAAAAGATGAAGAGGATTTACCTTTATTAGGGTCTCTCCTTATCTTTTCTACCAAGATAAGGTCATCTTCTACCTCAGTAGCCAAGTCCTAAGCATCCTCAAGGTCTATATATCTAGCTTATCTCAACAAAAAACTCACTTTATGTAGCTGTGAGTTGATGAAGAAACACATGAGATTCTAAGGTGTCAGTTGGGCGATCATGGGAATCCTGTGCCTCAACTTGTTAAACCTATAAATGAAGTCCCTCATAATATCATGGGGATCCTTCTTCATTTTTGTGAGCTAGGCTAGTAGGGCATGTGCATCCTCTGTTGGCCTCAACCTAGCTTTAAATTTAGCTTAGATAGTGTCCCAACCAGTCACTGATCCAGTTTGAAAATGGTAAAACTAGTTTATAGTAGCACCTTGTAGTGTCTCCATGAAAATCTTGACTGCCACGTCTTCAAATTCCACCCCTATCACACCACAAGATATGTTAAAAGTTGTAATGTGTTCATCAGTGTGAACTCTCCCATCACCAAAGAATTTGGGGAAACTCTTTCTTAATCTGAGTGGTAGCTCATGTAGTGGTGGAGTTAGATTAAGTGGGCCAAAAGAGTTACCCCAAGGGCCTCGAACTACCATGATGATATTATGAAAAATGGGGATAATGCATCTGGGTGGAATGGCCAGATTATAGGACAAAAATGGAAAAGAATTAGCCCTGGTTCAACTTGAGGATTGAGGCTTCAGACTGTGCACTCTTTTCCAGTGACTAGTTTTACAAACCAAGTAAAATAATGGAAATGGAGATGGAGGATGGTAAGGCTAATGATAATGGGTAAGACATGGAATGGAGTCACCAGACTCTATAATGGATAAGGGTTATAATGATTATGAGTAAGACACAGGTGATGTTTCAATCTAAAACTTGAGGTTCCAAATTGTACAAAATTACTGTGTCCCCAACAGAGCTACCAAAAACTATAGGGTGAATATTTTGTTAGCCATCTAACTAGTGACCAAAATAGTTCCTATCACCATAGCATAGGGAGATGGGTCATCCTAGTGTGCAGATTTACTACATCAACCAGAGACAAATCTCTCCTCTCATCAAGGGGAGGTTTCTTATTAAATAGGCAAAGCTATATACAATATAAATAATCAAAAATTAAGACACAGGGGTGGGATAAAGCATCACACTATCTTCTTTTAGAGATGATGCACATAGACAAAGGAGAAAAACTTGGATATAAATACTGAAGGAACTTCTCTTCTTTCAGAAGTGTCCTTATAGGAAATAGCAGGAGTTTCTTTAAGATAGTGAAATAACTAGTGATCAAAAGGGTGTAGTAACAACAGGATGAAATAGAGCACAAAGTCTCCACCTCAACTGGTCAAATAGTATATCATAAAGGATAATGGGGGCACAAAGTCATCCCAAAATCCTCAACACAAAAAGAGAAGGAAAACATAGATTGAAATCAATTATGAAAGCACAAAGGCTTCCCATAGTTGGTTTCAAGACACTTCCCTATTACCTTCACTAATTCTATGTACCAAATTAAATGAATAAGGACACCTTCAGATGACACAAGTCAGAACATTACAAATTTTGTGAAAAACCTACTTTCTCATTCAGATAACAATGGAAATGAAATTACAACCTGAGCTCAGAGTCACAATTTTTCTCTTTCCAATGGGCAAAGTTTCACTCTTGTAAAATGAAAAGTCTCCTTTGTAACAAATGAGAGATTACAATATATAGCACTCCAAGAAATACTTGGGCACTTGTTTTCCATAGAATGGCCTATGCTATGCATTCAATGTCTTGAATGCATTTCCAAGTTTGTGAAAGGACTACATTGAAAATAGGGTAGATGTCTTAACTATGTCATGTCATTTCATCCCATCTGTCTTTTCTTGAGTTTGGATCATTTGGTCTATCCCCTCTGATATCAGCGTAGTTCTCCATTTTGTCTTTACTTCATGCAAGGAAAAGTAAGCCACGTCTTTCATTTTTTCAAGCTAGAAAATATACTTCACATACTATTCCAACTACTGGAATAACTACTACATAGATATTTTCCTCTTTGTCCTCTTTTCACTTTTGTCTTTTCTAGCTTTGTCTCTTCTTGAAATTTAAGCTCCTAGGCTATCTTTTCAGCCAGTCACTTGGTTCTTCCTTCAAGTTCCACACTTTATTTGAATTTCAACAAATATTCCCTTACCTTAAATTTGATGTCTATGGGGACGTCATTGGTTGACTGTTTCAACAGTTTGGGTAGCCTTCTTGGCTCCTTGATTCAATTGCTTTATTGGTTCAATCACTTTCTTGCTCCTTGGGTTAACCATCGCTTTCATTTAAACTTGCCTTTGGAATCATCCATGTTGCTTCTCTCTTTGCTTGAGGCCATTTTGTAACTTTTGAACCATGTTGAACCATTGAACTTTGAACTCTTTTAGTTCAAATTTCAATCGGTTCATTGGTTTATTCTGTGTCTCACTCAAACATTGCTTCCTTTATCTTTCTAAGCTTTGGTTGAACCTTTAAACCTACCGATTAAACCAATCAATTGAACCAAATTTGGTTCAAGAGTTCAATTGTCCAATCAATTCATTCTTCATTATTTGGCTAAGTGTTGAACCCATTTCTTTCCTATAGAGTATGTAGAAACCAACCTTGAGAGTCTATAGATTTGAGCCTACCTATAGAGTTTGTAGATTTAAGCCTTTAGAGTCCGTAGATTCAAGCCTGTAGAGTTCATAGATTCAAGCCTATAGAGTCCATAGATTCAAGCTTGTAGAGTTTGTATATTCAAGCCTACAGGGTTCATAGATTTCTAGAAAGCTTGAGAAATGAAGAACCTGAATGCTCAAAACAATTTTTGAAAGGGGCAGAGAGGATTTTTATTTGTAGGACCAAAATAGTTCAAATGTTATCCCAAAAATGAGTGATATTTTTTTGTGGACAACATATCCCTTGCATAGATATACCAAGATCCACATTAAGTCTTCACCTAGGCATCATAAAACCTTTGTCACATGTTCCAACCACCTTAACAATAGTGCAACCCTTTTGGTCTATAGTAAAATGTGTTATTGGAAATGGGGAAACTCTATTGATCATTAGCATTTTTCACCCCTGATGGATATATTTCCACTACTTGAATCATATTAGGGTCAACATAGAATCATTTTATGCCTTCATAAGCATAATAACATTATATAAAGACCACTCTCATTCATTCATCCCTTACATGGTGATTATCATGAACAAGCTTAGAAATATTTATGCAAATTATGGTTATTTATACCTATTTACCCTTATTTTTAAATACATATAGCGTAGAGCTTAGTTTTACTCAAATTTAAACTTTAAAGTCACACACAAAGAATACAAATTGAAATTTATACTTAGGCATACTAGATTCACTCTCACTTGTACCAACACTTACATTAGAAGAACTATATTGTGCTTTATCCCATTTTGATGTATTGGTATATAGGTAATTATCAAGATATGGGATGTTGAGGTCATATACAACCTACCCTACTAACTCCATTATTTTTACACTTATGTTCATGAAAATCCTAACAAGCATAGAGGCTTAGGGTTTCATAGTAAATTCAGTGAAAATAAAGCACATACAATGATCTAGGTCAAAATCACATAGGTATAAGATTCCCAAAATGGATTGAAGTTCTACCCCAGATTTCACTACCTTATTTAAAAAGGGTGAATAACATTGTAGAGAGAATTAATAACATAATTCAATATTATAAAAGAGGCTTTTACTACTATCTAAAGAGGTTTTTAACACTTGTTCTCTATTAAAGCCACTCTACACTACTCCTACATCACTTTACAACTTGCTAATTATCTAATTTAGTTATATTTTCTAATTAATTACACCCTTTTCAATTCATTTTTATTTATAGGCTAATCAATCAAATGAATTATTTTACAAATTAGTGGTTGTCATTGTAGTTTATTATTCCCTAATTTACATACTTAACTCTTTTATCTACTTAGGTTTTTACATTAATTCCAAAAATAGTTAAATCATTCTATATAATGGCATGTTGAATGCGCCTTGATTCATCCCACACTATCTTATAGACAATTCAAATTATTCTACTTATAAAAATTAACCTTGTAACCAAATTAATTCACTCTTTTTAAATAAAAAATTGAGTAATTTTTGTCACAAGTCAATATATCAAAATCAAAATGTAAAACTATTAAATCAAAGTTAATTTCGGTTAAATCACCTTTAACAATATTGAAATAATTGTCTATTCTATAATTTTCCTATTATTTATCTTAGATATGAAATCAAAGGAAACTTTAGTGAAACCATTGTTGGTAGTGGTGAAATCATGTTATTCTCTTTATATCTATTTTTTGTGTAGGTCTTAGTTATGAAATCAAAGGAAAATTTAGTGAAATAATTATTAGCAATGTCAAAATAATGTTATGCTCAATCTTTCTATTTTATGTGTAGATTAACTTTAGCAATTTCATTGAAATTATCTCTAGCAATGACGAAATCATTTCCCTATTCTTTCTAACTATTTATTTTGTGTAGGCCCAAAAAAAAAATTTGAATAAAACATCAATGGAATAATTATTATTATTGGTGAAATTATGTTATCTCTTTCTATCTATTTTATGTGTACATCAACTTTGGTGAAATCATAGCCAATTTTAGTGAAATCATCTCTAGTAACAGTGAAATCATGTTTCTCATCTTTCTAACTAGTTCCTTTATGTAGGACCAAAAAATTAAATTGAAGAGAACTGTAATGAAATTGAATTCAAGATCAGTGAATTCATTGGTTAGAGTGGCAAACTCATTTTCTAGAACTATAAAATCATATTACTATAAAATTAATACCTAAACAAACTTATTTTCAATCTATTTGATAGCTCAAAAAAAAATTTCAAACTTATAATCATTTGTGTGTTAGGAACATAGAAAAATAGGGAGTGTTTGATGTCAAAAAGAGTGTTTTTACTTCACAAAACATTTGATTTGGGCTTAAAAAGAATTCACATTTCAGCTACATTATAAAAAGAACATTATTTATTTTCCAATCTTTTTCCTTTCATGAAACTTATATTTTGCTTCTTTTTATTTAAGTGTATTGTGAGGATCTTTGTGTGTATGCTCTCCCCTTTTAGGTAACCTATAAATTTAAAGTTATTATTTATTTTTAGCTTGAATATTTTCCTCTATGCTCTTCAATTGCCCTCTTCAGGGGATCTTATGAAGTAGAATGATAATACCTTCATTTTATTTGAACTATGTTGGGTGGAGTTCATCACCTTGTCGTAAGTTCTTAGGGTGTGGTGACCAATATTTCATCCCCTGGCATTCATAACAACCTTAATATCTGATGGGGTATATAAATTGAGGTTATATCAGTGGTATCTTAGCTAAAAGTTCCTTCAAAACTTTATTTTTTCAATAATACTTCACTAAAATATTATGGATGAAGTGGTCACAAAGAAATAAAACCATTTATAAATTGTCCTATTAAATATCAATGTCTAATTGATGGATTTTTATATGCACTTAACATATGGTATATTGGGACCATCTAAAAATTGAATGAAAATATAGGTTAGAAGCCTCTTTTCCATGAAATAGTCACTAATGTAGGGGTATAAAGGTAATCAAATATAAGATTGCCTATCATATATGAAAATTTAGGATAAGGGTGGTATTAAAACACCACTTTAATTACATTTAATTATTTAATTAACCCTTAAACTTTTAATCCTCTCAAAGGTAAATATATCCAAGGCTCAATGACTATGATGTAATCCTGAACTAACATTAATATAGGTTCATATGCCTAATTGTGGTTTTACTAGATGTTGTGTCAAACCCATATTGTATTAAAACCAAGTCAAAATTAAAAAAACAAATCTAAAACATATTCTGATTCACTACAAGAAGAGGCATTACTCTAACCAATTTTTGGGTCAAAAGTTAGTCCCTTCTAGATTCATTTTCAAAACTTGTCTAAATACATACCATTCCTATCTAAACCATTATGTTATGTCATGTAATTTGAGTCAAATCTTAGTTTTGATCAAATTCCAATTTCAAACCAATTCCTTAACCATGTCGATAAAATTCAAATTTGGCTCATCTTGAACCATATACCAATCAAGTCAATGTCAAACTAGGGTCATCTTGAACTACATATCATACCAATCCATACCAAAGTAGGTTCATCTTGAACCATGTACCAAACTATTTCAATCTATTTAGGTTTGTCTGAACCACATTACAATCTAATCAGGTTTATCTTGAACCACATTCTAAAGCCAAATCAAGTATATTTCAGCCAAATCCAATTATTCTAAATTGATTACATGCCAATTCAAACAACTTATTTTCTTTCCATTCAATTTCCCACACATGTTAGTTGGGAATGATTAAGTCATGTCATCCATCCTTTCCTTCATTTGAATCACATCTAGTATATATCCCTTGTTTATAGGCCATTTTAACATATTTTAATCGACCATGTTTAGGGCAAATGAAATTAATACCATTTTGGAAATTCAAATAAATTCCAATCTACCCTATTTGGGGAAAAATCAAATCAAAACCATTTCAGCCAATTTTAATCCAAGGCAATCCACCCTATTTGTATAAACTACAATATAGTCTATTTTACTCAATTTGTGGCTAAGCTAAGCATGCCAAGATAATTACATTAACATGAAAATAATTACATTGAATCAATATTGTCCTCTTCAATCCCATTATAGTTGAAAGTCCACCCTATTTGGGGCCAATTTATTCCAATTAACACCCCTTGCATGTATCCTTACATAGGGGCATTAATTGAAGTTTAATTTGATTCATGATATCTTATGAACCTAAACCTATTTTACCATGCTTAGTCATATGTCAAAATGTGATAGAAAAACTACCCAAATTAGCTAATGGATAGCCCACTTTGCATCTACTTGGACACTCCATCCACTGCTCCAAAATACAAAATGGTATTATAACCATAATAAATATAATAGTTTAGACCTATAATTCCATTTCCCCTCCAAGTAACATTATCTATTGAATACCCAAGTGTGTCCAAGTCTGATAACTACTCACTTGGGATATGTCATGATCCCCTTACCAAGAATAATTAAATGCATCCACTTCCAAAGAAAGAATGATATAGTCAAACCATTATTGACATTTTTTTTGAATCACACATATTTAACCAAATTCAAACCATTGATGATCCACCTTTATTTGGTGAGGTACCTCTACTTTACAAAGGACTCATTTTTTATTATCCTATTTTTGGATAACCCATTATTACTAAGTAAAAACCCTTGATTCATCTATTGCCAAACATATTTTATTTTATAAAATTCCTTCACCCTAACACCTTCATTTCCAAGTGAGAGGTGAACAAGGTACTTATGGACAACATAATTCAATAGTCCCTCTTTGTGTATATTTTTACATTAGAAGTAGGTTAAATTTCAAAAACAACACTATTGTCAAAATTGACATTAAAATTAGATTATATTTTATAACCAATATCAAAATTGGGTTCCATTCTAGAACCAATATCAGATTTAGCATCAAAAGTAAAAACAATACTAGTCTTAACATTAAATCAAAAATTAGATTTAGAATCAAAATATATTAGTGGGTATTACAACATTAGCTATATGCTTCTACTAGATCCACTTGAGTCTAAATGAACTTCAAAATCAACATATGTTGTTAGATGTTATGACGCCCTCTACAAACTTATGATAGATCTAATTGGAAACATTTTCTATCCTTCCATGGTTTTTGAGGAATCTTCCTTTGACATTAACATAAATTCTAATAGTATCTTCTATGAATATTATGTTACCTTTTACCCTTCCATTAACATTACACATGCCTTATAATTGACCAAACTATCCATTATATTGACATTCCACTACCCACAAAAGTTCATTTGGACCAACATAATCATTCATTGTTGAACTCTTTCCATGGTGACATCTCAATGGAAAAATATCTAGGGAACCAAGATAACCTTCAAGTAAAAAAAAAAAATCTCGTAGTGAAACATTGTTTGAGGTGCTAAGAGATAATCAAAGTCTAAACTCAACATTTACTAGTGAAACCTTGTTTAAGGTGATATATTATAAGCATAATAAAAAATTATAATCTTTTAGTGAAACCTTAATTAATGTGGTAAGGAAAAATAAAAATTAATTATCAACATTTCTTAGTGAAATATTATTCAATACACTATTGGATAATCCAACTTGGAACACTTAAGAATATTTTTCTTGCAAAAATATATTTAAGATGCAAATCATTGAGAAAATTAGTTCCACATTACTTTAGGGAGACATTACTAAAGTCAACATTAGCCCCACCATAACTAAAGTCAATTTGAATCTATAATAAAAAACAATGTGTGTGACTAAAAGTCTCAACTTTCATTTGTCCCCCAATAATTATAAATTCCATTATGATCCTATTATCCATTAAATACCTATATTCCATTATTTAATTAAACCATTTATCCCATGCTTACCCTTATTTACCTTTCTTTGTGACACTCTTTTTTCTAGAGGCTATGAATACATCTCATTTTGAGGTTTAGAGGAATTAAAATCAACAACCAACAAAGATCACAAGAGTCTCAACATTATATCACCCAGAATTTGGATACAATGAATTAAATATACAAAAAAATATTAACCAAATCCAAACTTTAAATAATCATCAAATGAAAATAATTAGAGAGAGGAAGCAATAAATCATGGTATTGAAAATATATTACTATCATCTTGCTCCCTTTTTATCTCCTTTCCAAAAATGCTAGAATATTTCTTAAAGACCTAATTGAAAAATTAAATATCTGGAATGGGATGTAAGATTTCAAATTATGATGGGATCCAAACTAGATTAATGAAGGATATTAATTGAGACAACACAAACTTATATTTTGATTCTATGTTACCTCAAATGATTGGGTCATATTACATTTATAGAGGTTTTAGAGGGGAACATGGAGGGTAGATTTACCTCTTAAATTTTAAATGAAGGATGGCTCTAGAATGAAGAAATATCTAGATATTATAATTCTCTAGACTTTATTTGGGATGTATATGGTTATAAAGTGGAGATAATATTTAAGATTTTGACATTTTATAAATAATAATATTTAGTTATTATGGGATATTAGAATAATTAATTTATAAGGTGATAGGGGTGAGGTTATCATGTAGAAATGGGCCATATGAATAATTAAAGATATAAATATTAGATGAAATTAGATGATTTAAATTGTAAGCAGAATTAGATGCGTGCTTTTTTTCCCTCTTTAAAAGATCATTATAACTTGATTAAGTAATGTTATTTCTAAGAATAAATATGGTCACGAATGTTAATGAGATTAGTGAACTCATGATTCCCCCTTAAGGGGACATCCTAGAAAGGTTTACATGGATGTCCACTCAAAAGTATAAAAGGGGGTTAGACTGTGTAAATAATCAAGGAGTACATGATGAAATTATCAAGAGAAATGAGCTAAAAATTGATGATGTCCTTGGTATATACTGATACATAGGGTGTGAAGATGATGATTTCATATTTTTTGACATGTAAAAAATGGGAACAAACCATAATGGGGTGATGATAAGATAAAAGGATGTAATATTTTGATGTATCCTTGGTGAGGACACATGCTAGTGATATCTTTGAGTTTAACTAAGGGGAATTTGTTTCAAGTTTTGGATGTATCCTAAGCAATAACACATGTAAGGGAGAGATGAAACCTAAGATAAGATGAGGAAAATAAAAATTATGCCTCTATAATTTGATGTATTTATAATAAGGACACATGTTAGGTAGAGTTGTAGACTCAAAATAAGATGACAAGTGTAGATCAAAGCATTTGATAAATCAAGATTGAGTGATGAGGATATAAAGTGGATAAATGGGTGGTATGGTTGATCTATCCTTAGACACCATACATGACCAAACACTACCTACATAGTTTAAAGATACCTTAGGCTTATATACTTCTCCCAAAAGGGAAAAAATGATGGTAGGATCATGAGACTTGATGATGAATGGAGTAAATAGAGGAATTATTTATAAATAATAGGGGTAGATGAGGTGAAGTGTTGTCAAGAGATGAGATATAATTTAATGGTATCAATGATGCCCCTGGTAAATATAGGTTCATAGGGAGTATAAATTATGGTGTCATGGTTATCGACATAATCTAATGGGGAATCAACTATAACAAAAGAGTGATAAAGATATATGTCAGACTTAGACATATCCCAAGCAAGGACACATGGTTCAAAGAATTATTGTTATTAAACTGAGGATAGATAAATGTCATGATAGCTTAGAGAGGTGATTAATTATTAGGATTAGGTAGGATACTATTTTGACTAATGAAGGATGGGGGAATGATGATGCCATGATGATCAGGTGGACCTTAGATAGCTCAAGTGATTGAGGTACAAATGGAATGTGAATAATACCAAAAGTTAATAAAATATTGTGATTGAAACAATCCCATATTCATTAAGATTAATAGTTTTATAGTGATAAAGGTGGAAAAATAGGATTTTAAAATAAGAGGGAGGCACCAAAAAAATCTAATACTAAGGTAGTGGTTTATTTGGAAAAGGTGAAGAATGCTTCTAGGATGTCAATGCAAGGTGGTATAATAGAGAAATAGGAGTGAAGTGGTATTAGTTATTCCTATGAACCATGATTTAATAGGGGGACATCTACAAGGATCTACAAAGGATTTTTTTAAAAAGTCCATCATCATTACAAGCTATGTTTTATTGGTTATAGAGAAGTTGAGACCTATGAGGGTTTTTTGTATAGAAGATGTCATCATTATGCATCAAGAATGATAAATTGTATGTGTGGTAGGATTTTAACATCCTATTAAATATATACATATGGAGGTTTATGCATAATCTATCCTAATACATTTTTACTAGGAATACTTTTAAGCAATGAAGGATAACATTGTCAATGCCAAGCTTAGTGACATAGAGGAGGAAGGCATGGTTACTGGTGAACAAAGTAATATAGGCTTATCAACCACTTGAGAAACAAAATAGTGACGTTAATAAAGAGATGAAAAGAGAATTAAATTTGTAATAGATACATGGGTCATGTAAAAAGAAAGGCCAAATTAGCATAGTGGTTTGTGAGAGGGAGGTTATGGTAGAGGAAGATGGTGAAAAATCAAGGATCATGGAATGGGGAGGAGGATAAGTAGGGTAATCAACACCAAATTGAGTGAAAAAAAAGGTACACATTTATTGTGTGATTTTTTTGGGTTCAATATTATATTATAGGTGAACTAGTGTTTTGAGAGCCATAGGTTGGAAAGAAGTGCAGGATTTTTAATAAGAAGCCATGGTGGGGAAGATCATGGGGTGAAAATTGGAAACATAACTATTGGGGAGTGTGGAAAATGAGTTTCTCAAGAGAGTAGAGGTTTATGGGTGAGGGAATCATAGGTAAATGGGAGTATAAAGTCATTGGTTAAGGATGCTAGAGAGTGAGGGAGGCATAGGGTAGGGGTTAAATGGGTGAGATAAGGCCATGTGATTAAGGGTTTTTATAGTTAAGAGGTGGGAGCCATAGTGTATGGAATGAAGGAAACATCATAAGAGGTCATGATAAAGGAAACCATGCTAGGGGAATACGGATCATGAATAAAGGTCATAGTTTAGAGTGTTATGCTGGTGGGAGGGTGGGGAAGTCATGAGATGTATTATTTGATGGGTATTAATATTTGTGTGATAGACAGATCAAGCCCTAGAGGTGATGATGGTGGCATGAAGTGTATTGTGATGGATGAAAAATGGAAATTTAGGTAATGGTTAAGGAATGTATACCAGATCTATAGGTAAGGGAAAATAAACACAAATAACAAAGGAATTAGGGATTATATGAGTCTATTAGTAGATGTTCAGAGCGAGATAGTAGGATTACAATGCTAGCTGTCACTCTTATAGGGTCAAATTATTTAGATGGATATATATATATATATACACATACATACATACATACATACATACACATATATATATATACATACATACATACACATATATATATATACATACATACATACATACATATATATATATATATATATATATATATATATATACATACATATAACATACATACATATATATATGTATGTATGTATGTATGTATCTATATATATATACATACATACATACACATATATATATATACATACATACATACATATATATATATATATATATATATATATACATACATATAACATACATACATATATATATGTATGTATGTATGTATGTATGTATGTATGTATGTGTATATATATATATATATCCATCTAAATAATTTGACCCTATAAGAGTGACAGCTAGCATTGTAATCCTACTATCATACATACATACATACATATATATATATATACATACATACATACACATATATATATATACATACATACATACATACATACATATATATATATATATATACATACATATAACATACATACATATATATATGTATGTATGTATGTATGTATATATATATATATACATATATATATATATACATATATATACATACATACATATATATATATGTGTGTGTGTATGTATGTATATATATATATATGTATATATATATGTATATATATATATATATATATATATATATATATATATATATATATATATATATATATATATATATGAATGATGTATTGGCTTAGGTAACCATATTACAACATCAAGGGAACCAAAAGAAGTATAGATTGGGGTTTTGTAGGAATAGGTTTAATAGATGTCGATCAGGCATGTGTAGATACAATCATGGTTGGAGCAAAGAGAGATAGAGGATTGAGTGGCTGGGATGGAAAGAAATAAAGGTCAAATACTATTAGACACAATGGGATTATGAGATGAGATGGCACAAGTGGAAATGATGGCTCAAGATATGCAATATTGGAGGGCCTTATATGAGTAAGTAGTGATAGTAGGGAAAAGGTATCCATTGTACATGGTGGTTAGTCAATATGATAGGTTAATAGTTCTTAGTCATCTAGTTAGTCATTTTAGCCATCATCGAGGCCACCACCATATGGTGGGATGTATGATCAAGCATCATAAATAATAGGATATATGTATGTACTTATAATATGGAATAAATTATGTTATGGATAAGTATGATAAGTGTAATTATTTGGTATAAAATGATATATATATATATATATATATATCAATGACTTGCATAAATTTGTTGTAGTTGTTGTATGGTTATGTGATTATTTTAAATCATGGTTATGATTATCATAGATGTGATGTTTTACAATGTAAGAATGTATGTGATTGTGATGATAATAATGTGGGAAAATGGGATTGGTCTTATTATGTCATGTAATGACTATGATGTGATGATATTATGTGATATTTAATAGTTGATACATTAATTATTTATGGTATGCAAGGTCATGATTTATAGGCACAAGTATGTTGAGGTCAACTAAAAGATGATTTTATAGAACTTAGTGAGTAATGTCACTATGGTGAAGGGTTAATGACCTCTTTTGGGCTCATATGGTCGGTAAATACAACTAGGAACTACTGTGAATTATAGGGTAGGGGTATTATAGAATTGTCAAGGTTATGAGGATAGTATGTAATGAAGTTTTTTGTATCCATTCATGTAATTGGTGAAGTAGAGGTGGTCTAACACTTGAAGAATGTTGTAGGATAGGACAATATCACCACTTGAGAATTTATATGAAATTAATGTGTTTAGAGGTGATATTATGAAAATAAAAATTGGAGGAGATGAGTCCCTAGCCAAAATGTAGGATGCACCAATTTTTTTAGAAGATACTAAGTGAGAATATGTGCCCAAGGCTTTACAAGACCTAGAAGATCCCATTATTTCATAAGGGAGACCCATAAGGATGTTGAGATATGTATTAACCTTGATGAGGGAACCAAGATGATGTAACTAAGGGAACTAGGGTGGTAGATCAAAAATCATCATCATCTAGCATGTGTTATTACTATAGATAGGTTGGTCATTCAAGCCAATATTGTTTGTAAAGAGAGCTAGAAAATTTTAGATTTGTGGAAAATAGGTGAGATGGATAGCTTATGGGTACATCAAGATCAACTTGGGTACCTCCCAATCCATAAAATAAGGATGGATGGTCTTGATTTGACTTTGTATTGATTACTTATATAACAACTAGATATTTTAATGTTATTTGTTATAGTATTTTCATATGTTATTTAGATAATGTTATGGTTTGTTGTTTCATAATCATGTATAATAAAGATATGGATGATAATGTGATAAACTTGTTTTGGTTTCATGATATGGTTAGGTGTGATCCTCATTCCCAAAGGATTAGGTTAGGGAGATAAGGCTTAGTTTATATGTTGTTAGTAGTGGAATTAGTGGATAAAGTGGAATGAGAATGTCTTGAGCCATGTAGGTTTTGAAATCCATGTTAATGTAGCATGAGGCAAGTTGAATCTAGATTTTTTATAATGAAGGTATCATTGGTTCAAATGTGTATGAAGGAAATAAAATTCATATGAAAAAGGGACATATTTCATAAGGAACCATTGGTATAAACTTACCAATGTAACATCATGGTGTGATGTAAAATAAAATTGAAAGATGCAAATGACATGATGCATATATATAAATGATGAAAATATTAAAAAAAATTAAAACTTATTGACTATTAAAAATGTTATCAATTTACACAAACAAACACATAATACACACAACATACGAATATGCAAAACCAAATATAAATGGAGTTAGGGTAATTAAATGGGCCAATTTGGAAAGTGGGTAGACAACCATTGATTTTGTCATTCACAAGTGTGTAATATATTATTTACCCCAAGTATAAATAGAGACATTAAATGGACTTGGAAAATAATGAAAAGTGACTAGATGAAGGGAGTAGAGGGTGGATGTAGAGCATGTGATGACTAGGGCCATAGAATGGGAGTGGTTGAAGCTAGCCCAAGAAATATCCACTTCAAGAGTAATCAAGACTGTAGATTGAAACTATAAATTAATTATGTAGATGTGTTACAAAAATAGGATGGTATAATGGAAACCATATGATAAATATTCATAATTTCCATGCTCCTTCCCTTGATTAGACTTGTATTGAATTTCCTTTGTAATGTGTGATGACATTTCACATAGCTTGCACTTCCTTTAGTGTGGTACACTATGTGGAGACCAAGGGAAAGAAGAATGGGTTATTAAATGGATTGGTTTGGATTTGTAAAATGTTTCCCCTAAGTACCTAAGGTTATTTATAGATAGAGGTTGCTCACAAGTAGTGTTGAGAACCCAATTTTCATCAATGGACTTATCCAAGGTACTGGAAGCATTGGTTTTCATCATTGGATATATTTACTATTTATTTATTTATTTTGTTTAAGACTATACACAAGAATGAATATAGGGTGAAATAACTCTAAGAATAAAACCATTTTAGATGCATGATATTCATAAGTTCACCCAACTCTTGGCCATTTGGATTAGCCAACTTGTATGCTCTGAACCCAAACTTAGACACTATGATGTAAGGTCCCAAATAGTTTGGATCACTCATTCCTTTCTTCTCTCATTGTGCATTGGTATTATTCTAGTTTTATTTATGGACCAAGTCACCAACCTTGAACTCATGAGATCGTACCTTCTTATTATACTAGTTGTGTAGCCTATTATGATATGATCTCATATGATCTAAGGCTTGTTGATGTTTTTCATCCAACAACTCTAGCTCATGTAGATGAGAATAACTATAAGATTCCTTGATAATAATGCCTTGTAGTGATATCTGGAGTGAGAGGAGTTTGACCTCAACTAGAAAAATAGCCTATATATCAAATACAAGGGAGTATGGGGTGCCACATGTGGGGGTATGAACACTTGTAATATAGGACCATAAGGTAGCATAAAGCTAAATATGCCAGCTATGGGTAGCCTTATTAATTATTTTATTGATAATATTAATGAGATTTTTTTATTTTCCTCAACTTGATCACTACCCTATGGGAAGTATGATGTTGACCTTTTGTGTTAATTATGACATTTATGGCATAAGGCTTTGGCATCTTAATTTTTTAAGGATGTATCATTATCAGATATAATCAAGTAAGGAATTCCATATTGGAAGGTTATATGATTAAGAATGAATTTATAAATTTGTTTTCTAGTGACACAAGTGAGTGGCATGGATTCCACCCACTTGGTGAAATACTCAGTGTAAATAATACATAATTTATGGCCATTAGAGGATGAGGGATTACTATTAAAAATGAGGCCAAGTCCCCAAGTAAAAAAGGGCTATGGACTAAATATGGGTTAAAATTCTTAAGAGGGAGTATGGATGAGATCTCCATGTTGTTGATAGGTGATGCATTATCATATATATTGAAAAGAATCATGGACTATGGTGGGTTAATAATATTCAATCTAAAGGAGCTTATTAACTAGGACCATTAAACTATCATGGCTCCCAAAAATTCCATCATGGACATCTTTGGGTGTTGAAAGAGCCACTTAAAAATTTATACATATTAACAAAGCTCCATAATATCCCCACTGATAGAGTGTGTTACCAAAAATAGTGTAACAAGAATATCTATGGATGAAGCCATTATAATGGTGGAAATTAACATTGGGTGGAAGGTTGTTATCATGGAGATAGGTGTAGATGTTATGATACCAAGGAAGAATAGGATATGAAATTGTACATACCTACTCTAATATGGAATTCTAATTGGATGGTGATACTAATTATTCCACCATAAAATTGATTTGACACATTTTTAAATTCATTTCCAGTAGTGATCAAATAGCATCCATTGCATTTGTTGATTTATTACTTCCCCTAGTAATTTGCTCAAAGGATATTTTTTAGAATTTCATTTTTAAACTATTGAATCATCTGATTACATGGAAATAATTTATAATCCTTTATCTAGAATTCATTATCGACTTGTTTAATTATGAGTTGTGAATCCCCAAAATATTTATGTGCTTGGATACTCCATTAACTAATTAGAGACATGATTAATGATTCATATTCAATAATATTATTTGTAGATGGAAAATTAACTTTGAAATATTTATGGATAAGGTCTCTATGAGGGATGACAAGGATGATGCAAGACATGGATCCATGAGTAGTGAAGGATTCATCAAAATATAACTTTTAGGACGAAGATTGTGTAGTGGTCATAATCGATTCATCAAGAAATATTGTTATTAATGTTGATGAGTCAGACAAAGTATCTTAATCTAATTGATAAACCAATACTTATCCTTTGATATCATTTTGGTTCATATATTAAATATCTAATTCATTTAGGAGCATAATCCATTTGGCCATTTATCTAGTAAGTATTTGAGTAAGTCATTTTTGGCAATGAACTGAACCTGATTGTTGAGCATATAGTGCCTAAGCTTCTAAGAAGTGAAGATAACTAATAGGTAGGCCTTTTCAATCATATTTTAATTAAGATCAAAAGATGCAAGGTTCATGATAGGATAATATATGGATATTTATTTACAATTTTCATCATGTTGTGCCAAGAGAGATCCTAAAGCATGTGGGGTAGTTGAAATGTATAGGAGCAAAGGCTTTATCAGTATTGACAATGTAAGTAGAGGACGTTTTAGTAGATACTATTTAAGATAATCAAATGCAATTTGACATTCTAGACTCCAATTGAATTGTGATACCTTTTTTAGAATATGAGTAAAGGGGTGACATTTATATTATAGCTGGGAAATAAATCTACATATAGATTATAATTTTCATCGGAGGTTATGTAGTTTCTTGATGTTTTTGGGTGGAGGAATCTCAGTAATGGATTTTACCTTATATGGATTAGCTTCAATGCCATGATGAGAAAAAATGAACCCCAAAATATTCATAGATTTTACTTCAAACACACACTTCTTGGGATTTAACCTAACTTTATAGTCTCTTAGCCTTTCAAATATTTTATGTAAGACTATCAAATGTTCATATCATATTTTATATTTCCTCAAAATATCATCAACTAGGCTCCAATTACGTCATGTGTTATATCACATAAAATGAGATTCATGGCCCTTTGGTATATCATGCATGTATTTTTCAATTTGAATGGCATGACTTGATAACATAAAGTACTCCATGGAATGGTGAAGGTAGTCTTGATATGATCTTCTGGTGCAATCTTGATTTAGTTGTAACCAAAGAATTCATCCATGAGGGAGAGCATTACAAATCCTAATATGGAATCCATGAACATGTCTACATTTAAAAGGGGAAATTCATATTTTTTATATTCCTTGTTAATATCTCAAAATTCCATGTATATGTGAACTCGTCCATTTAGGTTTATAATATGGATAATATTAGCAATACAATTAGAGTAACAAATAGGATTAATGAATATGACTTCCAAAAGCTTTTTGAGTTCTTTTTTGACTAGTAAGGCCACCTTAGGGTGAATTTGAATAAGTTTATACTTCATAGTTTTAGCATTAGGATGAAAGACAAGGTGATTTACCACCAAATCTAGATCAAGACTAGGAATATCTGCATAACACCAAACAAAAATATCTATAAACTCATTAATAAGAACAATGATGACCTCTCTTTCTTCCATCATAATACAATCCCCTAGTTTAAAAATCTTGGGATACTCCTCAATTATAATATTTAATTCAATGGCCTCTTATACTAAGGAGGTGTATGTATCCAAAGAATATGTAGGTAGATAAGGCAAGTGATAATCATCATGTGATTAGAGAGTACCTTGATTTCCTCAAACAACTCATAAGCTTTTTGTTTTTTAGGACCAAGAAAATCTTTGAGATTTTGTTCTGGTTCTAAATACAATATCTTTATTGATTTTTTTGAATCAAATTGATATAAAAATTAAATGTAACCACCAAAATTGGTAGAATCCTTCAACTCAAACTTGAACCGTTTCCTATGATATCCTAATGGTATGTGTTTTTGTATATTTTATTTGTTTTTATTAATAAATTAACTTACTAAAAATATAAATATGATATAGGGTTTTAAAGAGATACCTTTGATGGGGGTTGTGCACCATTGATCTAGTAAAGAAGGAACTCTTTTTGGGCTAGGAAGGAATACTTGCTCACAAGAGATAACTTGGACAAGATTTATTAATAATATAGTTAAGTGGACTACCTAATGTCAGATCAATTCTAGGAAGTGGTAAAATTACTTAAGGGGATGTCATTCTAATGTTTTATGCAATTAAGTAAATAATGTAATAATATAAATTACAACAAAGAATATTATAATATATATGAGATACTAAAACCAAATGGGTTAATTTATTGCATATATGTTATCAAAATTTTCATTCCAATAAGCTATAATTGAATCTTCTTGTTCTTGTATTACATATAATTACTTAGTGATTACTTGTAGTGTAAGGGAAAATCCAATTTCAAAAATTCTTAACTCAAAGTAAATATCACTCTGATTTGTGAAGAGTGGGTGAGGGACTATGGGTAAATCATAGATGGAAACCACATCATGTATAACACCTAGAAATGTCATCTAAAAACAATGATTCATGATTTTAAGACCAAAAACAACAAATTGAAATTAATTTAGACTATTAAACTAGATTCCTATTGTAGACATAAACTAAAAACATTGGGATCAATGTTGATTATCTTAGAATTGGTATTGAGTATGTAATCAGTGTTAATTGATGCCAGGAGTCATCATCGATCCTGATAATGTGGACATAAAACTCAAGATGAAGCCTGAAGGTGTGATTTAAGAGATTATAAATGGCTATAGGAATAATAAATGCTAATTTGAATGGATTAGAGATAATAAATAGAATGTAAACAAATAATACAAGAATTAGAATACATTCAAATGAGAAATATACTTAGGTCTTAAATGCTTCCATTATTACATAGAATTATCATGTTGATAGGGATTTTATTAACCTTTGAATGAGTAAGGATGGAGTGAGAGAGATAGGTCATTATTCTATAGGTATTTTAGTGTAATTTCTCCAGTAGATGTTAATAATTTAAAACAACTTACTTATAATAAATCTAGGGAGATTTTACTAGATGTAGGGAGGGTTAATTAGTTACCTAGGTAAAAATTAATTAGTAATACTAATTGTGTGAAGTAAAATAGTAATTCTAAAACTACATTAACAAAGGTTAAAAAGGATTGGAAAGGGATAAGACACATATATTCATACTGATATAATAGTTTAAATTGATAGTGTCTACATTTACCCCTTTTAATGAGAGATTTTTGATATCCTACCATGAAATACAAACTAGGATGGGTCTAATGCCCCAAGTTTCTGTTAGGAGGCATCCTATCTCAAACTGGAAGATGGTGAGGAATGAAAGGTAGAGATGGGTTTGAAAATTAGGTGTTAATGGATAAGGTAGATAGAAAAGGAGTGTCTAACATGCAAGGAAAAACATGAAGTACAATGCTGCACTAACAATATATAGGATATCTAAATAAGAATGCCCCAAGGCAAAATAGTAATGGATTGTCACAATTTTAAACATGTGAACTTTATAAAAATTAGTTGATACAAAAAAAGATAGGATAGGTGGACCAAAGCATGTAGTGTGATTGGTAAATATGTGCTTCCTAGAGATATTTTATTTCAATATGAGGTACATGTTCAAGATCCACAAAGGATAAACTCTAAAATGAATGTAGACCTCTCGAAGGCTATGGAACCAAAAAGGGGTCTTTGTCCACAAGTCAGTAATGTTGGTTAAAAAATAATGTGATAGACATACAAAATTATAAGTTAAGTTTCCTTAGGATATGACTATAAATATGAAAAACAAAATTTTAAGTAGTGCAAAGAATAAGCCAAAATCGACATAATAGACATCAATATGATGGATTGATATCGATTCTAGAGAATCAATGTCAATCATAAAATAATCAACATTGATCATAAAAGGATATAAAAAGATGCCTAAACATTATGGGAGATCATTTACAATAAATAACATGTGATTTAGATCTAAAAAATTGACACTTATCCACACATTTGAGTGAAGTATAGGCTAGAAGGAGTGGTTGATAATGATGATGATCACATGATAAGGTAGGGGTAATTTTTTTCTTATGTTTTATGAAATTTTATTTTTTTTCATTTTAGATGTTTTTACGCTTTTTTAGAGTTAGCAAGGGTTGACATCAATCCATAGTGGATTGACAATGATTCTCATGAGGATTGACCATCAATTGGTTATGGATCG
>JARHVA010001422.1:1047500-1065000 GCA_037957365.1 Torreya grandis
ATTCTACCTATTTAGTGAAATATTTGATAGTCTAATGATTAATCTATGTCACTGGTAATATTTAGTATTATTCTACCCTATAAGGTCTAAACCCCATTGGAAAGGTAAAAATTACTTAGATAATTTTAACACATGACTAGGGATATGGGATAAGTTGGGATGATGTTGGAACTTCACATATTTCTTGACATATTCACAACAATTTTGATTGAAAGTAAGCTAATAATAACCTATTCACATAATTTTCTTGGAAAAAGTTAAACCAATAAAATGGCCACCACATATTTAATCATGTGTTTTTTATTATGATATTTGTTTCAAAACTTTTGAGACAGTGAAGGAAAATACCATTAAACCCTCACTTATAAATCACAACCCCTAATATTATATATTAATTATTTTGTGATTGAAAGGCATGCTTAGCATTTTTGGATGAATCTTAAGGAATGATACCTTTATAAAAATAACTAAATATCCCCTATTATTATATATTAATTATTCTTCTAATGAAAGGAATGCTAAGCATTTTTGGATAAATCTTAAGGAAAGATACCTTTAGATAAATAATTAAATATCTATATGTACCATAGATCTAAGTGAATTTATTATACAAATGGATAGAAGGAAGATCTATTTATGTATAAGAAGATTGATTGACCTTGTTGATAATGATAAATAATTTAGATTCTTGGGAGGAAGATAGGATAAAGGAAGCCATGGCATCACCAAACTTATTGGTTAATTGAGGAGTGGTCTAGATGACATAGTGGTTAAGGGTGGATAATAGCTCTTTTGATAACACTTTATAAATATAGAAGATGTTATTATTACACTAATATATAATATTTATTTTATTAACTACTAGTTAGGAGTCCCCAAAAATGTGAAGAAACTTAACACCTATAGCCAATGCTATTTGGAGACCTAGATTTAGGGCTTCATAATTTGCCATATTATTAGTACTGTCAAAATAAATTTTTAAAGATAGGGGTTTAAGAATTCATTATAGTAATATTATAATAATCCATGATCCCCATCCAAATTTACATTGAGATCCATCAAAGAACAACATAATCTAATATTCAATATCTCCTTGGTCTGTGGAAGTAATAGATTCATCATGAAATTCATAACTAGATGATAGATTATCAACAAGGGGTGACATAAACAATTGATAAAGAATGATATGACCCTTAATCAAATTTTTGTTAAGGATCTCGAGATCAAACATGGCTAGAATCATAAGCCATCTTTCCATTCATTGATTTTGATAGGGTTTAAAATACATGAACTTAAGGGACTGGTATTAGTAATCACATAGGTTTTACAATTAAGAAAATAGTGGACAAATTTAGAAGCTATGAATACTAAATCCAAACACATTATTTAAATATGCATGTAACGAGTCTCATACTCAACCAAAATATAAATTATATAATAAACTACATGATCTCTATGTTTTACATCTCAATGGGTAAGCATGTCACTTAAATCATGTTCTATAGCTGAGATATATAAGTAAAAATGTTTATCATCTTTAGGGAGATTAATTATTATCAGTGTTTGTTATAAGGATTTACCTCCTAGTTCCCCAAGGCATTTATCTCCACTTTCTAAAATATTTTACCCATTTTCCCCTTTTATAGGATTTTTTTTAGCCTGAGCTACAAGGGAAGCTAGTTTTAGATCTAGTCAAGTTAATTAATAGACATCTCAAGAGGGGGTAAGATACAGGGAGTGATTATGATACATAAAGTTATTATGGTGATTAAAGGAGTACTAAGTGTATATTTTGGGATATATAGACAAGACTTCCTCAATAATATTTTTTCATCATTTATTTTTGATTGGTTTCTTTGAACAAGATTAGGTAGCATTTCCTTAGGAGGATCCCAAATAATGAGATCCAAAAAACTTGAGTGGATATTAGGAATAGATATAGTCAATTTTAATGATTTAAAAATATCTCTTGTAAGGAGATCTTAGATCTTTATTGTTTTGAAATATGATTCAAAACCATTATCAACTTCTTTAGGTAAAATTTGATCATAAATTGTGTTTATTACATAGATTTCATGATCTAAAGTGTTTCTTGTGTTTTATTTTATAGAATTAGATGTATAGGTATGATTAGGGAATGGTTTCTTAAAGATATTCATGGATTGATTAGGAATAAAATTATAATTATCTAACTATAATTCCCCTTAGTTGACACGGTCTGAACTCAACCTTTAAATTACTAACACCTATTGACATCATGACCAAGTATATGATGGTAAGAACATAAGTTAATTTCCTTATACCAACCAAGCTTGTGGCGAGAATAATTAAGGGGTCTAATTGAAGGAAGCTAAAAATGTAAGATTTAAAAATATTATCTAAAATGGAACCATATGACCCCCCTAAGGGTGTGTATTTCCATGGAGGAAAATGTGTTAAAGGTTTTTTTGGTTGTGTTTAAATGTAGAAGTTTTGGATTAGTTCTTTATTTATGGAGGTGACAATTTTAAGATAACAATATTTATTGTGCCTTTAGTTTTGGCATTGTTGGTCCCTTTGGAGAGATCAGGTTTGAAGTTATTATTATGTAATTTAAACTTTCCTTCCTCTAAGTCTCAAACTTCTAGTTTATAGTCCATGATAAAGGCTTCATCAAAAAATTTAAATGATTGTGATTTTAGTATTGAAAAGATATGATTAGAAAATGATCTTGCAAATAAATTGATTAATTCATGATGAGGAAGGGAGAAAATTAGTTGAATTTTAAGGCTTTGCCACCTAGATACAAAATTAGAAATGGACTCACCATCAAAAATTTTAAAGGTGTATAGGTTGATTATAGTTACTTTCCTTATGAAATTAATGGATAATTGTTCTAAGAAGACTTGGGCCAATTTCCCAAGAGAAAATAAGGAATGTTGAGAGATGGAGTTGTACCAATCTAAAGTTATTCCAATTAATGACATAGGAAACATCCTCAAAAAGAGAGTGTCATCATCATCTATAGGGTAACAAACATGTCTAAACACCCTAATGTGTTTTTGGAGATTTTCCTTGTTTTGAAATTTCATAAATATTAGAAGTTTCCGCTACAAGGGATATGGATTAATTTGGATATCAAGATTAATAGGTTCATTGAAAATTTACTCATATGTGAGCATATGTTTTTCTCAAAGGCCTAAGATTCTAGATTTTCCATCCTATTCATAAGGATGTTCATGAGGTCAGGTTGGGTATTTTATTGAGTAATACCCCCCTAGGACAATTCTTTGGATGTTGATAGGTGGGGAATGGAGTGGAAAATAGTTTTGAAAGGGGATAACCAAAAAATGTGGTCATGATAGGTTGATATGCAGCTACATACTATGGGAATTTAGAGGGTATGTTTTATTTTATGGAGGAATAAAGGTGATTGGTCAAAAGGGGTTGTGAGGGACATAGGTATTCGGTATTTAATGGGGCATATTACTAAAGAGGTTGACTTAAAGAAACCAATTATAAAGGTTGGGTTTAGGGATTTTAAGCTGTGATTTTTTGGATAGGTGGGAGAGTCACAAAGATTAAGATTACTAAATTATGAGGTGAAGTAGCGGGTGGTGGAGTAAGCATAAGTTTGGTTGTAGTAACTTTTTGGGCTTGGGTAACAATCAAATAAGGGCTAATAGATACTAATGATGGTGGATTATCTATGGGTTGTGCTATATTGGTATCAAAACCCATTGGGGGTGGATTGTTGGAAGAGGAAACCATGGCCATAGTAATAACTTTAGGTCCCTCTAATGGCATGCCATATAAAAACCTAAATTATTGGGTTCAAGGGGAAATAAGAATATGAATAGCTCAATTACTAAGATAATTATTAAAGGAAATTAGATTGTTATCCAATATACTAGCAAATTTTGGATTTCTCTATCTATAAAATTGGGAAATGCCTTAACTCATGGGTTTAGGAGAGCTAGGAGGAATTGGTGTGATCTCCATGGATGAGGATGAGGTATGAGATTCAATTTATTTTGATGATTTTTATCTTGTTAAAAACATGTAGAGCTAAAAAATAAATAAATAATGAAATGAAAAGACACAATTATTTTTGGTTATCTTATTCTAGTAAAAGAAAACACACACAATATTAAATGTACTTAAAGATTTTTACATTTTTAAGAAACAAAATTTATAATGTGATGGGGAATTGGGTTGATAAAGGTACTAATAAATAGTATTCTAAGTATGGTTTTAGTTTTTTGTAAAGCTTAAAACATCTATATACACAAAGATATGTTGAGGATTGATTCTATGTTGGAAGGAAGTATGTAGCTTGGCATTGGGGCCTACCCCCTCACTTCACACATCATATAAATAAGGGTGTTAGGTGACCAACCTTTATACTTATTTAACAAAAAATTTATACTCGACTGGTACATCGATTTAGTTTCCTGATTGGTGATGAAATCCAATTAGGTCCACGTAGGTAGGAAATATTTTGATGTTTATTTTTAATATTAGTGTGGTTTGGTAGTGTGTGAGAAAGTGTAACTATCATAGTGTATTAATCCTCCTAAATTAGTCTATGTGGATTATCTAAAAAAATAAGGGATGAATTCAATTTTTTTTTAGACTTTAAAAAGGAAAGTAAGAATTTTGTTTTTTCTCTTTTTTGATAATGAAGAGAATGCATCTAATAAATGATTTCAGAATGAAACACATTAAAAATAATGAGACCTTAGAGGTCTCACTAGGTGTGCTAGAATGTTTTATTATATTTTTTTTTCATTTTTATTAATAAATAAACTTACTAAAAATATAAATGTGATACAAGGTTTTAAAGAGATACCTATGATGGAGGTTGTGCAGTGAGAACTCTTTTTTGGCTAGGAGGGATTACCTATGCTGAAGAGGCAACTTAGACAAGATCGTTTAATAAGATAATTAAGTGGTATACCTGATGAAATATCAGTTATAGGGAGTGTTACACTTCTTTAAAGGGATGATAGTCAATTATTTTATGAAATTAAGTTGATAATGTAATAATAGAAATTAAAACAAATTATATGATAATATAGATGAGATATTGAAATTAAATGGATTAATTTATTTCATAGATGTATAAAATAGGTCATTCTAATAAACTATAGCTAAATATCTTAGTTATTATATTACTTGTAATGTTTTTATGACTATTTCTAGAGTAGTTGAAAAGATAATTTCACAAAGTCCTAACTCAAAAGAAATATCACTTTGATCTATGAATAGTAGGTGAGGGACTATGGGTAAATCATATCATATATAACACCTGACAATATCATATACAAATAGAGATTCATGATTTTAAGACTAGAAACAACAAATTGAAATTACTTTGGACTATTAAACTAGCATCAAATTGTAGATAAAAACTAAAACATGGGGATCAACACCTATTATCATAAAATAAGTATCAATTATGTAATCGATGTTGATTCATGTGAGAAATCATCATCAATCCTAATATTAGGGATAGAAATCTCAATATGGGGCTTGAAGGTGGGATTTAATAGATTCTAAATGGCTTTAGGAATAATTAATGATAATTTGAATAGACTAGGGATAATAAATAAAACTTAAACAAACAATACAAGAGTTAAGAATACATTCAAATGAATATTATACCTATTTAATGCTTCTAATATTTCAAAGAATTATCATATTGCTATGGATGTTCTTAACCTTTTAATGAGTTAATATGGATTGAGATAGGTAGGCTTTTATTTTTTAGGTATTCCAGGGTAATTTTTACATCATTCCATTGTATGAATTTGGTATCCTTCAAATCAAGGATGGTTTGAGTTTAAAATGATGTTGACCCTAATAAGATCCACAATGATCATGGGGATTGATGTTGATCCATTCTAAGTTTACCAAGTTCATTCTAATAATTCTAATTCACAAGTTTAAACTTAGTCTAGAATTTATTTAAATAAAGTTTAGCTAGTGAGTTATTGTTAAGGTGCTAAACCAACTTACTTCTAATAAATCTAGGTAGATTTGACTAGATTTAGGGAGGGTTAATTAGTTACCTAAGTAGAAAGTAATTCTTAAGATTAACTACATAATGTAATATAGTAATGGTAAGAATGCATTAAATAAGGTAAAAGAGGATGGAAAAGGGGTAAGACACATATATTCATACTAATATAATAGTTTAAATTGTTAGTTTCTATAGTACATTATCGTGAACTCCCATATATTCATTTTTGGCCTCATAATTTATAAAATAGTCAATGAGGAAAGGGTAATAGATCTTGATTTCAATGATGTAAATAGAGGTCTTAATGAAAAGTTTTGTGTCAACAAGATCTTCATAGGGACTTTGCATAAAACTTATTTCAATGTCTGTATTAGTCAGAGGATATTCAAAAACTAAAGAAATATTTGAGATGACATCATAAATATCCTCAAAAAGTTGTTTTTAATCTATGCCTATATATTCCATATGTTATAAATTTGTAATGGGTTCTAAAATCTCTGATTTTTGTACGCCCAAACCTCTACCTTTATAATACATATTATTGTAATTTAGTTAGCTATGGGGTATGTTGGACTATAGAAACATGAAGAAAAACCCTTTGAAGATATCCAATAATCATGTTAGGATTATTTTCCTTCATCTCATAATAGTTCTACTTTCTCAAATTATGTATACCCATATATGTAAGCAATCAATCATACCTCCTGCATGGTAGGGGACCTGTAGCTTTAGGGTGATATGGGTAGACTAACAACAATTACTATCTAATATAGATATTCCCCAAAACCCTTTGAAATAATTTTTATGTTAGTAACTTAGGCAAATTTGATGAATAAATAATCAAGATGAATATTTTTCATTGGTGTAGGATCAAATGGTTTGGTTTCTATTGTGTTATAATACATATTATAGTCCCAACCTTCTAATTGACAATTATGGAAACATTGTGGGTCCCCATGGATTATTATTTTCATCCTAGAATGAGCAAATTTTGAGGCACTGGTGGAAAGTGGATGGAACTTCTCTCATCTCATGTATCTAATTAGGATAATTCTATATGTAAGATAAAATTCAACAACATAGATTAGGGTTTGGTGAACTACATGTCCCACCATGATTGGGAGATAGATCATGATTACTGACTATATCTTGTTATCATCATATGTTTTGATGATGATAAAAAATTTCCCAAGAGATGAATCTAAGTAGCCCAAAGTTTTAATCTAATTTATATTGCATAGATTAAATAATGACCTTATGTATAGAAGTACCCAAGGAACTTGAATATTGGCATTGGATACTTTAATGTACAGGGGATAATTGTTATTAGGGCTAATTGTTGGAAGGTCATGGGGTTAAAAGTGATTTTTTGGGTTTGTGATAGGTGGCTAACCAATGTTTGAAACTAACTAGAATCAATGTGTATAGGCACCATATATTCTTGAAGGATTTTATTTATGATTCCATGATGGACTATTGACGGATTGAGAAGGTCCACAATATAAATTTTGGAAGGGTTCTTCTCATGTTTCTAGATGATATTATATCTTCCTTTAGGAATGTTAGAGGTTTTATGGGGGGCATTGAGCTTAAAAGGAGTTTTTTGAAGTTTGGTTTTGGGAGGTTCCCCCAAGGTAGTGAATTTTAGTCATTGAGTCATGACATCATAATCATAAGATGCTCATTTTATTTTGAGGGTAGGACATTGTTGGTCTTGGGGTTCTTCCATTAGTTTAGCCCTAATTTTTATGGAGTTTGCATGATTAATTTAGGGAGAAGGAACATGATCATAAGTAACATGTTTGGATAGATTTTGGCCTTGTTATCATAGTGTACCCTTCTAATTTTGATCATGATTTATAAAAAGGTCTTTGTAAATTATTAGTTTCTAATTTTTGAAAAATAATCTTTCTACACCTTCTATCTCTATTTTTGCTTTTTCAATCAAATCTTGAATCAAATTCCTCAACTTCCTACATCACTTAGTATCATGCCCTTGTATTTGATGGTAATGGAAGAATTCATTCTCATTAAATAAATAATATCAAGGTTTCATTTCTTTAATGGGATTGATCTCTATTAAGGTGATCATCTTTGTAGCTATTAATTTTCTTAAAACATTCTCTATCAGTTTAACCAATTTTGTGCAGTGTCATTTCCTAGTGGTAGCGTTAGGCCTTCCTATTGGTATAGTAAAAATAGATGTGTTTTTTGATATTGGTAATGAGGTATATCCATAAGCCATTTTCACATGTTTAAAGTTAGTAACCCCATCCCCAAAAACATTTTTATTTATATGGAGTAACATATGTTTCTTGGAAGGGGTATTACTTTGATGGTAATTATTTTATGAATAAATTTTAATTATCCCCTTTTTTAATGATGGCCTCTTTACATTGATTCCATTTCTCCATAACCTCCTAAAAATTTAAGATACAATGAAGCTTTAATTGCTATCCCAATTCATAATTAAGATTATTGATATGTATCTTGGTTAACTCCCTCTTAATAATTAAGCAAGTGAAGTGGATTGCATAACCATGCCATCATTGAAATAGTCATGCAAGTCTTTAATCAATTATTTTTTTAGTTTCCTATAATCCAAAATGGTTATTTCATTATTCACATTATAAGATAAATGTTTCACAAATTTCTTTTAGTTCCCCAAACAATGTTACATATCCCTTTGAGAACTACATAAACCATTCTAAGGCAAAGCCTCCAAGACTTTAAGGGAATAATTTGAGAATGTATGCATCAATATATTATACCTCATGGTACACCATGAATAAATATTTGGCATGCTCATGTGCGTCACCTTTTCCTTTATATTTTTCAAACTTAGGAGGTTCAAAGTGTGATGGAAAAGTCACTTTATGAATCTTCATATCTATGGGATAGGATCAAAACTCTTCATAATAATATTTATTGGTGTGATATTAGGTGAAAAATCCCTAAATATTACCCTTCATGGTTTTACATTCAAGGGTAAAAGATGGGTCTATGAATAGATTAGAGATGGAGGGATTTGGGTTTTGACTTGTTCTGATTAGGATGGGTGGATGATGAATGGTTTTTATGGGTCCTTTAGTTATGTTAGGATTTAGAGGTTCAACATTGAACTATGATGATAAATAATTAACTTTTTGGGTGATCTAGTTGAGGTGGTCTACCATCATCTGCATATATTCATTTTAGACTTGATTCTCTAGAGTGGACGTTCTTTTGTTAGCCTCAAGCTTATTGGTATTGATAGTGGGTAGAGGGTGTGGTTATTCATCTTATTCTTTAACATAAACCAATTATTGGTCTTCCATTTCTTCTATTACAGTGGGAAGAGGGTTGTGAGATGTGTTGGATTGAGGTTAGACAAGATTCTTCATTAGGTCAACATTAAAATATGGTGGTAGTGTTATTCCAATTTCAAGAAGGCACATGAGTAATTGTTCTCATTGGTCAAAAATATATTATTCAATCTTGTATTTATCATTATCCAAAAAATCATTCAGGTTAACCTCATTTCCACCAAAGTATGCATATCACTATGATTTTATTCATTATCAATAGGTATCTCACCCAAGGTTTCCAATATGTCATTTATTGGCCTAGATATGTGTCCTATTTTAATGTCTTAAGAACATGTGTTGGATGTTATTTACATTACAATGGTAGGTAGAAAGTATATGTTTACCTTCTTAAGAGAGGTAGATTTAATGAAAGTGAAAAACTTAGAAGGGATCAAATAGATGTTATAAGAAATCTTTGAATAAGGTTGCTTAAGAAATTAGATATAATTTGGCAAGTTGTGGGTAAATGGATATATCTTTGTTTAGGCCATGTGTGTCAGGTATTTAGACTATCAGTACTACATATAATAGTAATATATTAATTAATGTTGGATATGAACTAGTTGAATGATGGGGAATCAAAAATTTCTAAATTTTGAATTTGTGAGATGACAAGATAATAATGGGTGCTAATCTCAAATCTAACAAAGTGTCATGTTGACAATAAGATGAATGCCAAGTTTGATAAATAAATAATCTGAGAGATTCTAATAATATGGGAGTCAATATAGGGATGGTATGGTTTAAGGTGATAACAAAGTGTATATCATGTGGTATAAATGGACTAACTCTATTAAGCTAATTAACTTGTTCAAGGTGATGGTGTGGAGATAATGAAATAGTGTAAGTATCATAAAAGTAGGTTTTGGTGATATGATCAATAAGTGATAGTTTTTATGTGTGTATGAAAATATGGGTAATGATGAATGTAGGATGGCACTTAGTTTATGAAAATTGAGTAAATGAGACAAGAAATAGGTTTTTGTAAGGATAAAACTAGTTTTTTAGTTGTTAGGTGATTATAGGCCTTTAGGATCACAAAAATTATTAGTTTTTAAAAATCTCAAACAAATCACACACAAACCAAAAATATAAATTTAATAAACTAACATATGAGTGTAACTCAATGACTGCACCATCTAATAACTTCATGGGTGAGGCTATAGGCTAGTGACCTATTATAAAATATCCCAAATTCTATCAGCCCTATTTGCACATAAGAGTCATCATGGGAGATGATACTAAATATATAAACATGTTTCTTATTACATATTAAGGTCATCTTCTATGTTTATACATGTTCATTAGGGGTGTCTAAGATATACACTAAGTATGATGGGTCCCAAGTTTGCTTAGGATGTTGTCTAACTACATTGTGCATTGGAGCCAAAATTACCCTCACTCCATAGAACCCTTTAAGTGGAATTAAAATGAGAACCTAATGATAGTTGTCTTGATATTTATACTCCACTAGAATATGGAGTGTGGTCTAATTTGTGGTGATGAAATCTACATCATTGAACCATATAAACTAATGACAAGTACATAGATGTCACTTCCACAATCATGTTACACCTTAGAAATAAAAATGGGGAGTGTTTATTACTAGTTTTTAATCTTTCAATAATCACTGCAAGGATGCAAGGAGAGATCATACACCATTATTTCCATTGGGTGACACTCAAACAAGCAAAAAAATATTTATTAACTGATTAATTTATGTGTGGTTGTTATTATAATGAAAGAAAGAACAAAATAAATGACAAAAATACAATAAATAATTACATAAAAAAATATTTTTTCCAAACCTTAAACCAATCATGCTACAAGTAAATGTTTAGTACTTTTAAAATTGGTAACTTTGACAATCGACTGTGTACAAACATCATTAGTAGTTTTAAATGTTTATCCTTAGACCGATTGATCCTGAAAACACACATGTTATTAATTTTATAGGTAAAATAAATTAAGATAAAAATTACACAAAATTTTCCATATGAAAATACAAACAAAGTATTGGTCAAATATGCCTTAATAAAAAAATGAAAAGAAACACGTATTTTGCACTATTATTTTTTGAATGAGGGGCTAAGACGTAGGGGTTTGGGGGTGACAACCCCCCAGTGGGGTTAAGGGGAAATGATAGTAATAAGATAATTATATAAACTTATGATTATATACACTCAAAATTTTTATTTTTTTTAACTAGACTAACTAAGAAAACTTTTTTTATGATATTACCAAAAATAAGACTATACTATAAATCAAATCTTTAAGAATTTTTTAAAATGTTTTGATAACATAGATTTGGATCCAAACAAATTGGAGATGGTAGAATTCTCTAGATGGTGATGTATTTTTAAAATCCCATGAGTTCTTTTAACATGAGAGGTTCATGGTTTAAAACCCAATAATCACAAGCAAGTCAATCAAAATCATAGGATTTATACAAAATTAATATTTCAAAAAGATTAGAAAACCATTTATTTCATAATCATATATAAGAACAAACTCAAGAGTTTTCATATTATAAAAAATAGATTACACAACTCTAAAAATAGAAACTATAAACTGATCAAACAATGACACATTAGCAATTTTCTATAAAAAAAACCATTGAGAATGACTAATATAATGTACCTATTTGACTAAATTAAGCAATTATTTTCATAATTTATGTTATAAATATATTATATAAATAAGATTTTATTAGATATACACAATATAAAATGATTAAAAACTTTTTAATTCCTATTGATTAACTATATATGATTATTATACTATAATTAAAGTGATTAATTAACCAAAATTTGATAAAAAGGAAGATCATTGATAAAGAATCTACTTCAGGCATCACACATTAAATTAGAACAAAACCTTCATAGTCATCACATTGACTATGATAAGTTAATAAGAGGTTATATGACTGGATAAAAGTAGATTATACTAGTTTCCAATACTTTCAACAGAACTACAATTGTGGTATTTTTGACCTTACAGCAGGATGAGAAAAAGATCAATGATTGTGACAAATTCTCTCCAAGATCATAGTAATCTTTAAAAAAATGTTATGGATAAAAATATGCCTAAACAAAGACTATAAGATTCATAGTTATTAAACCACTTGATCAAAAATCCAATATTGGATGTTTTGGGGATACAACGTAAAATGAAAAGTAAATGAGAAAAATTATAGATCAAAATGCAATATAACAATTAGCAATTATGAGATATTCAAATTATCAGCTAAAGTTTAATTTTTATCTAAGACAATAACACAAATAACCAAAGGTAATAGTATGACTATGAAAAGTGATTTTATTCAAATAACATAGACAAAGAGGATAATTAATGTCTAATAGTTAAAAATTGATACTAATCAATAACGTAGTTCTCAAAAATAATTCCACCATTTCACATTCACAATTACCCTATCAAATCCATAACTTGCCTAGAGACATAAATTTTGATACTTTTGAGTCACTAATCCTTCTTCAATCTAAAATGTGAGCTAATTATAAAAACTCAAAGCACAACTACTTAGCGCTAAAAGAGGGCTCCCATTGTGATCGCCAAAATGTATCACCTAGAATTTTGACAGAATAGGTTAAAAGTACATAAGAACTATTAACTAAATCCAAATTCTAAATAATCATCAAATGGAAAGAATTAGAGATAAGAAGCAATCAATATGGAATGGAAACAATATTACCATCATCTTTCTCCTTTTTGATCTCCTTTTCAAAAACTTTAAAATGTTGCTTAAAGAGATAATTAACAAATTGAATATTTGGAATGAAATGTAGGATTTTGAAGTATGATGGTATCAAGACTATATTAATGGAGGAGATTGATTGAGGTAACATATTCTCTCATTTTGATTCTATATTAGCCCAAGTGATTGGGTCATCTTTCATTTATAGAGGTGTTGAAGGGGAAAATGGAGGGGAAATTTCCCTCTCAAATTTCAAATGGAGGATGGAGCTAGAATAGATAAATTTATAGAGATTAAAATTATCTATACATTATTTGGGATATAGGGGTTAGAAAGTGGAGGGAATATTTAGGATTTTGAAAATTAAACAATTGGAATATTTGGATATTATGGGATTTAATAAATAAATTAATTTATAAGGTGAGAGGGGTGAGGTTAGAATGTACAAAGGGGACAAGAGAATAAATTAAATGAGTTATGTGGGTGAGTAGAATTACATACATATAATCATATCCTAGATTAATAATAACATGTTGACAGATTAACTATCCTTAGTAGGTATTGGTTTGAAAATAGATTATGTAGATTATGCATCTCATAATCCTCCATTGAGTTGAGACGATATTAAATCCAAATAAATAAAAATAAAAAACAATAAAAAGGGGAAAAAAACGTGTCCAAGAGTGAAAACCATGCTTATGATGCACTGGGCAAGAACCATTATGAAAATGAGGTTTCTAACATCATGTGTAAATAATTTGTTGTATATAAGTAACTTGACACTTGGAGGTAACCTCATTTACATAACAAACCATTACATGCCATTCAATCCATTTTATTGATTCAATCATATTCAACCCAACCCATCTTATTGTGATCATTAATCTTCCCATATTTACTGTGTTATGGAAGTGGAAGGTATATTAAGATCTATTTGCAAAATATTTTGAACCATTAATTACATGACACTTTTATGATTCAACACATTTAGATCTCATTTAATATGGTTTGTGGAGATTCCTAGTATCCATTAATCTTACTTTGCCATTTTCCTACCTCAAATGTTATTGATTAGTAGTATCTCTCAATATAGGTTGAGTTATATTGACCTAAGTTCCATTGGGATTATGTAGTCAACACTAAATTTTTGAGGTTAGGTTGGTCACCCATTTTCCCATGCTCTCATGATGTTTTGTGAAACCTAAGCCACACTATTTAAATTTTGTAACCAATTCATGATATGTTCTCTCCATTTCATGAGTTATTAATCCCACACTCTTACCATTTTGAGAGTTAAATCATTCTACATCTCTTAATCCTTTATTGAGTTGAGATGCCAAAAATCCAAAAACATTTAGATATTAAAAGAAGACCTAAAAATTAAAAAAAAAGTCTTAAAATATCCATGAGATATAAAGCCATAAAATATTAAATATTTTAAAAAGGCTTTAAAATATATATATAAATCTATAAAAATCAAAAACATTTTTGTATGCATTAAAATATGCTTGCCTCACTAATTATTCTAATTCCCACTAGTTTAGTTTGATTCCCATATTTCCTAGCTATATTAAATATTGGCCTAAGCCCCATATCACATTCCTATATCCCACATAACCTTTATCCCATCCTAAAATCCATTAATCCCCTCATTAAACCCATAATAGAATCCATTACCTACTAACCTACCCCCTAAACCCACTAGCCAATTCAAAATTCAAAAATAATCTACCTACCCACCCACCATCCTACACTAGCCTCTCCTAAGATCCTAAACCCTGTGGGGAGATTTATAGAATTGGAGGATTCTATAAATCTTCCCCAAACTAACCCCATTTTATATAATTTTGTAATTTTAGAGATTTCCATATAATTAAAAATTCCATTGAAATTTCCTAGCCCTAGATTTCGAAGGCCCATATTTGAATTTGGATGATTGATCTTCCTTCCCTTTACCTATAAAACTAATCTCTCCCTCCACTCTACTAATTTTAAAAATTTGAAGTCATTTATTCAATCCATCAATCTCTCATATAGCATCCATAACAACATTCTTACATCCATTGAAGCCATTATCCTTATCACACATACATTGGAAGCCATTGTCAAGGTCTCATAGGAAATATTACTATCCAAGCTCTTGATATCCAATAATATAAGTGAAAGTCATAGAATAGAGGCATGAGAACGTAAAAATTAATGTAAGAATGTTTTATTTTCTTTGATTCATCTCCTTTATCCAGTCCTATTGGTGTTATCAAGTTTTAAGTTATATTATTAAGTTCAGTAATATTACATAAAGTTGAAATTTGGTGAACAGTTTTATGACCAAAGTGGGAGTAACCTCCCTTATATATTCTAATAAATTTTTTTGGAAGTGTTCTAAGTTATTTCAAGACCAATTGTAGCTACATCTAAGCCTAGATTTGATACGTCTAGGTGAGTCACAATATTGTCCTAATAATCATGGTATTGTAATTACAGGTTTGTTAATGCCAGTAGTAATATTTTAAAATAAGCTTCTATTGGTTAGGGTTTCTAGTAGGGTTTTAACCATCAACAATACCATGACTGACTAAGTCATGGGTTTGGCCTAGCAATAGTGATATTGTCAATCCTAATAGCGATATTTCCAAATCTAATAGTTGGACCTTGATCATAAATTTATTTTTGCTAACTCTCTATTTTTATAGGTGTTTTATTTTCTACCACTATTTCCATATGTAGGATAGGAAGGAAATCTCCAAGAATCTATCATACTACACATTTTCAATAAAATAATTACCTTAATAGCAAGATTGTAATGGTAATAGTGGTATTATAAGATCTAATAGCAATATTGCCAAGTCTAATATTAGGGGTTATTCTATCATTAATACCTTATTGTGATTCATAACATATAATTTTGTCTTTTTTTCTCTACTTGTTCTATCTAGATGATTATTTTAAGATTATAGTTGTAGGGAAGAAGGACTTTGTATATTTTATTATTTTTGATAAACATGTGACTCTCTCAGTAGCAAGATTGCCTTGGTAATTATAGAATTATAGTTCATAGTCACAATATTGTCTCCTTATCTAGAACTAGTAAAACACTACCTTCATTACCTTTAGATAATCAATCACATTGTTTCTAGTTTTTTTTAGAAGTTTTTAAAGATCTATAAGCCAAAACTAAAAAAAAAAATCCTCTTGTTAAAAATTTGAACATTCCCCCATATAATCATTTAAACCCCTGCATATATGTAAAAGACTATTGAAAACTAGTATGTATTATATTATATAGGATTCAAAAGAGGCAAAAAAAGACAAAAATCTCAAAATACACCATATAGGATACTTTAACCTCATTCAATAATATCGCTACTTGGAACCTGAGGTTTTGCACTACAAATAACATCTTTTTCACTATTAGTTGTAGCTTTGTAACTCAGGAAAATTTGGATTAGTATTAGGATCTAATATAATTTTTATCATAAAATAATTGTATTTAATACCAAGGACTTGTAATAATTTTAATATAGCAAGACATTTACATAATTAGCTTAGGATACATTACTATATTCCCTAGCATCTATAATATTGCTATTTGTGTTTCTCTGTCAGTAAAAGTTTTGTCATTCTTAATAAGGGGTTTGTTAGAGAGTCATGACTTTGTAGTTGACCATAGTATTTTTCAAAAAAAATTCAAACCTATGACTAAAAACTTATGATATTGATAGACCAATCATGGGGTTGTTCATTCTAGTCATGGTATTACCCTATGTATTCACAGTATTATAGGGACTCACAAGATTGAATTTGGAATTATTAACCATTTTCTTGTAGGTCCCTTGAATATTTTAGCACCGTAATCAGATATATAACCTTTGTGATTATAGGTAGGGTTTCCATTTTACTTTTTTGTCTTTGATTCCATTGTATTTTTGAAAAATCATTAATTTAAGTATATCATTGTCCTTTCTAGTTTATTGTAAATACTTGTTTTTACATGTGTTGTTATTGAAATAATTTATAATATCATGCAAATCACACAAGTAATTAAAATAGTCAATTAATCATATTGTGTGTTTGCTTGTTTATTAAGCCCTCCCTTAGGATAACACGTGATGTGGATTTCATCAATATGCATAGGGCTTAGTATATATGGGTTAGCATCATGGATTTCACTACCACACTCTAACCAAACTCCATGTTCTGGTGGATTCTAAATATTATGAGACCTATCACTGTGTCCTAAGAGTAATTCCCCATTAATGGTTCTATAGAGTGAGGGGACATCAAGCTCCAAGACCTAGGGTAATCAGATAACCTCATACATAGACTTGGGCCCCAAGGTATCATTGTATATATCAAGGATGCAACTAGGTACTTATGTATTTCTTATAGTAAGGGACTTTGGCTATAATAGGTGTCTCTCTACAAGATTTAGTA
>JARHVA010001422.1:1070000-1092500 GCA_037957365.1 Torreya grandis
GAATAAAGATAGTCTTAGACTAATTTATTGCTACCAACATGATTACTCTACCTGAGATTAGACCTTTGGAAAACTATCAATCAAAACCTGATTGGTATCATGAAAATGAGTTTTATAAATATCATAGGGTAAAAGGACATGATACTAAGTAGTGTATGCATTTAAAACATTTTATCCAAGATCTAATAGATAAGGGTGATATATATATATATATATATATAAATATATATATATATATATATATATGTATATATTGAAAGAAAAGCTACCCTAAATTAGTTAGCTAATGGTAAACTTGGTATTTACAAGGACCTACTCCCAAAGCTTGATCAAAGGAATAAGAGACCCCAAAGAGATGAGGGTTAGGCATCATCATCTAATCATATTTATTATCATAGTGATCCCTATCATTACATTATTACAATCAAAATTCAAAAAATCCAAGAATATACTCCACCTTCATCCCCCATCCTAAAAATTAATAGGGCCACTATTGATTACATAGTAACCACCAAATGCAACAAGATAATAATTACCATAGCACCCTCTCAAGATATTTCTACCTCATCCACTACCCAAAAGGAGAATATTTATAAGAAAAAATAAATCAATTTAGATAAATCCTATGATATCATTTAACAATTAGAAAAAAAATCCAACTCAAATATCCTTGATGGAACTTCTTGAAACATCTACCTTATATAGGGAAATATTGAATCAAGTGTTGAATGATTTAAAACTACCTAGTGACCTAGATACTAATTAACTTTAGGCACTAGTGCACATTTATCCCCATTACAAAAAATTACTTTTAGTTTTGGGATCTGCCTCTTGTTGGCCCATATCATAACTATCCCTTATACGTTAAAGGCACCATCTCCCACCACTAATTTTCTTGTGTCCTCATAGATAGAGTATCCATGCTCAACATTTGTAATCTAGACTTTCTAAAGAAATTAGGATACTCTAAGACATAACTTAGGCCCACTTTAATAATTATTTATGATAATGAGAGACCGTCAGTTGGGACTATTTATCTTATTATTACCATGGGACCTATAGCTCATCAAACTCTGGTTCATGTTGTGGATGTAGAATTACCATATACCATGTTGCTCAGAAGACTGTGGATTCATGAAATGCAAGCTATGTCATTCACTCTCCATAAATGTTCAAATTTACCCCATTCAAGCATGAAGGTCACAATTCCTAGATTCATATACCATATCCATAGTTATTACATGGATCAGTCACTATCTCCATCACCTTACATTGGCACTGATAATACTATCTTGAGACCAATAGCTACTAAGTATATCTCTCTAGATCAATTAGAATCCACATCTCAATCAGAGTTTGATGTCACACGAATAAAGATCACATCCATAGGGTATGGATAATATGAGTACAAAAAATTTTGAATTGGAAATATACCTTTATCTCCATGTAGTTATGGGTCCCTAACTATGAGGAAGAATAATTCCATTAAATATTAGTTTGTGCCAATATCTTTCTCAATCACTATTTTTTGTTTGATGAGTACATTGAAGATGGAGATGATTATTGGATTATGATGAATGATGAGGCTCTCATCTCTCCTAGGTAACATTATCCTAGAGTCTTGAGAATGATGGAAAACATGTAGTATAAAGGAAATGGATTAGGAAAAAAAAATCAAGGTTGACTTAAACCCATCATCATTAAAGAACATCCACAATATTTTAGATTAGGGTAAAAACTATATGATGATGACTTGACCAATATCATTGTGGATTCTCCTTTAGCCAATGAGTCATATTTGCCTAATGAGGACATTGAAACAAGTTCTTTTTGTAGTCACATTAATGATCTTGTTACCACTAACCTCTTCCCTGATATGACCATATACACCATTAATGTTTCCCTCCATTATCCATCCTTCATAGACTAGGAATCCAATTATAAGCCCACCTTTGACACATTTCAAAATGATGAGGCCATTTTAGAATACATGGGAGATAAAGACATCATGTTGCCTGGTAATCATTAAAAGGGATTTTATATCAATCTTTGTTAATATACATATTTTAGGGAACAATAAGCATCCCACAATCAAAGCAAGGATGAACACTCTGAAGAAGAAGGAGAGCTTTCCAAAGTATTATATGAACTCCCATATATCTCATTTGTATAATAATATTATTTTGATATTGATATGATAAAATAATTTATTAACATATTTACATGGAGCTACATTAACATGTCAGGGTTAGACCCCTCATTACTAGTACACCACTTAGTTGTGCATCCAAATGTAAAACCCATCAAATAGAAATTATATAAGATTCATCCCAAGGTGGTGTTACTAGTCAAATAAGAATTAGAAAATTCTTGGAAGATGGATTTATCCATCCAATATAGTACTCAGATTGGATATCTAATATTGTTCTTATAATAAAACCACAAGGTAGAATCTGAATATGTATAGACTTTCAGGATATTAATGAGGCATTTCATAAAGATGACTTCCCACTCCCTAATATTGACATGATCATAGATTAAATAGTCAAGTATGAAATGCTTTCCCTCATGGATGGATTATTAGGATATAATTAGATCAAAGTATCCTCTAAGGATCAACATAAAACAACATTAATCACTTTATGGGGGATTTTTTATTATCAAGTCATGTCATTTGATCTCAATAACGTATGATCCACTTATCAATAGGTTATGACTATTATCTTTCATTTCATGATGGGTGAAATTATAAAATATTATGTTGATAATATTTTGAGGAATTCTCATTTAAAATTAGAGCACCATGTGGTCCTCAGAAGAATCTTTGAAAGATTACAAGAATATAAAGTAAGGTCGAATCCCAAAAAGTGTGTCTTTGAAATAACTTTAGGTAAATTTTTGGGATTTATAGTCTCAAGAAGGGGCATCAAGGTGGATCCCAAAAAAGTTAGAGCAGTTACATAAATGCCCCCACCTTATAATCTCAAGAAACTTTGAAGTCTTTAGGGAAGACATTAGGCCATACGTCATTTTATCTATCAATTAGATAATAAATGTCGCCCCTTTCCTCATATATTAAATAAAGGAACTTACTTCCATTGGAATAAACAATTCCAACAAGCATTTGAAAGAATAAAATAATACTTGGCTAATCCACCTATTTTATGCCCACTAATCCTAGGAAAGCCTTTGCTCCTATACATTTCAGCAATGTCATATGCCATTGGTGGTCTCCTTGCACATCACAATGGTCAAGGTAAGGAGAAAGCTATATATTACCTCAATTGGACATTGATATCCTATGAGATAAATTATAATCCTATTGAAATTTCATGTTTATCCATGGTTTTTGCATCATAAAAGCTCTAAAATTACATGCTTAATAATCAAGTATAACTCATTGCCAAGTTTGATCCCTTGAAATACTTATTTTACATGTCAACACTTATAGGTCACATATAAAAATGGATAATTATACTCAATGAAATTGACATTGAGTGGGTTAATAAAAATATATATAAAAGGATAGGCCATAGCAGATCAACAAGTAGAGGCACCTTTAGAAGTGATTGAGCCAATTGTAATCAATTTCTTAGATCAGTCTATAATGAATACTTCACAAACTAAAAGCTGAAAATTATACTTTGATGGTTTATTTACCACACATGGGTCTAGTGCAGACATCATCTTGGTCACTCCATATGGTGACATTATTCCAAAATATTTTTTCCTTGCTTTTCCATGTACCAATAATATCTTAGAATATGAAGCCTTGATAGCTAGACTTTAGCTAGTTATTTAGTGGAACATCTAGCAGTTAAAAGTATTCAGGGACTCATAATTGATTATCAAATAGGTCAATAATGAATTCCAAAAAAAGGATGAAATATTAATTCCTTACAAACCATTAGTGGATTAATTAAATACCAACTTTTAGTTTATAACATTTGAAAAAGTTTAAGGAGGAAGCAATAAAGTAGATAATTCTATGGCCACTATTGGCTCACTCATTGACCTCCCTAAAGATGTTTTGAAAGGTAATTTTTTGGTTGAACATCTGATTATCCTAGCCTATCAATCAATGGATCCACTTCAAATCTTCACAATCAATCAACCTAGTCTCCCATGGTACCATGATATTTATAGGTATCTTCATGACACCATCCTTCCCCCCAAGCTCAACCATTATCAATGCAAAGCCTTTATCCATTGCACCACTAGATACATAATCCTTGGTAGCACACTCTATGGATGGGGTTATGATGGAACCTTATAGAGATGTTTAACATTAAAGAGGAAACTCAATAAATTAAATAATTCCATGATGGTATATATAAGGCACATTAGTGGAATTACCCTAACCAAAAACCTCCTTAGAATTGGTTATTACTAGACAATAATGAAACAAGACTCCTGTCAATATGTGTGTAAATGTGTGGCCTATCAAAAACATGGGAATCTTACTCATGGTCCAACACAAGAATTATAGCCTATTATGATCCTATGGCCAATATCTATATGGGGTCTTGATCTAATTGGTAAGATTAATACTACTTCTTTACACGGTCATAAATTCATTATCATGGCTATAAAGTATTTTACCAAATGTGTAGAAGTAATGCCACTTACATTTATAATAGGCCTCCAAATTTCTAAGTTTATTCTTACTCAATTTATTTGATATTTTCGTATAATGACTAATATAATTTCAGATAATGGTAAAACATTCAAGAATTAGTAAGTTAAGGAGCTATGCCAAAAATATCATATCATGTAACATTTATCCTCCCCATGTTATCCCCAAGGCAAAGGACAAGCAAAAGTGACTAATAAGACCCTCATCAATATTCTAAAGAAAATTATCAATCAAGTTGGAAGGAATTGACACACTCAATTATATCCAACACTATGGTCTTATAGAATAAATGTCTGCACACCTACTGGGGTAACTTTGTATGCTTTAGTCTATGGTACTAAATTGATATTACCAGTGGAAGTAGAACTCCCCTCTCTTTGACTCTCACTAAGAACATCATTAATGATCATAATCTCAAATAAGAATGGTTTTAAGAACTAAAAATACTTGATGAAAAGTGATAGAAGGCCTTGGATCACCTTTGAGCATACCAAAATAAATTAAAAGGCTAATACCATAAAAATATTTAGGCTATGGATTTCAAATTTAGTGACTTAGTCCTAAAAGAAAATCAAAAAAATACCAATGCAAATTGAGATAAGAAGGGGAATTTTGAAGTCAATTGGTTAGGTCCCTATGTCATTATTACCAAATTTAGATCAAGAGTGTATAAATTTTCCATTTTTGATAGAGAGAATTGGATGATACCATGAACATTATTCATCTCAGACACTTCTATACCTAGCTCAGGTATCATTATCCTCTATCTATGGGGCACCCCACATTCACTCTATCCATCCATCACCCCTCCTCATCAATAAAAAAATAATAATACATCTAATGGTGAAAACTAGCTTGTTAGGACCTTGGCCGAGTACCATAATGAAAATCGGTTCTTGATGTCATGGTAAAATCACACTAAATTTAGTCTTAAACTATGGGAATCGAACAACAAGATTAGTACAATAATACAAGATAATTACTATAGTGAAAAGAAGGAAAATGGATTGTCAAAAACTATTTGTTGAAGGAATATTTGGAGTCACTAATCCAAACTAGGTTCATATATATATATATATATATATATATATATATATATATATATATATATATATATATATATATATATATATCCCCAACTCCCATCATATCCTCATCATCCCCATAATACCCTCCCAAATCTTCTTTGACATGTTTGTCTCTTTCTAGCCTCAAAACAACATTCCATCTCTATCCATCCATCATTTTGACTAAGCCTCAAGTCTACACCTTCCAATATATAGTTATTATGGAGGGTCATGACATTAAAAAAATTCATTTTCCAAGAATTGATGCATACATTATGCCACTAATTCTTCAAGGGTCATCATGACCCCATTTTGTAACTTGGTTGACCTCTCACCTTGGCATGAGAAAAATTTCAATGCCACATATCTTTTAGATATACCTCACATCATCATTTGACCCATTATACATACCCATCCTTAGTCCTCTCATGACTCATGCATATCAATTGTTACAATCAATTTTTGATTGATTTTTTGTGATTACATGTTTTGTATGTGTGTTACATTTTTATGTACATATTAGAATGTTTTGTTTAGATTAGTTTGTATGTTTATCTTTCATCTTGGGAACAAGGATGGCATGGGTGATCCTTGAAGGTTTATTCAAAAAATGTCATCTCTCAAATGGATTTCCCCATGCATCTTTGTTATCATGACATGGACTTATCATGTCCTTGCTACATGGAGATAATATGCAATAGTAAAAGGGATTGAATATATCCACACCTTGAAAAGATTCAAAAAACCCCAATCCCATCTTAATCAATCTCTTATCTTAGCCCCAATCTCATCCTAATCAATATCCCACCTATCCTCATATAGGGTATTACACACCAAAAAACTCATCCTCTTATCACCCTACCTCCATGGTTCAATAGGATTTCCACCATACATACTATGGATGAAATGAAATAAATACGGGATTAATCTCTTTATAACATAACCACCCCATGAAGGAATAATGTGTAACCATCATGATCTATACTCAAATCACATCATCCACATATCATCATGCATCCATAAAACATCATATAATAGCATGCATAAAATCAAAATAATATCTCATAAATAACATCATCTATAATGAATCACAAAATCTACAAAATATCTATTTGACATCATTACATCATCAATAACATGTTGCATCCATAATAACTATCTATTATCATTACATCATCACTACGCATCATAATGTCAATCAGTAACATCTAAAGCTAATCAATATCAAATCACATCTCATATAATACATGCCATCATCACATAAAATAAATAAATCAATTACATATCTATGAAAAGTGCATAATGTACAACATTCATCATCATCAATCCTCATCATATATGGATATGTATGTCAAATGTCCAAGAATACAATATCCACGTGGAATCCATGTCAAAATATATGATACAACCACATAAGCCCATGAGAAATAATGATTTATAATATAAAAAATTCCTATATGCATATGTATATACATTCAAAGTCAAGTTTATGGCCCTAATGGCCTCAGTGGTCCACCACTACCTCTTGAATTTATCGAACAGATGACTGGCTGGCATAAAATAAACTTGTATGCTAACCCTATAGAATTTCAACCTCATATAGTGTCTTATAATACTGGGCCTCCTATGTTAGTAGTACAATAAAATCCATCATGCCTATCCCCATTAATGCCTCACTTATTACATCTCTATCCCTCTTTACTACTTCTAATTGCTTAGATAACATTTGAATATGAGTATGCATCTACACAGTTTGTCCTAAAAATCCTATAACCTAGATCTATAATGATGTAATCTGAGTATGTGCATGGCCAAGTTGAATATCATGTTGTATGATTTATGATCATAAAGAACTAATATGAGTGTCCTACTATGTCACATACACCTACAATGCCATAGCTTGTGATTGTAGATATGTAATCTACCTATCCCTTTATGCAATATGGTCTCACAGTGCTATAATTTACCCCTATGCTTGTACTAACCAACTACTACCATTAGAAGTCAAACTCTTAAGTTATCCCTATAACTAATCTCTCTCATGTGTAATCCTATAAATCTATAGAAAAATATGCCTAAATATCACCTTACAAGTGAATCAGTAATTCTTCATCCACCTTTGATATCGATGGTCGAGAAGGACCCACACTACTACTACCACCTACGTAAGTCTATAGTTGGGCTACTCCCTATATCTAGGGTGCCACCTATACCACCACTGTAACTTGATTTCTATCATCCACATTCATCACATTATTATCCCCTCCTCTAATTTTTCCACCCTATCCTGGTACCTATTTCCTTTGCCTCACTCCCCTATGGATCCTAGCACATGCCTGAAGTACCCACCTCACTACACCATTTTGAACCACCACTTGAGGCCATGGTAATCAAATAAAAATATATATCTACCACCATACTTCATATCCTACTAACACCCCAAGGTTTAGAATAGGTTTGTAAAAATCCCATTGTATGGGTGCAATCTTATCATAATTTGTACACACATCTACTCTCTCAGTTAGTCTACCCTAGTGTGACCTCTCCCACTCACTATGTGAAAATAAATGATCTAGGCCAAGTTTATCTTAAATAAACCTAAATTATCTCTACACCCAATCTATTCAATATCTCTCAATGATGTGATCTAGGTGTCTTGTCATGTATCATGGTGTAAGCATGTATTGTGTCTATGCCTCATCTACCCAACTAAATTTGATCTCTCTATAGGGCATCTACATAATATGCTCATGGAATACAATATAAAAATCTACCCTATAGTATCACATCAATTCAACATGCCCTAGTTACATGCCCAAGATCATTTACCATAGAAAAACTATAAACTATCCAATCCCCATCCTTACAAGTCTACGCAATGGCCACTAGATCACGATATGCTCCGAGTTCCAAATTTGAAGTAGTAGAGATGGCCCAAAACTCTATGCTCACTTGTAATCCCATAAATGCATCTCCCTATATGAATATGTTAATATAATGGGTTCCTAAGTGAATACTCAATGATCATGAACCATATCTAATATTTCCTAGCCCAAGGTGGAACCACCAGTTGTTCTTGTCTAAAAGGAGAATGTCAAAAATAAGATCCATGAACACTAATGTTAATAGGTCCAAGGTCTTCTCAAGATGGTACCTATCTAGATCAATGCAATGGTCCTATATACCTATCTCTTACCTAGCCATTGTAGTGTTTGTACATGTGCCCATGATTTCTAATAGATCCTCTCCATGTGTGTGTATGTGTAAAATCACGTAAACATATTCTAATGTCATGGTCATCTGTCTAGTGATGAAGTGGAATGTACTCATATTTGAGTGCCATTGCTCCACTAATGTTATGATCAGATCCTAATTAACGAAAATCATTGGCATCATCACCACATCATGAAGACCCACCAGCTCTAACACCCCATACTCTTCTGGGGTCACATGCCACATCTTATCTATCACCTATGGTTAGCATAAGTGAGATATTAGTATGCCCAAATCCTCTTGCACCAAAATAATGCCTACCTATCATCACCCCCATCACTACAAAAAAGGTCACCTCACTCATAAATTCTTACTCTCCACATCTATACACCTAATCTATCCAAAACACCCCTATCTCACCTTTCATTAACTTAACCCCATGATCCTACCTAGACTACCTAAAGTCCCCCTAACTCTAAACATAGGAAATTAAACTAAAAATTCATGCACACAACTAACTAATTCCATATAATTACCTCACCTATCTATAAAAACATCCAAAAGCCTAATATAACCTCACCCAATTCATCACTTAGCCATTTTTCCTAGCATATTCAATACCACCATTTTTAAATCATGGTTTTGATGAAATTGTGACTCCCTAATACTAAGATTGCAATCAAACTATTACCCACTAGAAGGGTTGAAATATTTTTCTTCCCTACTAATGGGATTGAAATATCATGATTCATTACTTTTGGGATTACAATCCCACCACTTCCTTTGACATAACTACCATTTACATTGATAACCTCATGATTGAGGGCAAAACTACTAATCACAAGATTTCTAGACTAAAATGCATGACACCCCTTTCTACTAAAATTCTATTCAAAATATAATCAAAAATTAAATAAAATCATAAAAATCATAGAGCTAGGGTTTCTTTACTAACCATATGTCTAACATCTACATCTCTCTGGTGCTCCTAAACTCTCTCACCATGATGGGAAGCTCAAGGAATATGATCCATGTTTTTTTTCCTTCGAGCTCAATTCACCAATGATAAAGAGTACAAATGACCCAAAACTTATCTCTCTTATCCTATATGACCCCCCCATCCCCCCAATATCCCCTTACTTACATCCCCTATCCACTTATCCCTAAATACTAATCTCATCACTCTTACTCATCTATTAACAACATCTAGGGCATAACATGCCCACCACCATTACCATTCTCCTTATCTTGCATCTATAACTACATCATCTTGAGGTATTTTTAGACTATGTCGGTAACACCTTTTGGAATAATGCATATTTAAGCTTACCTAGGGTTAATAGGGTAATTTATTTATTACCGAGGGTTAATTTTATTTATCTCAGTTAATTTATTTTATTGTTGAGAATATCTCAACAATATATTTGTTCGTAATATGAGAAAACAAATAGTTTGTTTTCTCTATTTTCTAATCACTACAAATAGTTTGTTGTCATGAAATAAACTATTTGTATCATATATACTTTACAATATATGAGAAATGAACATGAGATTAATGAGAGAATATAGAGAATTTTTTGGATTATCACCTATTTCTTAGGTGTGACAATTTTATTTTATTCTCTGGTATTATTTTTAGGTTATTTGTTGTGGGTTCTTTCTCCTGGATTGATCCTGTGGACCCTGTGTATCTCCTGCTCATTCTTTCATGGTATCAGAGCTTGGAATTCCAATTGAAGATCCTCTTCTCCAAAAAATTTCATCTGTTAACACATTCAAAAACATTGTTTTATTGATGTGTTATAGATATTTTTTATTCTCTCAAATTCTAGTTCTTGTTTACAATTTTTTTTGGAAAATTTTGTACTTTATGCTCATTAAATGACCGTATAGATTTCCAAAATCATATTTTTTTCATAGGGGTGTATAAAATCAAGTCAGGAATACATTTAAATTTGAATTTTTGCATTTAATGCTGGATGTATAGCTCTTTCCTTCAAAATCTTTCTGACTAGTTCCTGTTGGCAGAGTGCAGTACCTATTCATTTTTTTGATGTGGCAGATTGTATGGATGCTTTTTTTGAAATATGAAACCTGTTAATGAAAGTTGACTATTATATCTTTCTTTCCATATAAATTAGGACAAATTTAGACTAGGATGTATAGTGTTTTGGAAGCTTACAACAAGAATTTAAAATCTATTTTTTTGTCTGCTGCATAGCTATACATTTTTCTCATTTTTGAACACCTTATGATGTATAAAATCAAAATCTGAAAAATTCATGTGATATCAGACATCCAAGCCTTTCATTTCATGTTGAGAAGGATAGATTTGGACTATGCTGTATAATCCTTTAGGTAGATATAGTGGAGCCATTCTACATTTGATGTGAGGTGTTTTTCCTTGGCCAGTGTTGACAAAATTTATCAGATATTTCCCTAACCACCACGCCTTACTGGAAAAAGAGTTTATTTTTGATAAAGCCAAATATTATTAAAATGTTATCTCACATGTGTGAGTCATTTTGGCATTTTTTTAATTAATTTTTTTTAATTTTTTTAGTGGTTTAAATGCAAGTCTCTAGCTTTGAAAGTTCAAATTTGACTTTGTTAAAGCGGCTAGAGATATTTTGTTAAAATTTGTAGGGAGGAAGTCTTGGGGTCAAAACCCCCTACAACTTTTTTACATAAAGCCATTTTTTTTAATTTTGTATAAGCTAAGGCTAAATTTTTTTTGTTAGGAGACGTTAAATTGTAATGGGAGGGGTGTTTTTTGAGGAAAAATGAATGTCTAGGTTGTTCTTGTCAACATCATCGTCTTCCTCGAGAATGGAATCCTGATTGTTTGAACCCATAAATTCTAAAAAATACCATGTTTGGAAGCCAAAAATGTAACAACTCCTTCAATCAAATGGTTTATGGAGAATTTTTTCTGAAACAACACCTGCAACATTCACCACTGAAAAAGACAAATATGCATATGGTTGTAAGCAGGATGAGGCTCTTGGATTGATTTGCCTCAACGTCTTAGATAATCTTCAATTTCACATTCTAGATGCTACTATGCCAAAAGAGGTATGGGAAAAATTTAAAAACCTATTTGGCAAAGTTAATGAGTTTAAAATTTTGCAATTAGATGTAGAATTGAGTACTCTCTCTCCATCAAATTTCCCTGCAATAGATGAATTCTTGGCAAAATTCAAATTTATAAGGTCATAATTGAAAGCTGGTGACAAGGATAAAAGTGATCAGGAGTGCATTTTCATGATTTTATCAAAGTTGAAAGGACCATATAGTGTTTTTTCCTTTGCTTTTTATACTATGATGGATACATTAGGTGATGAATTTAAATGGCCTTCCTTTGAAGTTTTTTGTGAAAGATTGACTGGGGAGCAAATAAAATTAATGGCCTTAGATGCTCTACTTAGTCCTAGTCATGCTCTAGTTGTTAATTCTTCTAAAGGAAAAACTTCACCTAAGTCTAAACAAAAGCAAGCACCTTCAAATAACCCTCCAGAGTCCACCACCCAAACACCTCATCATTCTAAATCTACTAAGACCAAAAAGTCCTTTAATCAAAAGAAGAAAACATTTGGTCCATGTAAATTTTTGTGGTGGTCCTAATCATGATGAAAGTAGATGTTTTAAGAAGATGGAAGCATTAGAGGCAGTAGTTAGACAACACAAAATTTTCATTCTGTCTCCATCTCCTTCTACTTCCCCTGCAGGAAAAGGGAATGCACTTTCAACAAGGGCTATATCTTCATGTCATTATCAATGTATTTTTGACTCAGGTGATTCTCACCATCTCACACATTCTAAGGATCTATTGACTTCTCTTATAGATTGTAGTACATCACATATTGTTATGGGTAACTCCTCATAGATTGAAGTTTTAGGATTTGGTACTGTTGATAAACAAGATGGATGTTTTAACAATGTATTACTTGTACCCCAAATCTCTTCTAATCTTCTCTTTGTATATCAAATATGTAATTCTAGTACTGGTAAAATTATGGAGTTTACTTCACATGATGTTGTAATAAGAGAATGTAATGATCCTAGTGAGATAGTTGTTATAGGTACAACAGACCATACTGTAAGACTCTATACTTTTGATGAGTTTGAGTCTTTTATGTCTTCTGGTTCTTCACTTATAGCACATCATAATAATCTCAGCAAATTTTGGCATGAGAGATTAGGACATTTGAGTTATGGATATATGCAACAAATGAGTACAAAACATCTTGTAAAAGGCCTTCTTAAGGTCTCATGTATTGATGGGGTGTGTCCTGGTTGTCTAGTTGGTAAACAACACCAGGATCCATTTCTAGTTGGTAAGGCCACATGTGCAAATGCACCCTTAGGGTTGGTTCATAGTGATTTGATGACTTTTCCAACTAGTTCTTTTTTAGGGGCTAAATATGCACTCACATTCATTGATGATTTCACTCATAAAACTTGGGTATATTTTCTCAAGTTGAAAAGTGAAGTTTTTGAGACTTTTAAGTCCTTCAAAGCCTATGTTGAAAAAAAATCATCTCTTCCTCTTAAGAAGATATGCACTAACAATGGGGGGGAATATGATAGTAATGTTTTCTATGATTTTTGTACTGAGCATGGGATACTGCACTAGTTCAATGTACCACACACTCCTCAACAAAATGGTATAGTAGAGAGGAAGAATCAAACATTGAAAGAGATGGCTAATTATATGATTCACTCTAAAAATTTGGGTCCACAATATTGGGCTAAAGCTATAAATTGTGCAAACTACATTCAAAATCATATGCCTCACAAAGCTGTGCAAAATATGACACCAGAAGAAGCTTGGTCTGGGATCAAGCCTGATATTTTTGATTTTTGCATCTCTGGGAGTCAAGCATGGCCATTCATTCCTAATGACAAATGTAAAGCATTGGAGAAGAAAAGGCAACCACTCATTTTTGTTGGTTATTATGAAGATGTAAAACCCTACTATCTTTTTGATCCTGTCACACATGATGTGTTGTTTTGATGGGAAGTTCAAGTTGATGAGCTACCCACTCCACAAGAGTGTACATCTAGTTCTTCTTCTCCCCCTCTTACTAAGGATAGTGAGGATTTGCTTTCTATTGTTGATGATGATGATGATGATGCACTTGTTCAGCCACCATAGCGATCTTCTTTACCATCTTTGCCCAAGTGGGCAAAGAGCACTCTATAGGCAGTTGGTTATTTTGTTGGTGATCCATCTGATTCTCATCACACTTGCTCACAAACATCTAGTGTTGCTCTTTTGGGACAAGCTTGTACAGATGATCCAATGTTGTTTTCTGAGGCTATTGGTACACCTGAGTGGGATGTTGCTATGTATGATGAATATTCTTCATTGATGAAGAATGATACTCGGGATCTTGTCCCTCTTCCTAAGGGAAGAAAACTTGTAAAATGTAAATGGGTCTATAGGACCAAATATGTTGTAGATGGATTAGTAGATAAGTACAAAGCTAGATTAGTAGCTAAGGGTTTTTCAAAAGTTGAAGGGGTTGATTACTCTAAGACCTTTGCCCCTGTAGCTAATATGGATTCTATTTAGCTTGTACTCTCTCTGTTGTTGCTTCACATTCTTGGTCAATTTTTTAGATGGATGTGAAGAGTGCTTTCCTGCATGGTGATCTCCATGAGGAGATCTATATGGAGCAGCATCCAAGATTTGTGTAGGACTCATCATTGGTTTGTAGACTCTGTCATTCTCTTTATGGCCTCAAATAAGCTCTTAGAGCCTAGTACTAGAAGATGGATAGTTTTCTTTTGAGTTTTGGTTTTATTCATTATGAGTCAGATCACAATGTATACATCCTGAAGCAAGGTGAGGAGCTTGTTAGTTTGGTTTTGTATGTTGATGATCTCATCCTCACTGGTAGTTTAGATTCCTTGATACATGACATCAAGGACAAGTTAGCAGATAGGTTTGATATGATAGATCTGGTACTTCTACATTATTTTCTTGGTCTTCAAGTTTTTCAATCTTCTGAGGGCATCTCTATTGGATAGCAAAAGTATGTGACAGATCTTCTTCATCAATTTGCCATGGCTAATTGTAAGCCTACCCCCACTCCATATCAGTCAGGTATTGTGTTGTCTGCCACTTGTATGACTCCTCTTATTGATTCCACTTTGTATAGTCAACTTGTAGGTAGTCTTTTATACCTTACTCATACCCATCCTAACATCACACTTGTTTTGAACCTTGTCTCTCAGTTCTCACATGAGCCTCATGAGAGTCATTGGCAAGCAACCAAGCATATTTTTTGCTACATTCAGGGCACCACTCACTTTGGTATACATTACACACCATAGATTTATACACAGCTTGTTGGATACACTGACTCTAATTGGGCTGGTGATGTTGACACTCGTAAGGCCACTTGCAGATTTGCTTTCACACTTGGTTCAGGTCTAGTTGCTTGGGCATGCAAAAATTATACTACTATTTCATTGTCCTCTAATGAGGCTAAGTATTGAGGTGTTGTCAAAGCTAGTCAGGAGACACTTTGGCTTCGATAGTTGCTTGGAGAGTTTGGCTTCACATAGCAGGGTCCTACCACTCTTTGGTGTGACAACCAAAGTGTGATTGCTATTTCATGTAATCCTATTAAGCATCAGTGGAAAAAACACATTTAGATTCACATGCACTTCATTCAACATCTTATTCAGGATGGAGTTCTTTCTTTAGAGTTTGTGCTTACAGCTGAGCAGATTGCTAACATCTTCACTAAACCTTTGGCTTCTCCTCATTATATTTAGTTGCAAGCGATGCTTGGGGTGAAGGAAGTTGTCCTTTGGGGGATTTCCCATGAATTCCTTGCTTTATTTTTCATATATTTTTATTGGTTTGTACATGGGTACCTTATCAAGCCTAGTAGGTAGGACCCATCTTTGTTTGTCATTCTCCCTATGTTTTGCTTAAGGGAGGGTGTTGGAATAATGCATATTTAAGCTTACCTATGGTTAATAGGGTAATTTATTTATTACCGAGGGTTAATTTTATTTACCTCATTTAATTTATTTTATTGTTGACAATCTCTCAACAATATATTTGTTCATAGTATGAGAAAATAAATAGTTTGTTTTCTCTATTTTCTAATCACTAGAAATAGTTTATTGTCATGAAACAAACTATTTATATTATATATACTTTACAATATATGAGAAATGAACATGAGATTAACGAGAGAATATAGATAATTTTGTGGATTGTCACCTTTTTTTAGGTGTGACAAATTTATTTTATTCTCTGGTATTATTTACAGGTTATTTGTTGTGGGTTCTTTCTCCTGGATTGTTCCTGTGGATCTTGTGTGTCTCTTTCTCATTCTTTCATTATATAAAATTCATACAAGGGATAGTTTGGTCACCATTAATCCCTTATCACCATCCTATCGTCAAATTCATCACTCACCAATCATATATTATTTTTAAGCCCCGAATCCTATATAAAGTATATATTTCTCACCAATCAACAATCTTTATCTTTTGAACCTCTTTTATCTTCCTTTATCATGTATCCTTGTCATAGGACCCATCATCATGTTGAACCCAACCTATTTTTACTTATCCTTTCATTATCAATTAATCACTTTCTAGACAATTATCACTTGTCTAGACCCATCACTTGATCTACTTCATCATCGTTATTTGGGCATCTATTCAATTAATTGGGGCATCCCAACCATTATTAAGAACATAGTTTTACAACACCTTGGGATTATTTATTCATTGACCATTTGGGTTGGTTTTCTCCCTGTATGCTCTCTCAAAAGGTCATCATATCATACCATTAGTTGACATCATCTAACATTATGGTTTTTATTTGAAATAACATTACTCCTTTCACTCTATTTTATTTGTAATAACCTTCCAAAGATGGACAAAATGTATACATTAAAATATGATCATCTTAATAATTATTCCAATTCCTACTAATTTAGCCTAATTTCCATATTTCCTAGTAATATTAAGTATTGGCCTAATACCCATATCCCATTCCTATATCCCACACAACCCTTATCCCATTCTAAAATCAATTAACCCCCTCATTAAACCCATAATATAATCCATTACCTACTAAACTACCCTCTAAACTTACTAGCCAATTTAAAATTAAAAAATAATCTACCTACCCACTCACCACCCTACACTAGCCTCTTATAAGATCCTAAACCCTATGGGGAGATTTCTAGAATTGGAGGATTCTATAAATTTTATCCAAACTATCCCCATTCTCTAGAATTATCTAATTCTATAAATTTTCATGAAATTAAAAATTTCATAGCCCTAGATTTTGAAGGCCCAAATTTAAATTTGGACCATTGATCTTACCTCCCTTTGCTTATAAAAATAAGCTCTCCCTCCACTCTCAAGGCTAGTTTTGAAAATTTAAAGTCATCTATTCAAGCCATCAAGCTCTCATATAACATCTATAACATGATTCTTACATCTATTCAAGCCATTATCCCTATCACACATCCATTGGAAGCCATTATCAAGGTCTCACAAGTAATCCTACAATACAAGCTCTTAATATCTAATCATACAAGTACAAGTCTTAGAATGGAGGCATGAGAAGGTAAAAAGGATGGAAAAAATGTTATATTTTTTCTTATTTATCTCCTCTATCCATTTCTATTAGTGTTATAAAGTTTTAGGCCATATTTCTTAGTTTAATAATATTGCATAAAGCTAAAATAAAATGTATACACTAAATTATACTTTCCCTACTAATTACACTAATTCTTACTAATTTAACCTAATTTCCATATATCCTAGATATATTAACTAATAACCTAATATCCACATCCTATTCCTATATCCCATAAATCCTTTAACACATCCTAAAATTAATTAATCCCATCACTAAACCCATAATAGACTCTATTACCTACTAACCAACCCCCTAAACCCACTAGCTAATTTAAAATTCAAAAATAATATACCTACCCACCCACCACCTTACACTAGCATCTCCTAATATCCTAAACCCTATGGGGATAGTTATATAATTGAATGATTCTATAAATCTTCCCCAAACTAACCCCCTTTTCTTAAATTTTCTAATTCTAGAGATTTCCATGGAATTAAACATTTCATGGAAATTTACTAGCCCTAGATTTCAAAGGCCAAATTTGAATTTGGATTATTGATCTTCCCTCCCTTTACCTATAAAAATAATCTCTCTCCCCATCCTCAAACTAATTTTAAATATAATATAAAATCCATGTAAAAATAAATTTAGCAAGGCCATAACTTGAACCCTCATAGCAAATCCATGTCTATTTAACAATCAGCTAGCATCTCTATAACACTTTTATGCCAAAATAAATCCTAAATAAAGCATCCATCATCTTTGATCAAGCATCCATGCCAATCTAAGTCTTAATGCAATCAATTACAAATCCATTTGCAAATCTTGGAAGGAGGTTATTAGAAGAAAGTATTGGTAAGTTCATATCATTCAGATTTGTTTCTAAAATCTTTCCTAATTAGGTCGTTTGTATTTTGAGTTTGAATTAGCTTTTTAAATTCATATAGTGTGCTCAAAATCTCTCTACATTCTAGTGACCATGGTGGGATAGATTCGAGGTCTCCTCTTAAATTAACATTTTATGCTTTACAAGTGTTTTTTTTAATCTACAAGTGAAATTTAGCTCAAAATATTTGAAATATCTATCCATTTAAAGTTAAATTTTCAAAATGTGAATCTACCCTAGGTAACTACAAGGTTTCTTGGCATGTGTAAAAAGAATGGATTTAATGAGATAGCATAGGTTAAGATTTGAATCTTGGTATTCCATCTATTTAAAATATCTTATCTAAATTTCCATTAGTTATGATCTATCAAATAATAAACTATTTTACAAACAAGAAAATCATTTAACTTGTGTCTTAGATTAGAATCTATCAATAATTAGTTAAAGATAAAGATCTGCTAAGGTAATAAAATTTATTGAACTAGTTTCAGATTTTTCACACACAATTTTTTTTATGATATCCATTGGTTTATGTTTTAGTATCCACGTTAGTCACTTTATAAGTTTGTATAAAAAATAGAGGATTTTAGTTTTTATGTTACTATAAGAAAAATAATAAGAAGCACAACAACTACATAGAGTGAAATATGTGGGTTTTAGATCTATATTAGGCAAACACAGAATGAAAAATATGGATGGGCTAATTCAAAAAAATCATAAATATTTGTATAGCATAATTCATACACTCTATTGAACACACAAAAATTGAAAAATGGCTAGAATAAAATTAAATTTGATGAATGCACAATTTTATTAATCCCATCAGAGTTTACCCAAAATAGGCATCAAGTCTACAAAAATCCTATCCTATTAAAGTTCCTAATTGACACCCACCTTTTTATGCTTCCACATTATATGTACATGTCTACTAGGGTACCTAGAACATCTAAAAAAATACCACTTTTGATTATAGTTTGATGAATGCCCATGTCCTATTTTAAAGCTCCCATAATTACACACAGATTGGGAGGACACTGGAAAAAGTCATGGAGTTTGTCTTTACACCTACCATATGCATTTGAATGAATGTTTTTAAGGTATTTTCATACCCTTAAAATAATTTTAATTTACAAAACCATATCACTTCACCACTTTTTCCCTAAGTCCATTTCCATTTTACTCTAGAAAACATCTTACTCAAGTGATTAGAATAATCTAGAAAGGTGTAGAAAGGATATATAATAGCATGGAAACTTCCAAAAATGAATTATTAGTCAGGTTTTGAACTTTGAAACTTGTTACCAAAAAACATGATTTGAACTTTTAATACTTTTCATTGATAAACATGTTACTGAAAAGTGATCCAAGACCACACTTAGTTACATTTTCTTTTCTACATCAGGTGTTGTTTTTAGTGATTTTTTCCATGTAATTATAAAAAAATAATCATTAGGTTTATTAGTATTTATATTGTTAAAATAAATGTTTAATCATTAATTATTAGCTATTTTATAGCCATCCACTGACATAAGATTTGTGAGGTAAAGATATAAGCCTTAAATGGTTAGTTGTTAGATTGTCCATATATATATATATATATAAAATAATAATAATAATAATAATCAAATAAATAAATACGTATATTTGACTTGGAAAATATTTAGTCATTAGTAAAAATATATATACATAGATCAACTATTAATAATTAATATTGTCTTTTAAATTTTTTTAGATTATGTTCATTTTTTATAAATATTTTGTCTTATTATCATTTTTATCAAAATTTTAATACATCATAATTCTTAATCATCTATAAATAGACATTTTTGGCCTCTACATAACTTGTCAGCATTTGCATAGGCATTTGATCTGGTAGAAAATCAAAATTTTGAGGTTTTTTAGTTTATAACAAAACCACTAATATCAATTTTGTCATGACCAATTGTTTTTATATAACATTTGTATTTTTGTAGGTAATCAGCAATTTCACAACAAATCCTTGAGACTAATAATCTTTGTGTTGTAAGACGTAACTCCCTAAGTGTGACCCAATAAACTACTAACCCATGTACTTGCAGGCCACCTAACAAAGACTCTTTGGCATTTTAAAAAATTGTTTTTGGATTATTTTAATCAATTTTGTCTTATATATCATTTTTAATCCTCATGTTTTAGATTAAGGTAAAAAAAGGTTTTGAAGGGGCCCTAAAACCCTTTACAACAGATAAGATATAAACCTTAAGCACACCCAGGAAACGAAATAACCTGGAACCAACAAAAGCAAAACCAGATTAACCAGTAATCTGAAAACAACAGACAAGAGCTAGACAAACAATAACTAATAGTTATTATTTTTTTTACAAGACCGAAGTTTCATAGCTAGAGGAGGAACCAAAAGCTTAGATTTTTTCCTCTTAACAGTAGTCCAGCCATCCTCTACCTTAGCTGCCTCAGCAACCCATTCCTCAGATGGCCAAGAATCATGAAGCCTAGGAGGCGACAAAACCTCAGCCAAAACCTTAGGAGAACCAGCCAACAACTGGCTCCTAGGAGAATCCATCAAAATAGGTGGAGGAACCACCACCTCCTCAAAAATCAGTTTAGGAAGATTACATAATACAATCTCCACCGAACCTTCAACAGGAACAGTCTCCAGCTGAGACTCCTGATCCGTCGAAGCAGATAAGATACTCTTTTCATTCTCATTCTCAGAATCAGTCGAAGCTTCCTCAGGTTGTTCTACAATATAGTGATCATGATCAGCTTTAGCCCACCAAGAAGGTGATCTTCTGGGTCTAGATTTCCTTGTAGTGCACCGAGCAGCAACATGCCCCATCAGGTGACACTTTCTACATCGAAAAGGTAGCCCTTCAAAATCTAACATTTGTGTCCAAGATCCCCTAGGGGAATCCAGACAAATCGCCTCAGGAAGGCCCTTAGAGACATCCACCTCAACGATAAGGCGAGCACAGGTCGATCTGAAATACCTCTTAGTTTTTGTGTCCATGAATAAAAAATCCCTTATAGCATTTCTAATGGTTTTAAACACCGATTCATGCCATAGATGCAATGGTAGATTAGGGAGCCAAACCCAGATAGGGATCTTGTTGAAAGTTTCCATTACATGATTGAAATCCATGTGCCACTGTTTGGTGAAGAGATGGTATTTACCCTACCAGAAGAACTTTCTATTGGAGAGAATAGTCTTCCTGTCCTCAGCAATGTGAAACAAAGCTAAAAAAAACCTTTACCACAGGGATATATTTCAACATTTCCATCAATTAGTGGCAACCATGTCTAGGATATCCAGCCATGTAAATCGGCAAGAGATGGCTAGAAGCCACGAAATCTACAAATAACCGTAGACTCAGAAAATTACTCTGCCTGACCAAAGATTTCTTTAACAGTATCAGGATCAAGATTAACCTTGACAGGTTTTAAAGCACTTACAGGTGATGCGCTTAGTCTCCTAGCAGAAGCCTGGCATTTCACATCATGGATTTCAGCTTCAAACGCAGCCACGTCCGCATAAGTTCTTCCCTTAGACACAGGGATAGACCCAAAAATAGGGAAACCATTTTCTAAATCCATGATTGGAGAAGAACCCCTTCCACGACCAGGATCCTATCCCCATTCCCTGGTAAAGACTCTACCACGCCAGTCACCAGATCAATAGCAGACTGGACCGAGATGGATTTTTGCGCTCACGCCTGTGTGCTCGCAGCCTTCAAATTCTCCATGCGTGCGCAGGGAGCAGGGGGCATACACGCACTGGGAGCGTTCAAAAAGTTTTATTTTTAATCATCATGTTATATATATATAATCTTTCCTTGTATATTATTTCTTTTGTCAAATTGTAAATAATCATTGTATCATGCCCCTCACATAGATAATTTAAAAGGTTAATTAATTATATCATATATCTTACCTATTTGTTAACCCTTCCCCTCTAGGATAGTACTTGACTTTATAATTGACACCCACACATGAGATCAATATATAGGGGTTAGTTTTGTGGATTTCATCACCACACACTAACAAAAATCCATGTTTTGTTGGAGTATGAAAATTA